>JAZHFQ010000308.1:3600000-4200000 GCA_038387885.1 Spodoptera picta
ACCAACCCATACTGAGATATTGGATTTTGATTATTTTTAAATAAAATTAAGATTTTTTGTATAATTGACCCTTTTTTCGGATTTTGTGCCTCTAATTCATAGTGTTTTTGCTATTTTTGTGTAGTAGATTAGTTTGTTTATTACTCTCAACACAAAAAAAGCAGGTAACTAAACCAACAGGGTAATAGTCGATGATTGAAAGATTAAAAACTAAACAAATTTGTATAAACATTTTTTTTCTTTTAAGAATATTTCAAAAAAAGTCTATGACAGTTATGCTGCAGGTGTACTAAATAAAATCTACGTTTCTTTAGCTATCCAACAAGGTATAACAAGCTAGGGTATCATCATGATGTTCAGAAAAAAAATTCTGATGTAATGCTCTCAGGCAGTAGTAAAACATAACTGTACTTAAGCACAAAGTCATCACTTAGGCCAGCAAACGAAATAAAACAAACTAAATAGCTTAAACAACGTTTATTATTATTTTTTACAATACATGTTCCACATGTCCGCCTCTGTTCCGCACACATATTCGCATTCTATGCCTTAGTCCACTTTTAACCACACCAGTCGTTAAGCCTCTTCTAATTTCGTTAGCCGCATCAATAATTTTCTGTCTTAAAACATCAACAGATGAGATCGGATGAGGTTCATTGTAAACTAAGCTTTTCATATGGCCCCACAAATAAAAATCCATGGGGGTCAGGTCGGGACTTCGGGCTGGCCACGGTATGGGTCCACCTCTTCCAATCCATTTGTTCGGGTAATTAGTGTCTAGCCACTCT
Source organism: Spodoptera picta (assembly GCA_038387885.1). Taxonomy (NCBI): domain Eukaryota; kingdom Metazoa; phylum Arthropoda; class Insecta; order Lepidoptera; family Noctuidae; genus Spodoptera; species Spodoptera picta. The sequence goes on from JAZHFQ010000308.1 coordinate 3,600,789, forward strand.
CTGACGCTTCTTCGGTAGTGTGCAGGGCAACCGTCATGTTGATACCACATATTATTATCATTTAAACTGAGGGGTAAATCTTCCAGTAATTCGGGTAAATCATTTCTTAAAAAGTTTTCATAATCTTCCCCATTTAAATTGTCAGGCAGAAAATGTGGCCCAATCAAATGGTTTGAGATTATTCCCATCCAGACATTCAAACTGAACCGTCTCTGTGATCCCTTTGGTCGCTTCTTATTGGGATTTCTGTTTTCTTTTGAAGCCCAATAATGAGCGTTGTGGTAATTGGTGATGCCGTCTTTATCAAATTTTGACTCATCTGTCCACAAGATGTGTTTTAAAAATGCTGGGTTTTCTAAATTTGCGTTGAGCATGAATCTGCAGAAATCTAATCTCCTCACGGGATCTCCTTCTTCGATAACATGTACCGGCGTGTAATGGTATGGATAAAGGCCTGCAGTATTCACTGTAAACCACACTTTCCACTGCGATATTCCAACTTCTCGGGCAACAATATTAGTGGAAGTAGTTGGATCCGATCTAAACCGTTGTACTATTTCATTGTCTTGCTCTTCATCGTCATCATTGACACGAGGTCTGCCTAGGTCTGATCGTCGCCTCGAAACAGAGCCAGCCAGTCTCTCTTAGTCGCCGGTACACTCCGTCAAAGACACTGACATCCGGTACTCGGCGCCCGGGATAACGTGCAATGTATTCATCCCGAGCTCGCGCGGATACACAGTTGCAGTACCCGTAACAAATTAAAATATCCGCATATTCCTCGTTCGTGAAGGTCGTCATCGTCAACAGTTCCAAATCAGAAGCACGTATCAAAGTCCAGTTAACAAGCACAGTCACAAATCGAAGGGGAAACAGTCCAGAAACACAAGCCAAGTCGAGTAAGAATCCAAGAGCACAAGTATCACATCTAACGGGTGATTTTTTAAGAGCTTGAGAACTTTTTTAAACAATAAAACGCATAAAATTTGCAAAATCTCATCGGTTCTTTATTTTAAACGTTAGATTGGTACATGACATTTACTTTTTGAAGATAATTTCATTTAAATGTTGACCGCGGCTGCGTCTTAGGTGGTCCATTCAGAAAGTCCAATTTTGGGCAACTTTTTCGAGCATTTCGGCCGGAATAGCCCGAATTTCTTCGGAAATGTTGTCTTCCAAAGCTGGAATAGTTACTGGCTTATTTCTGTAGACTTTAGACTTGACGTAGCCCCACAAAAAATAGTCTAAAGGCGTCAAATCGCATGATCTTGGTGGCCAACTTACCGGTCCATTTCTTGAGATGAATTGTTCTCCGAAGTTTTCCCTCAAAATGGCCATAGAATCGCGAGCTGTGTGGCATGTAGCGCCATATTGTTGAAACCACATGTCAACCAAGTTCAGTTCTTCCATTTTTGGCAACAAAAAGTTTGTTAGCATCGAACGATAGCGATCGCCATTCACTGTAACGTTGCGTCCAACAGCATCTTTGAAAAAATACGGTCCAATGATTCCACCAGCGTACAAACCACACCAAACAGTGCATTTTTCGGGATGCATGGGCAGTTCGGCTTCTGGTTGCTCTTCACTCCAAATGCGGCAATTTTGCTTATTTACGTAGCCATTCAACCAGAAATGAGCCTCATCGCTGAACAAAATTTGTCGATAAAAAAGCGGATTTTCTGCCAACTTTTCTAGGGCCCATTCACTGAAAATTCGACGTTGTGGCAGATCGTTCGGCTTCAGTTCTTGCAGGAGCTGTATTTTATACGGTTTTACACCAAGATCTTTGCGTAAAATCTTCCATGTGGTCGAATAACACAAACCCAATTGCTGCGAACGGCGACGAATAGACATTTCACGGTCTTCAGCAACACTCTCAGAAACAGACGCAATATTCTCTTCTGTACGCACTGTACGCATTCGTGTGGTTGGTTTAATGTCCAATAAAGTAAACTGAGTGCGAAACTTGGTCACAATCGCATTAATTGTTTGCTCACTTGGTCGATTATGTAGACCATAAATCGGGCGTAAAGCGCGAAACACATTTCGAACCGAACACTGATTTTGGTAATAAAATTCAATGATTTGCAAGCGTTGCTCGTTAGTAAGTCTATTCATGATGAAATGTCAAAGCATACTGAGCAAATAATAATGCATGAAAATCATAACCTCAAAAAATCTGAGCAAATACTAATGCATGAAAATCCTAACCTCAAAAAAATCACCCATTACTACGGACGAATCGCGTAAGCAGACTACTAAAACCAAACAGAATAACAACAAAATGGCCGAAAATTATCTATCTCGCTCACACCTACATAAACCGTCCTGCTTGCACGCACCACAGCCACAGCTCCATCGAAGGACAATAGTACCGTAATTTTTTGCTACTACCTGGGACCCTTTTATGAAAGTTTTTTCTAAGAACTGTGATAATACCCTACTGTGTAGCTTGTTATACCTTGTTGGATAGCTAAAGAAACGTAGATATTATTTAGTACATCTGCAGCATAACTGTCATAGACTTTTTTTAAATATTCTTAAAAAAAAAATGTTTATACAAATTTGTTTAGTTTTTAATCTTTCAATCATCGACTATTACCCAGTTGGTTCAGTTACCTGCTTTTTTTGTGTTGAGAATAATAAACAAACTAATCTGCTACACAAAAATAGCAAAAACACTATGAATTAGTGACACAAAATCAGAATAAAGGGTCAATTATACAAAAAAATCTTCATTTTATTTAACCCTTTAGTTCGCAAGGAAATAAAATCTGTATTTTTGAGTTTTTTTTTGGAGTAAATGTATGTAGATAGTGTATATACACAAAAATAAATAAATAAATCTGGTTTATGTAACTTTTGGAAAAACATACGTTAAAAATACTTAACGTTGCGATGTATTGAGAAAATTAAAGGGTAAAATGAACGTTGAGTATTTTCAACGTCGCGATACATGTAGGTTTTTGGGACTTCAGTAAAATAAACACATTTGCACCATTATTATGCATTTATTATAAAAAATACAATTGGACAAACGAACTTAAAAAGGACAATCAGTCATGAGTATTATAAAAATGAACAAGAAGTCACCTGAAAGGTACCTACATGGTAGTTGTAAAAACAGTTCCTTTTAGTTACAAAACATAGCCGTAAGTTACATTTTGTACAATTCACATTTGTATAACCCGTTTTACAGAATTTGCAACGCCCATAGGATACAAATGTAGGCCAGTGTCCTGTATTATCAAACCTCACCGAATCAGGAGGTCTTGGAGCAGTAGGAGTTTGTATTTGCTGCTTGGTGTTGTCTACTTTTTCATTAGTTTTTCTAATTCGGTTTTTGTGTAACAGTTCATTTATAATTTGAACTCTAAACTTTTTCAAGCTAAGACATTTTTTTGCATCTAGACTTTCTCTTCTATATAATAACCAGGCATTGTTTATGCATATGTCAAGGGCTTGAGAGAAAATCGCCATGTACCATCTTTTGGTTTTGAAAGCAGATCTGTACAACGCAATCAACATATCTGCTAAATCTACACCGCCCATGTGAGCGTTATATTCCTTTACTATTCGGGGACAGTTCACTTCAATCTTAGCTTTACTTTCTTTGCAGTATCTTTGAATTTTCTCCAACGGATAAGAGTCAACATACGAACTTGCTAGTGTCACCACCTTGTTATCCAACCATTTTACAACAGCTATTTTGTTGCTATTACAGACGACCTGTTTACTTGCACCTCTACCTTTCTTGGACAATTGCTTGTCAGTCAATATTTTATTTTGACATCCTCGCAATCGATTGGCTTTTATCGTTCCAAGGTTAAAAATACCGTACCTTCCCGTAAATAGTGAATTAATTCTAACGAGGTAAAAAGTTGTCAAAGTATACTGTTGCTGGCTTCTCTTCTATTGTCTTACAGAGCGCCAAAACAACTTTCGCCCGAAGACCTAAACTGTTTTCATAGTCCGTGAAACTGTTATTCCGAAAGGTGTCTTCCCCAGCGTAAGGAATAAAGTCGTATACTAGCCCAGATACGCCAGCTCTCACAAATATTTTAAAACCCCATTTTTTTGGTTTTTTTGGTAAGTATTGACGTCGACTGCCTGCCCTAGTACCTTTATAGGGTACCATCATTTCGTCAATACTGTATCTACCTTCTTCCTTAAGTTTTAGGCAATTGCGTCTCACCAATAGCGATCATCATTCATGTCCAAGTTGTTCACAAAATGAAGGTATTTTCTGATTTTTTCGTACATTTTTACCGGCATGACGTCTGCGATCGGGGGATATCTTAATTCTCGACTCCAATAATCCTTATAGGATGGCATTTGTACCACGCCCATCATGAGAGTAATGGCTAAAAAGTCCCGTATATTATCACTAGTGACATTTGCGCATTTGGCAGCATCATTTTGTACTGAATATAAGTTTGTATGATCCGTAATCAATCAGTAAATCAATAATATCTTCTGAAAAAAATTTGTGAAAATAGTCTAAAGGGGATATTGTACTTGCATCAATCGGAACATCCAGTACGGTTGGTTCGATATGTGCTGCATGTCTAAATTTACCAGTCGTCCATTTGAATAACAACGGTTTTCTCACATACTTTTTTATTTTCTTAGCAACAATTTTAGGTGTTGTATTAGCTCGCCTTTTGGAACGTGTCGCTGGAGATATATTTGAAGAAACTTGTGGGGATAAGACACATGAAACTTGTGGGGATAAGACAGCTGAAACTTGTGGTGATAAAACAGACGAAACTGACTGGAGAACTGGAAGTTGATGTGATGTTTGATCTAGAGGGAACATTTTAGTCATGACGGGTGTCAATGGAACAGTTTCTTCATCAGATAAAAAAGGCGTGGGAGACTCATTTCTAGGACTATCAAGGTCCAAGTCATTCAGTGATGAAGGGTATGACCTGGGTTCGGAGCTAGAATAAGAGTTTTCACGGTCTTTCTTCCTGTCTTCAAATATCACTTCATCGTCAGTACTAGTACTGCTACTATCTGACGGTGCATTCTCTGGAGGCACTAATGCCAGAATTTTGCGCGTTCTTTGCCATATTGGCTTAGTCTGAAGCAAGCAAAACAAAAAACATGCAAACCACACACATAGCATGACAAAAAAAAACTATTTATAAAATAAAATGTTAATATAAATACATACTAAATAAATCGTTAGCAAAGCCGCAATGTTGAATATGCTCAACGTACTTAATACGAAGTACTTTACTGATTACGTCGCAACGTTGAGAATATTCAACGTATCACTTTATGAACTCTGTTTTCGGAAGTTAGTCAATACAATGAAGTTATTTGTTATCATAATTCTAAAATACCTTTCTAAAAATAAAATACTGGTGTCCACTATAAGAATAAGCTCTCAAAAATATTTTTTATACAATAAAGTTACCTGCAATCAAATCGCGGAGTCGGTGCGACCGTGACGCCATTTTGCACAACACTGACGTAAAATGCATTTGGAAATGTCAAACTTTTTCTTTTTCGAATTGCGTTTAGTTATTAGATGTAGTTGTTAAATAAAAACAAATAAAAAGTTATTAATTTTTGATCACCATTTTTTTAAACTGGACGTTGAGCCGGCTTATCGTTGCGAGCTAAAAAGTTTGACAAACGAGAGACAAACGGGTTAAAAAATAATCAAAATCCAATATCTCAGTATGGGTTGGTTTGGGGTGGGGTGTTTCATGGTCAAATCAGCTAGGAATGATGAAAACTAAAACCCCTTAAAGGATCTAGGTCGACCTAACCTGTAACCAACTATTTATGGTAACTATGTCGAGGATATGGTAAAATAGCCTCAAGTACCACTTCTTTGTCCTCATCGTTATTTTGTATTTACCCAAGATTGAATCAAGTAAATCGACTCCCCCCATGTGCTGATTGTAATTGCGTACAATTTGGGGGCAGTTGACATCTAAATACTTTTTTTGTGTTTTGCTAAACCTGTCTGATGTCTGTGCCATCTACATTAGCTACCCATTCCTCTGAATATCCTCTTTCTTCCTTTAGTCTTCGATCTTTCAATGATGGTATTTGTACAGATTTGCCCAGTCGTCCTTTGTTCACGGTCCCCATAGAATTCTTTAGCACCTTTCATTAGAACACCATTCTTTAGAACCTTCTTAAGCAAGATGTGAAATCATTTCAGGGCATGTGTAGTAGTTGTCAAAGAATAGCTTGTAATTTTTATCCTTGGGAATAGACCTTGCTAGCCGTACAACAATGTTGGCACTTGCACCTAAATCAGGTTCATTAAACTGTCAAACACCAAGCGGTCACCGGTGACCGCAACCTATTGTTCTATAATTGTGTCTACAAAACCGGTACTCGACGAGTTAAGAAGCCTCAGATCTGGGTTATTCTCCATGCCAGAGTATATTTCAAAGTCATACGCAAATCCTCGATCATCACACAGTACAAACAGTTTATACCCCCATTTATGAGGCTTGTTTGGTAGGTATTGGCGCATTTTATTGGAGGCGTTGGTAGCACACATCTGCTCATCCACTGACAATGCTTCTCGTTTATGTATAGCCTGACATTTTTTTAGCGTCTCTAATATAGGTCTTATTTTATGGAGGCGATCGTGTCCTGCAGTACCTGCTGGTGACTGAGTGGTATTGTCATTGAAGTATAAATATTGTCGAATTTTTTCAAAGTGGTTTATTGACATGGTGTTCCTAATCAATGGCAAACCCAATTCAATTTCCCAATACGTCCGAGTATTAGACAATGGAGCAATACCCATAAGCAGACAAATGCCTAAATACTTTTTCAGCTCTATAATGCTTATAGAAAAAGGCTTTAATGGGTTCTTTTGTACACTAAACTTATGCATTTCTTCTACGATATGGCTTAGAATATCATCATCTAAGAAATATAAGTAATATTGCAATGGGGTTTCAAATTCTGTAATCGGTGACTCTAGATCTGTTTGCCCACAAAACTTAGGAATGGTTGATTGGAAAGCCATTTTTTCCAAATGATATTTCGGTTTCTTCTGGCGGCAGTACAGTAGGACTAGGGGAAGCTTCCCGTTGTGCAGTAGAAGTGGAAGGTACAGCGTGACGTATACGCAAAACATTTGATTCAGATGTACTTGGTACTTCAGGAATTGAAGCTCTAGGGTTTGATATGTGCTGCTGTATATCAGCATCAAGTACGCTAGAATTTTTAGCCACATTATTATAGGACCATAATGCTGCACCATAATCAGGGTGATTATGGTGCAGCGGGTTCATACCTGTTCGGTGAAATATGTCTTCATCATCCGTATCGCTAAACGTTTCACAAAGTTGGGTGACGGTAGTTTGAATTGCGGGAATATCATCATCACTTTCTGCACCTGAGGAGTATTGGTCGTCTTCACTGCCTGATGGTATTGACTAATAATTTTGTATTTGAGCGAGTTAAGTTGTGGGTGAAGGCAAAAGGGTTTTAAAAACAATATTTAGGTGTGTTCCGCTTGAAGAGCAGAGCAAGACTGATCTTTATTAATTCTAAAGAGTACATGAAGGCTTATCTAAATAATAAAGGAATATAAACTTAAACAATGGCTTCCTGTTACAAGTACCAGGAAGCGATACGTGATGTAATCATATTATCTAATTATGTCTAAGTAACAAAGGTGGTCTTTGTGTAATGACCTGGTTACTGGGACATAACTCCTCCCCCCTTAAGATGGAGGCGTAACGACGGCTGTGACCGAAGCTGGACTGCTTCTGGTTCAGGTTCAGGATCAGCTGTAATTTGCGCCGATCTACGTTGCCACCAGAGTTTGTAGACTGCGACTCCTACTCCAGTGAGGAATACTATAATATACATGGTGATCGATGGCCAGCTGGGTGTTGCAGGGATGGTTATTGCATCTTCTTCAGGATCACTGATGTCTTCTGAGCGGCGTAGAGCATCCTTCATGTTGTCTAGGTTTATGCTGTCTAGTTTCAATTTAATAGGGGTTACATTTGGTGTTTGATATGCACGGGGTAGTGGTATGGTTTCTCTAATATTGACATATTTTTGATGCGTGGATAGGGTTCTATCTTGTATTTGTATTTTGCAACTACTGTCTGTTGTTATTAGGAAAACCCCTTTACTGCGTTGATATTGTACATCCTGATTACAGATTGTTTTTATAACTTCATCTTGTTTCATGATTATTATCCAACTACTGTCTTTGATTTGTTGGATAATGTTATTATCATAATTTGCTTTGGCATAGGTGCAGTTATGTGGTTCTTGGTGTTGAATTAATTGGGCTATGCAATCGTTGGAATGTAGGAGGGGTTTCCATTCAAGGTGTTTACAGATTACTTCATTTTCTGTTATGGTATCACAGGGCTCGTGGGGGTATGCAAATTCGTTATTTCCCAAGATAAGGTAAGGGTTTTTTGGTATAAGGATAGTGTCGTTGTTGTTAGGGATAGAGTATAGATGTAGGAGGTTATAGGGTTGTTTGGCAACTATAGGTAGGTCTAGAATGAAGTTCAATGTTTCATTAGTGCTATAGGCTTTTACTTTGATAGTCTTTCCCATAGGTGAATGTTGTTAATATTTGGGGCGAATGCTAGATTGCCATTGATTTCATTTTGTACTTGATTGATTTCTTCTATAAGATAAGACGCGTCTAGTATACTAGGGTGCATCTTTTCTAAATGAGAGAATGTTATTGCATTTTCTAGGGTTTCTAGTCTATCGTAAAGCTGCTGAAGTGAATTTTCTATTTGACTGAAAATAGTTGCTGTTAAGAAGTTTGTTTCGACTTCAGTTCTACGTGTGGCATATCTGTCTATTGCCCTGTAAATTTTTATTTGGTTGTTTTTGATTACATTTAAGTTATTTTCATAGTCTTTCATGAAATTTTGCATAATGGATATGCTTTTATGCTGATTTATTTTATTATTGTTTGATGATGCTTTTAACGCTTTTATTTCGTTATCTATTTTTGTTGCATCTTCTTGATGTAGGTTACCTGTTATTGATTTTATTATTGAACCTAAACCATTTATTAAGCCGCGCTTTTGGCGATAGCTTGTCTTAAAACCTAAGATATCGAATCCTAAATAAAGTAACTTACTTTCTATGTTATCTATGAGATAATCTATTTGCTTAAATGTAGTTGTTAAATCTAATGAACTATTCTGTTTTAATTTTAGAGTATAATAGTTGCCACATATATCTACGTATATATCTCTAAGTTTTGTTGTGTTATAGATAACTGCCTAGTGGTAGGTATCTATTTGGTATTGAGCGTTTGCTTCGGTTAATACCAGAATGCCATTGTGGTTATCTATTGGCTGTATGATTGCTGTTGTTGCGACGAGCTGGAGCATTGCGCAGCAGGCGATGGCGTTCCTGAAACATGTTCCGGTCGCCTTAATAAGCGGAAGTGAACTCTGATTGTTTTGGCGTTCACATGTTTTCCTACAATTTCAGCAATTTGTTCTGGGTGTATGCGTATGATTGTACCTCTATAGGGTCCTAGGTATTTTGGTTCTAGTTTATTGTTTCTTGCTGTTTTTGCTACTTGTTTGTATACTACGTCGCCTACTTTAAATTGTGCTGTTTATTTATTTTTGTTAATTTTTTCTATTAATTGTTGTTTTTCACTTGCTAGTTTGTTATTTATTAATTGGTGAGTACATTCCATAATTTGTTTATGATTGGCTGCATATTCTTGATAGAACTCCTTGGGACAATGAAGTTCCATAAGATTTCTACTTGCTGTATGTCCGTATAATAATTCGAACGGTGTAAATCCTGTTGCAGAATGGATGGTGTTGTTGTACGCTATTATTGCGTATTTCATGAGGTTAATTGTTTCGTCTTTGTTAGACGTTTTATTCTGACGATTTCTGCTAGTGTGGAGTGTAATCTTTCTATTGGTGAATTAGAGTTAGGGTTATAGGGTGTGGTAAAGTGTATGTGTATATTGTGTAACGCGCATATGTCTGTTTTTGTTATTTTATTAGGTACTCCAATTACTGAGAATATACTAAGTAAGGCTTCAGCTATGTGAATGCTAGTGGAAGCTGTTAGTGGTGTTGCTTGGGCGTATTTTGTGAAGTTGTCTATTGTCGTTAAAAATGTTGTACCTCCGCTGCTATATAGGTCCATAAACATATGTTCCATTGGTTTATGGGATGTGTCTGTTAAAGATAAGGGTAGTTTTAGCGGATTTCGTTCGTATTTACTTTTCAAACAACTGTCACATTGATTAATAAATTTTTGGATTGAGGTTAACATATTAGGCCAGTGGTAATTTCTATGAACATGTTTATATGTCTCTTGGATACCTCTGTGTCTTACCTTCGTGATATTTTCTAATTAACTCAATTTGTTCGGAAGGGTTTTCTATTAACGTAACTCTGTTCATGCATCTAACTAGTTTCGGTCCGCGATTACTGAAGATCGTTTTGAAAACTTCGCAGAATAATTCAAAATATTCTTCATTGTGGAAGTAACAATGAAAAATTCTATCTGGGATTGTATGTTCTTTTAGAAATTGTATGATCTGTTCCTTTGTATTATTTATTGGAATCCATACATCTTTTATTATTGTTTTTCCTTTTGATCTATCGTCTACCCTATATGTATTTCCTGGTGTTTTTCTGATGTGAAATTGTTTTAACTGTCTGTCTATTGCATCATCTACTTTGGGTATGCTATCAGTGGTTGTATTTTTGTTTTTTGGTTGAGAGGATTGTGTTTGTTTTTGTTGTGATGTTGCAATGTCAGGTTGTGCTTCGGTGTTATCGGGGGTGACTGGTATATCTAGTAATGTTCTAATATCTATATATTGGCTAGGTCTATGTCATCTGTTGGCGTGCTAGGTTGAGGATTATTTATTTGTGTTTCTACCTCATTGTGATGTACTATTTGCACTCTAGATAGAGCGTCTGCATTTGTGTTGGTTTTACCTTTTTTGTATTGTACGTCATAATTGTATTCTGCTAGTCTCAGACGCCAACGTGTGAGCTTTGAGTTAGGATCTTTTATGGACATGATCCATGTGAGTCGATGGTCTGTGAATATAGTAAACTTTTTCCCATATAAGTAGGGGCAAAGTATTTTATTGCCCAAACTATACTGAGGAGTTCTTTTTCTATTGTGGAGTATCTTTGTTCTGTATCTGATAGCGTACGGGAAGCGTATGCTACTGGTTTATCTGTTCCTATTGTTCCTTATGATAATACTGCGTCCTATTGCTACATCTGATGCATCTGTAGTAAGTATAAAAGGTTTATCAAAGTCTGGATATTGTAAGATAGGTGCGTTAATGAGTACTTCTTTACATTTCTCAAATGCTTGAATATACTCAGGGGTTAGGTTGATTTTGCTACCCTTTTTTAGGCATTTGGTCAATGGTTTGGTAAGTTTCGCGAAATCTTGTATAAATTTTCTGTAGTAGCCTACTAGTCCTAAGAATGATTTTATTTCCTTCTGTGTTTTAGGTATTGGAAATTTTGGTTTTTCCTTTTGATGTATAATTTGTAATCATAGCACTTGTGGAGGGTTGCGGTTCTAAAGTATTGTGACTGTTAGTAAATGCTATTGCTTCTGTAATCTTGTTAGTTGAAAGGTTATGGCTGAAACGTCTCTGTGACCCCTTTACCCTTTTCTTATTAGGATTTCTTCCTGATTTCGGAGCCCAATGATGGGCGTTATGATAGTTGGTTATCTCATCTTGATCAAATTTAGACTCGTCAGTCCACGAGATAGATGCTACGAAAAAACGAAGGATCTTCCAAATCAATTACAGGATCTCCTTCTTCGATAACATGCACTGGCGTGTAGTGGTGGGGTAGATACCGGCAGTATGCACAGTAAACCACACTTTCCATTGTGAGATTCCAAGTTCTCAGGCAACAACGTTGGTTGACGTAGTCGGATCCAGTCGAAATCGTCGAACAATCTCATTATCTTTCTCTTCATCATCATCATTAATACGTGGTCTATCCAGGTCTGTTCGTTGCTTCGAAACAGAGCCAGTCTCTCTAATTTGTCGGAAAACTCCGTCGAAGACACTAAGGCCTCCTACGCACTGGCGACCATAGACGCGGCCAGGCCGCCGCGGCCATGGTCGCCGTTGCGTAGGCAAGCGCGACATGTGGACGGCCGAAAAATTTGCAGTCGACTTCCAAGGGTGTGTCAAGATGGACGTGCAGAAGATAATCACGCTAACTGTGCTTGTGTATTTACTACGAAAACGAAAACGGAAGATTTCACGTAAAAGACAGTTTTGGGTGCATCCATTACTTTGCGAGAGAAAGACTAAAGGATTATATTATACTTATTTTTTGGATTTAATAATGTATGAGAAGAGATTCTTTAATTACATGAGAATGTCAACGAATACTTTTAACCTGTTACTGGATACAATAAAACCAAAAATTACTGGAACTGGTAACAACTATCGGAAATGCATTCCAGCAGAAGAAAAATTAGTAATAACAATAAGGTAAGCTTTTTCTTTTTTAAATACAGAATGTTTAAAAAATACGTGATATATTTTAAAGGGTGTTTCGGAATGGAGTATTGTGTACAGGAAAAATAAAAATAATGTGATAGGGCCTTTTTTTTACTTAAACTGCTAAATGGATTTTTTTGTAAATTTGAATTATACAAGACTCGTTTCTGAATCGCCCTAAACCACCACTGTTGTGTTTTTCACAACAACCTGTAAAATTCATTGACCAAGGTTTTGCCACTTTAAAAAATTTATGAACTATTGTTCAGTAGTATTCTATTTTACGACTTTGAAAAGGAGAGGAAAAGGGCTTGCTTATAACATGTTTTTAAATATTAAAAAACTGAAGTAGATAATCAAATTATTTGTATTTTCATAACTTAAAAAATGGCAATTGTGAACAATTAATCATTGAAATTGGGAAATAGGTCTATCATTTCTGAATTTTGAGAAATATCAGAATAATGAGTATGATTATCGCTGTAATTTGAATCATCTGATATCCTGTTGGTAGTAGAATAACCTGAATAACTCGGTCGATTAGGGTCATATTCTTGGTCGTTAAGAGTATTGATATTACTTGAATAGTTTATGCGCGCTGTTGTAGGTGTACAGTTCGGTTGGTATTTTTCTATAATTTCCATGATTTCCATTTTCGCTTTGGTCTTCATTGCAGCAGGGATTGTTTGAAATATTTCGAGGAATAAAAGAAACAGTCTGTCACAATTTGAATCATTCTGTGTAGTCGCTATGGTCTTATGCAGAACTGAAATTAGAGGGTCTGTATCGGATTCTTCGTTTGGTATTTTTTTCTTCCTTTTTGTTCTAAGCGACTTTGATGCAGACTGTTGAGTCTCAAGATCAGAAGATCTTGCACTTTTATTTTCTTGACTTGCCTCTTCGAGACTATTTTCTGTTGCGTTTGTGTCCAGCACTGATTTCAAAAACAGTAATTGGTTGAAATAGGTGTATTGTGATTTACGTTTTGCAGCAGAACCACTTTTGACATCTTTAAGACGGCGCAGCTCTCTTGTGAAACAGTCTCTAAGGTTTTTCCATCTTTTTTGGAGAGTAATGCCTGTAAATCAATAAATAAATGTATTACATATTACAAAACTAATATTATGTTTATTAATGTGAATTTTATTTTCAGGTATTTGGCTACTGGGAGTTCTTTATCTCATATAAGTCATGAATACCGTATAGGGCTTCCTACAGTATCGGAAATAGTATTTGATGTTTGTGAAGCAATATGGGAGATATTAAAACCAATTGTGATGCCACAATTGACCAGAGATAAGTGGATTCAAACGGCTGAAGGTTTTCAAAAATACGCCCAATTTCCTAATTGCATTGGAGCCATCGACGGCAAGCACATTAGAGTTATCAAACCACAACATTCGGGATCTCTTTATTACAATTACAAGAATTATTTTTCAATCGTGTTACTTGCAATATGTGATGTAAATTATAAATTTCTTTACGTAGATATTGGAGCATACGGCAAATGCAGTGATTCGTCAATTTACAAAGACTCTGTATTTTATCATAGGCTTTTAAATAATGATCTCGATATTCCGAGCAATAACCCCATCAAAGAAAATGGCCAATCAATGCCGTTCGTTTTAGTGGGTGATGAGGCGTTTTCACTATCGGAACATATGATGCGACCGTATGCTGGGAGAAACTTGAATAATGTAAAGACTAATTTTAATTATCGACTATCCCGTGCCCGCCGCTATATTGAATGTACATTTGGAATATTAGCCAATAAATGGCAGATTCTTCACCGACCCCTAAACGTCAAGAAAGAATTTGCAGTTATGATTATAAAAGCTCTATGTGTGCTTCATAATTTTGTGCGAGAAAGAGACGGATATAATTTCAAGGACACGTTAACTGTACCAAAGGCTTTATTAGAAATACCTGCATGTTTACCTAATAGAGCAAATAGAACATCAACTGAATATCGAGATATATTCGCAAACTACTTCAGTACCGATGGTCGCTTGCCCTGGCACAATTTGTAAATATATGGGTGCGTACCTACGACGGCTGCTCAGTTTGTGCGTTGAGGCACTTGCTCGCCGCGAGCCGCCATTGCGCGCCGTAAACAAAATGGCGTCAAACGCACATGCGGTATGAGTAATCTTTTCAAAAAGTTATTCCAATCATTACGAAAACCTGGGAAATTTTAGCAAATAATTGTCAAAACTCATGTGCAAAGCGAAAAATAGTAGAAATAAAATAGTTATACTTTTGACAATTACCTATTTGCTAAAATTTCTTAGATTTTGAATGAACGGAACAACTTTAAAAAAAACACTCATGTCACATATACGTGTCGAATGCTACTACAGCACCTGCTGCGTTTATTGTAGTTCATCGCATTATTAATTTACTTAGGCATAATAAAATAAAATACTAACCAAGTTCTGCCTTTTCTTTATCTTCCATGGATTCACCGCCAAATATATCGACCAGTTCAAGCCACAACTGCCGCTTAACATCTTTATTGGAGTAATCATTTGATTCTAAATCCCATAAACCTCTTCTATTTTCAACTTCAATTATGAACCTTTCCGTGTCGAAATTGGCCATTGTAAAATAATCACTCTGTAGCTAGCTACACGTCTGGTGGCCGCGGCCGATGCGGTAGCACTGATGAATTTTAATACAGAAGTGATGTTCTCGACGGCCACGATTGGTCGCTGGTCGCGTGGCATCAAATTGGACGCCGCGGCCAACGGTGGCCGCTGGTCGCTGGCCGCTAAGTGCGTAAGGGCTATATAGCGATTGCTATAAAAGTCCAGACTTCACTGGCCGCCGCGGCCAGGTCGCGGCGACCATGGTCGCCAGTGCGTAGGAGGCCTAATATCCGGAATTCGGCGGTCAGGAAAACGTGCTATGTATTCTTGACGAGCTTGTAAGGATACAGGTTCCATCTTAGTAACGGGTCCGCCAAATAACTTTTTTTTTTCGAAAATGCTATGAAAAAAAAAACTACTGAATATTTTTTCAAATTTCTTTTTTTATGTGAAAGTACAATCTTTCCTGTTAATGATGGAAGATAATTTCATTCATATGGCTACCTCGGCTGGCCATGCAGTAGCCTACACGATCGGTCCAATTTTCAAGCACTTTAACGATTGTGTGCAGCTGTATTTCACCAATGGCTTCACGAATATTGTCCTTTAAAGCGTCAAATGTCTCTGGCTTGTCGGCGTAACACTTATCTTTGACGGCACCCCACAAGTAATAGTCTAACGGTGTCAAATCGCAGCTCCGAGGTGGCCAAACGACATCAGTTCTGCGGCTGATGATGCGATTTTCAAAAACAGGGCGCAAAACATCGAGTGTAGAGTCGGCTGTGTGGCACGTAGCGCCGTCCTGTTGAAACCAAATGTCGCCAATATCCTCATTTTCAATTTCTTTAAACAAAAATTCATTCAACATGGCCCGATAACGATCGCCGTTGACTGTAACGGCCACTCCTTGCTCATTTTCGAAGAAAAATGGCCCAATTATGCCTCTGGACCAAAATCCGCACCAAACAGTGACTCGTTTTGGGTGTATTGGTTTTTCAGTGAATGCGTGCGGGTTTTCTGTGCCCCAAATGCGACAATTTTGCTTGTTAACATACAAGATCGAAATGAGCTTCATCTGAAAAGATGATTTTTTTGGCAAAATCGGCATCTTCTGCAAGTCGATCACAGGTCCACTTAGCGAAGCGAAAACGCATTGGATGGTCAGTTGGCTTCAACTCCTGGACCAATTGGATTTTGTACGGCGTCATACCAAGGTCTTTACGTAAAATTCGTCTCAGTGATGTCTCCGAAATGTCCAATTGTTGAGAACGACGGTGAACTGATGTTGATGGCGTTTCACGCACACTTTCGGCCACAGCAGCAATATTCTCGGGTGTACGCACTGTTTTTGGCTTTTCACGCGTTGGTTTATCGATGAGGATGCCAGTTTTTTTCACTTTTTTCACAAGATAACGAACATACGGAGCTGACGGTGCTTCGTTTCTTCCAAAATCCGTACGCAATTTTCGTACACATTCTGCAACATTACCATGATTTTCAAAGTAATGTCGCAATATTTCCCAGCGTTGTTCAAGCGTATACACAACCATATTCGTTCAGCGGAAGGATAAAACTAATTAACTGTCAAATCAGACATAAGCTAAGTGTTGCCATTCACGAAATAAGCACTAGTTGAAAAAAAAAAACCTTAGATGGCGGACCCTGTATTTTATCTTGTCGATCAAAAAGGAGATGAGAGGATGGAAGGAGAGCTTATGTGATTATATGTATAAAAAAATTCGAATGAATGACAGGCTGAACGAAATGCTGCTGCCATCTAGCTCCAATTAGTGCACTATTAGTTACCATTGACTATTGTCAATTTCCGATCAATAAACATAGATGTCACTACTTGGTACAAATTAGACAAAATAGTAATTTTACTGGTTGTCACACATATGGCACTCAATGCAGTGTAGGGCTATTTGCAAAGACACATCTTCTTGTAGATCGGTTATATCCAGGCAAACATGCAATACCTCATTTCTATATGATTCTAGATTCCCATTACCTTCGTTATACATGATATAAGAATTAAAAAACATCATCTGCATTATGTGGATGCCAATTTTTTTATACCACCGTATGGTTTCCTTAGGAACCTTTCATGGAGTTCATCAGATTTTAAAATATTCGATTAGTGGATCCATTTTATCATATATGTATACATTTGCAAAGACGCATCTTCTTGCAGATCGGTTATATCCAGGCAAAAGGCCATGCAATAACTCATTTCTATATTTATGATTCTAGAGATATGTTCTTCCCAGTACCTTCGTTATACATGATATAAGAATTTAAAAACATCATCTGCATTATGTGGATGCCAATTTTTTTATACCACCGTATGGTTTTGTGCTCACATGGGTCGTAGGACAGCATTTGGTCATGCCGGTCTACAGCTTTCATAAATTTATTATATTTTACCTCTATAATAATTTCAGGCTTCAACATGCCATGACCACGCCAGTTTGTTGTATTCAGGATATCGGGTGTATGTACTGTAGAAAGAGTCAAAACCTCCCTTTTGTCATGACACATACACTATTCCGATTTTTTCTATAACAACACCTCTTTTTAATCTTTTGCTGGTCACTGTTGACTGGTCACTATGACGTAACGAAGTTTCTGCCAAATCCACACTTATAATAATTGTCCATGTATAAAACTAGTGACCGACGTTAATATAGTCGATCAATTTGAGGACGACTTTTTTTGCGTTTCCAGTACCGCTCACTTCGCTATCAACTGACCCCTTATACATGTGTATTCTGTGCACAAGTCCTTTGGGATCAGCTAATATGTACAGTTTGATACCAAACTTGTGGAGTTTATTTTTAATATACTGACGAATGGCGAGCCGTCCTCTAAATAAAACGATAAACTCGTCTATCGTGATCTCCCTTTCTGTGTAACCAGAACCTTTCATGGAGTTCATAAAGAACAATGCCCACCTTCCATACATTTGAAAACCTGATGATGAAAGTATATGTATAGTTATAAGATACAGTAGAAATACTTCCTGTAAGTTTAAAAAGTAATGTCTAATATTCATTTCGGCAATTTAAACGCCACGAGCTTCAAAAAAAAAATGTTCCTTTTTAGGTTAGGATTTGCCGTCACCAGAAATAATGAAACTAACGTGCATGAACTAATTAATTACGCTCGAAGTTTAGTCTAAAATAGGAATATTCAGCTAACTATGGTCTAAGACATCTATTTTACTCAGTTAATTGCTTATAACTAACTGCCCTTAAGTCAATGCTAAGACTCTCATGATTTTCACTATTAAATGAGTGTTGTGTTAAAAACTGCATTCTTCAGGATTCAGGACCAATCATTTATTTACTAAAACTAACATTTTGAAAAGTTACCTACCTATGGTTAACACCACTATGTACAATTTGTGGTTAAATAAGTACATTGTTATCACACTAATACTTGCTTTGAATTTAATTACTTAAGTAGGTATACGTATAAAAACGAGACCTTATCTAGTCAGGTAGCTTCTATACTTCCCTCTAAAAAGCCTAACTCAATTCATGCTGCCAATAATGATCACTTATTTAACAACCAAGATACTTATTGAATGAAATGGGAAAAGTAAATAAAACACTCTGTTACAGTGGAATAGTTTATTAATATTCAACAGAAAAAACTATTTGCACTGGTTCAGAGCGGACGTGTGTTCGATGTTTGCATAAATAGTTAATTCGTGCTCCGCAAGTTTCTTTCTTTTGCTTCTAGTTAATTAGGAACATAACCGTATTAAACTTTTAAAAGTGATTAAATTGTTGCATTGACAAGCGCGTCACCCGCAAGCGGTCTTCACCCCCGCGGAAGAAGTGCAGTCGCTATTTTTTGACTCGCTCACACACAAGCTCGACGTAAGCAACATTGCAGGTACGCACGCACACATCTGCATACATACCTCTTCGTCATGTCTACCCGGCGTACGCCTCCAACAGAACGACCTATTAAGTATGGTGATAGCAATAAGGACTGCAATCAGACCGACACACATCGTAGTGAGTCACAACCGGATTTACGGCAGTTAGCGATGTCTGATTCGGAATCAAATCAGATCACCTATAGGATACCTAAGAGAAAACAGCCTGATGACGACTTGTCCGAAAAATTTGATAGGCTAGAAAATAAAATAATGTTGATGCTATCAACAGTGTCCAAATCTCACTCTGATAAATTGGATTCAATCTCACAGGAGGTATCGCTAGTAAGAAATGAGGTTACTCAACTTCAATCTAGTACTAATCAACTCGTAAAGGAACAGAATAGACTTAACAAAGAGCTTCTAAATCTGAATAAATTCAAAATCAATGTAGAACAAAAGATCGAAAGTATTACGAATGATCTTGGTAACCTCAGAACAATGATTGAAAGGAACAATAATGGTATAATTTCCACCTCAATCGAACACCCAACAAACCCTACATTGTGCGAAAATATAATTACAGAAATGCAAGAACGCTCCCGAAGGGAAAAAAATGTCATTCTGAGTGGAATTGCTGAAAGCAAGTCAAAAGATCCAAATTTGAGATTGAACCATGACAAACAAGAAGTAGAAAGACTAATCAAGCTTGCATCAGCAGATTGTCCTACGCCTACAAAAGTCATAAGACTTGGTAAATTTAGCAATGATAAACCTCGCCCAGTTAAAGCTTTCTTCGCCTCTTCGGATACTGCTAAAACAATATTGCGTAACAAATCTAGCATATACAGTGTCGTAAATGGCATTAAATGCTATTCTGATCAGACACCCCTTCAGAAGAAACACATGGACCACGTTCGAGCTGAGCTAAAACGTCGCACCGACGCAGGCGAGCAAGCTCTCACCATCAAATACATTCGAGGTACTCCAGAAATTGTTCAGGATCTCTCAAAAAACCTATCGGAGCAAAAACGACTATCAGACAACTAACTACCAGCAACATTACTTACCAACTCACAAACACACATAGCAACGTAGTAAATGATAAGAAATCGCTCAAATTTTTATATGCGAATGTACGAAGCATAGTCAAGCCTGGCAAATTGGATGAACTGAAATGCATAGTATATTCTATACCTAAAACGGTGCACGTAATTGTCTTATCAGAAACCTGGATAAAAAGTGACTCGGAAGCAGAAACCTTAACTTTACAAGGTTATACACATTATTATAATTATAGAACCACCTCTAGAGGAGGAGGTGTATCCATGTACGTACACAATAGCCTAGCACACAGCTTCATAGAAGATTTACACGATAGCGACAATCACTTTTTGTGGGTGCATTTAAACAGGTATTCTATTGATGTCGGAGCCGTCTACAAACCCGAAAGAACTAATAACTCAGATTTTCTTGAAATTTACTCGCAGCAATTACAAAGAAGAAGAAGAGCTATCGTCTTTGGAGACTATAACTATAACCTGTTAAACAGCAGCCGAATAACTACCCAATACAAACGAACACTACAAGAAAACGGTTATGCAATACTCAACAATATAGACAAGGAATACTGTACGCGCGAAACATCAGAGACACAAACCATCCTGGACCATGTCAGTTCAAATCTGAAATACCACAATTTCCATCTTGGGGTCGTCGAGTCTGCTATGTCAGATCACAAGCACATCTACTTAGAAATCCACAAATACAAACCAGACAATATTAAAAAAACCGCATACGATGCTATAGACTACAATAAATTAAACGAAACCGTAAAGCAGTGTATGACCGATTACACGCAACTCCAATTTGAGGATCTAGAAACAAAACTTCTTCATGCTATAGAATGCAACAAAGTAAAGAAAACGAAAATTGAAAACCGACCACGATCTGATTGGATCAACAAGGATATATTAGATGCAATAAATGAAAGGAACAAGATGTGGTCTTCTTGCTTGAAATCGTCACCTAACGGAACAAACAACGAGAAACTACTATCAATTAGAAACAATGTAAAAGCAAAAATTCGAACTGCTAAACATGAATATTATTACAAGGCCTTTAGAGCCTGTGATAAAAAACCTCTTAAAATGTGGAACTTAATTGATTGTCTATGTTCAAATAAGTTACAGCACAACAATGCCCCGTCGAAACTCGAAACGCATTTGGGACCTATTACAGATTTGACAGATATATGTGAACATTTTAATACTTTCTTTTCTCAGATAGGCTACACTCTTGCTAGTAAAATTCCGCAAAAATATCACGATATCACCAATTACATACACTCTAATGGCATGTATATCAACGCAGCATCTAACGAACTAACCCAATATACCCCTACTACGGTAGAAGAAGTTAATAAAATAATAGAAAACTTAAACTCTAATACAAGCACCGGTCTTGACGGCTTATCCTGCAAGGTGTTAAAATCTATAAAACACCATATTTTAGAAAAACTTACATGCACAGTAAATATTTGTCTCGAAACTGGTTACTTTCCAGATTCCTTAAAAGTTGCAAAAGTTAGCCCGATTTTTAAGTCAGGAAGTAAAACAGATCCTGGAAACTATCGACCCATCTCTGTTCTACCAGTAATGTCCAAAATAATAGAAAAAATCCTTCATAATCGCTTAGATAAGTACTTGACTTCAATTGACTTTCTTAGTAGCAATCAATATGGCTTTAGGTCTAAATCTAACACTTTGTCAGCATGTGCAGATCTGATCACCAAATTAAAAAGTAAACTGGATAAAAAACAAATAGCTCTTGGAGTCTTTATTGACCTGAAAAAAGCCTTCGATACGATATCCCATAAACTACTACTAGATAAGTTACTACAAATCGGTATTAAAGGCACTGCACTCAATATGATTCGGTCTTACCTTACCAACAGGTATCAGATTGTAAAAATTCTTGATACCCAAAGCTCACCTCAGCTCATCACCTACGGTGTACCACAAGGATCCATTCTAGGGCCGTTACTATTTATCATATATATTAATAACATTCATGAGCTGGGTCTGTCTGGCGATGTAAAATTATACGCCGACGATACAAGTCTCTTTTACTTTGGCACTGATATACAAGCTATGACCCACCAGGCTCAGGGTGATTTGGATATTCTCAGTACATGGTTCCAATATAACCTCTTAACTATAAATGTATCTAAAACAAACTACATGATTTTCAGGGCGAAAAACAAGAACATAACTAACTACCCGACATTATCCATCAATAATGAGTCCCTAACACGAGTAGAATCAGAAAAATACCTTGGGCTTATACTCGATAGCCAAATTACTTGGAAGCCACATATTGAAAAAATTATATCAAAGCTGGCGACGTTGATGGGCCGAATTCGTCACACTGTTGGCTGCTTTCCGAAATCAGTTTCTTATATTATATATAATTCCCTAATAAAATCTCACCTCTCCTATCTTATTGAGCTCTGGGGTACGGCTGCTAAAACAAACTTAAATCACTTGCGAATTTCTCAAAATAAAATAGTAAAATTGCTCTTCCGCTTTCCCTATCTTACATCGACAAACACAGTATTTCAAAAAACTGCTCTAATGACCGTAGACCAAATATACATTTACAGTATGTGCATTCTCATACGGAAAATACTAAATAAGTCCATACACACAAACATATCCTTCACAAAAAAATCACAAGTCCAACAACGTTTATTGAGAAATGCTAACAATATATGCTTGCAACCACCACGCACTGTCAATTACGGAAGTAAGAACATCAAATACGAAGGGGCTCAACTATATAATAAACTACCAAATGATATAAAGGAAATAAAGTCATTTCCTTTATTCAAAAAGAAGTTAAAGTACTATATATTAAAACTACCAAGCAAATAATCTTTATCTTTATAACTAAACCACATAATTTAAATTCATATATCTAATTAACAAAAGGGAAAGAACATGCGTACATAGTTATACTATAAAAATAAAACAAACAATACTCCATAACCTCTTGCATACATTGCGTAAATACACACACATACAATACATACATACAGTGTTAATTATTATTTTATTATTTTATGATGACTGCAAAAAAAAAAAGTAAATAAATAAAAAAAGTGTGGCACGGTATTGATAGTTGTCCATAACATAATTATTATTGTACATCTGTGATAGCAACTAATGTGTTTCGAAACTTCGATACGTAATAAGACCATTGCTATTGCATATTCTTCATCATTTTCATCCAAATCCCTAACCACTACCACATCTAGAAATTCTGCTGGAGCAGATATATTGTCTTCATACCTAGCCCACCCAAGGTACCACACCACTGTCATCACGTGAGCGCAACACCCGATGGTACGTCGACCAACCAAACAATTACAACAATATTCAATGATTCCATTTCTGCCAGGCACATTATTTTCTACTAAAATATAAACATAATATTGTTTTCTTGTAATGTGCCTGGACTTGATTTTTCCTCTTATTAGTGTTTTATCACCATTTCCTCTAAGATTATACCCAGAAAAG
Organism: Spodoptera picta; assembly: GCA_038387885.1. Lineage (NCBI taxonomy): Eukaryota > Metazoa > Arthropoda > Insecta > Lepidoptera > Noctuidae > Spodoptera > Spodoptera picta. The sequence goes on from JAZHFQ010000308.1 coordinate 3,624,351, forward strand.
TCTTGTGTATCCCTACATACTTCTATTCGATATGATCCGTGAAATCTTATATGTTCTCCATAGTACGACCTTGCCTGTCTTATTTGATAAGTACCTAGAGCAAATAATATTAATTCATTGTAACTTAATCTAGGAAATAAAAATAAATTATCTCTGTCAGCAGTAATACTTTGAAAAGCAGTTGATCTTCTATTCATGTTTAGTTCATCAACTAATAGAGCTAAATTATTTTCAAAATTAATTCTCTCTCTTATTATTGTAACTATTTCATTGGCTTCATTTCTATCTTGAAAGCGAACACCAAATCTATTTAGTAAACTGGCAGCTATTTGAAAATTCTGCATCATGTTCGGGACTGATTTATTAAAATAGACTTGCCTCAGGAGCTTGAAATCCCTTTTAAAATGTCTATTTACTGCCTCAACTACCCAACGACATATTGTTACACAGCGGCTCCGGTTGGCCTGCTGTGTTGTTAGTTGGTGTTCGCCTTCTAACAGAGATTCAGGCATATATGGCCGATAATTGCAACCTTCCAACGTTCTTATGGAATCACGGAATCCCCTATCCAATATGAACACATCATTTTCTTGAAAATATAATCTAAGAGGAGCGTTCTCATATTCAAAGAGGGAAATCATTATGTCGGCATCGGATGTGGTAGCCTTGTATGGACCGAAACAATCAAAAATGTAACCATCACATGCCACAAATAAAAATGGCTTCAAAAGATTTTTATATTTGTGTAAGGAATATGTATCCTTTTGGAAGGAGTAATTCGAGCTTTTATTTATATTTATGTATGTACCGTCACAAATAATTATAGCATTTGTAAAGTTTTCATTGTATATACCATTTGGTATTGTTAGATTATGCTCCATTAGACCTTCTCTCGATATGTGACTAATACCCAGGTGCACAGGTACAAAATCTTGAACCAGGATTTCCCTGCTTTTATTCATTAGCCGCTCTAATGTACTACGCGGCACATCCAATAATGTAGCCAAGCGAACATCTGATTCACCGGTCCTCATTTTAATTAATAATGCAGCTAATCCTAAAAGACCATTGTGTATTCCTTGTATGCGAGGAACTTCATTAATAAGGGTGAAAAAATCTTGTTTAGTCCTTCCAGTCCAAAAGAAAAATATATTGTCTTCAATTTCATGGATAGCTTCTACATTCGTGAAATTAAGGTAAGGCTTGAAAGTATTGACAAATGAAAAAACATGTTCCACTTGTTGTACTGTAAGAGCTCGTTCCCACTTGTCGGGTGTCGGATCCGTATATTAATCGGATGTCGTCGCTTTTGTTCACACACACGATTAATAATCAGTCGTCGGACACGGTCGAACCTAGTGTCAATTTTAAGTATTCTGCGCGAAGCGATTGTGCACGATGGACGTCGACGAATTCCTTGTTGTGATGTATTATTATTTAAGAAGAAAACCACGAAAGAGAGTCAAGGAAAGAAAATATTGGGTGCACCCAATCCTGAGAGAAAGATTTAGTTTGGGAACATTTCAGAATTTAATAACAGAATTGAGGAGTGACGAAATTAAGTTTTTCAATTATTTTAGAATGTCGATAACTCTATTGGCTCAAATATCAGTGAGCATAAACTACCAAAATATAAGATTTAGAGACTGCATTTGTACTGAAGAAAGGTTGGCGATATTTCTAAGGTAATATAATTATACATATTAATTTGTATAAAAGAAAAGATAAAACAGTCACTTTTAGTTCACATATATTTATTGAAAGAAAAAACTTTATTTTTTTTATAATTTCGAAAACAAATTAGTGAAGTTAAAGATTGCTAAAATCTAAGTCCGAATCTTGAGTAATACTTGATTGTTGTGACAAAGTAGGTGATGCTGGTTCAACAAGTTGGCGTGTCGAATATCCATATCCAATTGAAGGTAAGATATTGTGGTTTAATGGTGGGTGCACATTCTGGTTTTGTGACGATTATACAGATTGTTGCTCGTGACCTCTTGACTGTGAATGCCAACCATAATTTGATGAGTATAAACGACTTTCACGCTGCTTTTTAATGTTTTGAATCAGTGACAGCACGCCTGATTGAAACTCTAAAGTTTCACTATCGTCAAAAGACGTAACACTCGGCAGAATTCCTTTGAAAAAAGAGAGCATTGGATGTTCGTTACTTCTGTCTGGCTCTAGCCTGCTATCTAAAAACTGGCTCATTTTATCATCAAGGGTCTTGGGCTTTTTGGAAGTACTTGGTAATGGCAGCTCTGAATACATATCTGTTGTATTGGCCGCTGATGGCTCTGGAGATGTATCTGGTGGACGCTTCTTGACAGAATCATGAGTGCGATTAGGCTCAGCCACTTTTTGCAAAAAACTCATCTGTTCTTTATATATATATGGCTTTGAAAACTTAGCCCCTGCTCCGGATTTTTTGACTTCATTTTTATTTGCTCGCATCCAGGCATCTCGTAGATTCGACCACTTTGTAGATACTAGTTTACCTGCAAATACAACAAGTACATATAGAAAAGTTATCTTACCTAATTCATTATTTTACAGATATTGCGCATCGGGTTGTTCCTTCAAAGAATTGCACTATAGTTACAGAGTTGGTGTGTCAACTATCAGTAAAATCTGCAAAGAAATTAGTTCCACTATGATTAAGAGTATGTATTAAGAGACGAGTTCATGAAAATTCCTGATAATGAGGGCAAATGGTTGGAAATTGCAAAAAGTTTTGATACGAAAACCTACTTTCCGCACTGTCTTGGAGCTGTTGATGGCAAGCACATAAGAGTGGTGAAACCAAATAATAGTGGCTCGATGTATTTTAATTACAAAGATTATTTTTCGTTTGTTTTACTAGCCGTTGTTGATGCAGAATATCGTTTTATTTTTATGAGTGTTGGCTCGTATGGAAAAGGATGCGATTCTTCAATATTCAAGGAGTCGACCATGTGGAAGAAACTAAATGATGGTAGTTTAAATATACCAAAACCAAGGCCTCTACATGCAACACTTCAAAATGATATGCCATATGTTCTCGTGGGCGATGAGGCTTTCCCTCTGTCAACAAATTTGTTAAGACCTTTTGGAGGCACTCATTTGGACCACATGAAAAAAATATTTAACTATCGCTTAAGTCGGGCAAGAAGGTACGTTGAATGCGCATTCGGCATTTTAGCAAATAAATGGAGAATATTTCATCGGCCACTGGATGTCCACCCAGATACGGCTATCGAAATTGTAAAAGCGTGTACAGTATTACACAATTTTGTAAGAGAAAAGGACGGTCTGAACTTTGAAGATATTCAGTATGCGGCAGAAAATCCGATGCAAGAACAAGTACAACTGCAAAACTGTAATCCACGTGGTGGTCCTATTGCAAATAATATACGGTTGGAATTTGCAAACTACTTCATTTCAACAATAGGCTCGGTGCCTTGGCAACCAGAAGCGCATGGTTAATATTTATGTCTTTAATTTTACGTAAGTATATTATTAAATAAATAACTCCAAACACTTACCACATGATTGTCTTTCTTTTTCGTCCAAATTGTCAAAATTAGGTATGAGTATGCAGCAAACTTCCCGCCAAGCAGCTATTTTCAGTTGCTTATTTTTAAAATCATTTAGAGTTTTGTCCCAAAAGACACCTCTGTCCTGAACTAGTGTGATCAATTGATCGGGGTCGATATTTCTTTCCATTACTACGAATCACCAAACGTGCGTACAATAAAAACACAACAACTTTGCTCGCGCGTCGCGATGTGTGTGTCCGCGATCGCAGACGAACGGAATGAGGGGCAGCGGGGAGAGAGGGCTATCGGGCCCGACATCCGACGAATGTGAACAGCGCCATTCTTCATCATAGGCAAGCGAGATCCCACACGTTTTTTTTCCGGGCGTAGAGGGCTGGCAAAACACCCGACATTTCTTGTCGGAGCCGACACAAAATCGGTTTCCGATAAGTGTGAATAGCTTCATATGTATTGTTCTGCCACTATAACCTCCGTTTAATATACGGATCCGACACCCGACAAGTGGGAACGAGCTCTAAATGTTCTAATGCTATTACTCGAATCATAGAGATTACTCCACTGGTTACTCAGTCTATGTTCTGTACAAACACGGCTGTGCACAGGGATATAATATTTATATGAACTGAGTATTGTAGCCCTAAATGAATCTGACAAAGTGTGCAGATTAATATTAGTACACTGAGGGAAAAGGCAGTGAGAAGCAGTATTTGCTGCCCGTCTATAATTTTCCATCGTCATTTCTCTTGATGCAACAGAAGGCACTTCGAGACTTTCATGAACTGGTTCAGCAGTAGATGGCTCCGAGTCACCTGTTTCAACTTCAACTTCTTCAGTAGTAGAAACTCCACGGGAATCACCAGCTTGCTCAATACGTATGGCAGCACGCTTGCAACTCATCCAGCATGCATGGCATATTCTATCAGATGATGATATCTATGAAAGAAAACATTTAATTAACATCAGGTATCGTTGGTTTCAACATTCAAGGTACAGTACAAGATGTATATTAAGTTTATGTAGGTATTCATAATCTGTAGTTTATAGGCTTCATCGTGAGTATAATTTATGATGATTTTACCAAATGATATATTGTTAATTCTAAGGCAAAAGATGGAGAAGTCGTTGTAAGAAAATATTTTGCATGGTATAAAAAAAATAATCAATTTTCTCAAATTACTTTTATTTTATTTACAAAAAAATATACAGTTGAATCATAATTCATTAAAAAAAACACGCTTTCATAGTGTTTTTTTACACTACAAGCGTAACAATCACTTGCGTCGTTTCTGCTACCTGAGCGCAACACAAAAAAAGGGTCATGTTTATACTTCAATTCTGGGAACACTGTGGGCCAAGTGGCAAAAAACAAAGACTCATTCTGTAGTTGGGTTCGTAATCTTATTACAAACAAAGGTTTAGCTGTTAGACATGTATACTTTACAAGTATTGAACAAAAAACTAAGCACTTGAAAATAAGCGCTAAAAAACGTTCTCCCAAACTTTGCATCACAGAGCAAATTTTGTTAAAAGTTTTTCTAATATTAATTTATATTCTACAATTTGATAATATTTACTCATCAAAAAATATAATCATTAAGCATACTACATATCAAAATCATTTAAAAATTAAAATCTAAAACAAACAATTTCTGTACAAAATGTAGCAAGTACATAAGTAAGTAAGCTAACATAGTATGGATACGCCCAATACTGTCTGTCCCTGTCACACCTCAACCTTCTATGCAGAGATAAAATTAAATGAAATAAAAATTTTGTTTATAACGTAAACAGAAAAGCATTTTTAGGTAAGTGTTTATTTTTTAATATTTTTTTTAATGGAACAACTAAAAATTTTAAACAATGTATAAACGGTAATTCTGAAATTAGTCCTAATAATAAGTCAAGATTTACAGAGTGCCAAGCACGAATAACTATCGCATTCGTAACGTAATAGTATCGAGCGCGTTCGGCGCTCTGATTGGCCGGCTCAAGTGAACTAACCAATCAGAACGCTTAACTCGCTCGATACTGTTACGATACGAATGCGATAGTTATTCATGCTTGGCCCTCAGATCGAAAACGAACAAAGGTGTGGTATATATTATGTACATATTGATAAAGATAGATAATAAAATATTTAACTGTAATGTAATTTAACGTACGCAGGGTCCCTACGCAATCAATTCCAGAAGCCTTGAGACGCCGAGCAAGACTTGGAGAATTGTCCATCCACAACGTATGTCCTTTGTTCTCAAGACCATGTGTAAGTCTTAAGACAATTGAAGGCGTGGATGCGTTTAATGGCTCTTCCGGTTGCTGTTGTGGGGATCTCTTATGAGCGTGAATTTCAAACCGCCACAAATAACCAGTTTGAGATTCACAAATCTCATAAGATTTTATCCCCATAACAGCAGCTTTATTGGGAACTAATTGGTTAATATCTAACCAACCTTTCCACTGCAGAAGAGATTCGTCCAGAGCAATGTTTTGAGCCAATTTATACATAGTTTCGAATTTGTGGTTGAGGTGTTCCAGTACTGGCATAATTTTAAATAATTTGGCCTCGGAAACAGCCAGTTCTGACGCTCTCATGTCTTGATTATTTCTAAAATGTAAAAATTTATTTAAAAGTATAAACCTATTTATACCCATATGAGCGCCAAAACCGGGGGTGCAGAATATGTCAGCAGTGGTATTCCAATATTCTTCGAATCTGGATTTAACAACAACCCCCATCGCAATTATAATGCCGAAGTAAACATATAGTTCGTCGGCTGTGGTATCATGCCACTGGTTAATGCGGCTATTGGGATGAAGGCTGTTGTTGTTCATCATCTCTTGTGCCACCTGCTGAGCATATCTGTTTGTTTCCGAAGCAATGTACTCCATAAATTGACGATCCCATATAGACACGAAAATCTCATATGGTTCGACATGTGGAATTGTTGGACCATTGCTTTCGGAAAATGTTTCCCTCCTCGATTCTGGTGGAATTTGAGGATTTGGAAACGTTTTCCAATCAAATTGATAGAAACTATTTGGCTGGTGCGTCTCCGCCGAAGCAACATCCACCACAGCAGAGGTCGTGGAAGTTTGTGCAGGCACATCATCGTCGTCGATTGGTGTCTCCAGCGTGCTTCTAAATACTCTTGGAATTAAGGGAGACACCAATTCATTGTCGCTCTCGTCAGAGCTTGCATCGCTTCCTGTAACAAATAATTGGTCGACGCCAAATTGTGTACAAGGTGTAGTAAAAATAAAAAAATTCAACCAAGCTTAAACTAGTTGCTACATACCATGATGTAGTGCGAAGTCGATATCGTTATCATTTAAGATCTGACGAGAGCGAGGACAAGAACGCACCATCGGCGACCGAGATGGCGTGCTCAGGGCTGACTGGCCACATTCCACAATCCTGAAACAAAAAGTTTTGTAGTTGGTACCCATCTTTTTAGAGATAAGAAAAAAAAGGAATCTAGGTACTTACATTGCCGGCGAGGGCGGCATCTCTAAAACGGGAGATGGGCCTTCACAAAGTCCCATCGTCGGTGAGCCGGGTGGCGTCCTTAGGCCTGACAGGACACATTCCACAAACCTAAAACGAAAAAAAATGTAGTTGGTAACCCTCTCTTTAGAGATAAGAAGAAAAAGGAACCTAGGTACTTACATTGCCGGCGAGGGCGGCATCACTAAAACGGGAGATGGGCTCTCACGAGACACCATCGTTGATGAGCCGGGTGGCGGGCTCGGGGCTGAAGCGGTCGGTGCGGGTGTGGGAGCCGTTTGAGGTCTAGACCTAAAAACATGATTTATTTTTAATTATACTTGCAAGTAACGAAAGTAGTACGTATTCACAATTAACATACTTAAATAAAACTACTTACGGTTGCCACACGCGCATTCGCTTGGGATGTAGGGCAGTTTCAAGACCCTCACCGGCCGGCATCTCAGTAATGTCGCAAATAATAAGCCTAAAATTAAATATATACATAAAGTTCATCAGCATGGGGCATCATTTGTAACAAATATATACATCAAGTTATTTCGAAATATGATAAGAGCAAAAAATTGTTAGTAAAATAAAAAGCTAACTCGTCAATAGAGGAAGGTCCAGGTCGCCTGTTGGGGACTTGGGGTCTAGCGCGGCTACCACGACCACCCCGACAACCACGACTACCCCGACCACCACGACCGCCACTACCACCAGTAACACCACCACCTCGTGAGACCTCCACCACTGCTGGCGCCGGCAGTCGAACCCGCACACCTCTACCTCGTCGCAGTCCACGAGTACGAGCACCACGTGTCATACTAGTAAAAGATATAAAAATGCAAACAAACCAAAAAAACACATGCACGTTTAAAAAAATACCAATAAAAGATAAAAACAAAAATGCACGCAAGAAACAATATCTAATAAAATAAAACAAAAAATATTACAATACTCAAAATAGAAATCAAAATCCACTCAAAATCCACTCAAAAGTCTTATCCATACTTTCCAACATCGAACTAAAATGGCGATTTGCCGAGTACGATGACCTTGAGCCCGTCTGTCGACATGCCAGTAGATGGCCGATTTATGTTGCGTATTTTAGTTTTATTCTTTACGCAAAATCTTATCGAAGATATTCAAATTAAATGCTGTGTACGCATGCAGTTAGATGTATTATTGATGTTATTAATTACATTTGGCTGTTACAGTAGTATTTTATATGACAAACAACTCAAAGTGTAATGCGGTGACGCGCGAAATGGCTAACGATGTTTTTAAACAGATTAATTTCTACCCACAATCTTTGTCTGTAACACAAGTCGTTAATAAAAAACTGTTTATTACTTACCTGTCCATGATAAGTAGAAGTTATATTGTCCAATTACACTTAAAACACCTTCAAAACTATAAAAACACACGCGTCTTCAGCACAAACACAAGTACTACCAACGACTCCGCATAGACTAAACACTACTCATGTTACCGGCGGGAATTTGTTTAACCCTTTAAGTCGCAAGACATTTCGTTGAAATAAAACAACAAAATAATACCTGATTATGATTATTAGACCTAAACGAAGGGTAGGAAAAATGGAAAAAAAAATCTAATTAGCTGCTAATCAGAGATAATTAGCGTATATTATACTATACATTGCTCCCGGCGTTAACAAATTGTATGAGTAAGGAGCGTATAGTATAATATACAAAATGCACTTTGGACATAACTTGATCAAAGTAATAAAGCAACAAAATATGTTTTCAAAGTATAATAAAATAATAACATTAATGACATCAGTGCTTATGATAAGCTACAAAACAATTTCTTTTAGCCACGTAACAAAGATGGACATTACACTTGGTACAACGAGTAGACGCTTGCCCGTTTTTGCAATATTTGCACCTATGATAGTCGGTATGTTCTGGCCAGTGATCTACGGCGTCATATCTTATGGCATCTATGGGCCTTTCAGTGGCTGGTTTCTTTATTTTTTCCTCCTCAGCCACTGAATCCTGGACTGAAGTATTCGCCATTTTTCTGTTGCTTTTTATAAGACCCGAATATACCTCATAACGGAAATGCTTGAGATGATCATCTTTTTTTTTTCATGTTTCTTGATCGGTAATGGCGGCGGCGAAGAAGCCAACCGTTGTTGATATATCTAACAATTGCGAAAATATATTCAAATACCAACGATGTGTCTTCATGTTGGTCCGATATATTCAAATTATACTTACTTTTATATGCCAACTTGGAAGTCTTTGCGTGTTGGTTAGGTGCTCAGCGTGTGAGTATTGTTTTAACTCGTCGAGTACCGGTTTTGTAGACACAATTATAGAACAATAGGTTGCGGTCACCGGTGACCGCTTGGTGTTTGACAGTTTAATGTACCTCGCCATTATTTTAATAATTGTGTTTTAATTGTGATCATTCCGCCACTCGTAAACTATGCTGGAGTTTTTGTGTCCTGTGTCCTGTGGCCGGCGGCTGTTTCTTTGTGGGTGTGCGTCGGAATGAATCAGAGCTCAGCAGAGTTGTCACTAAAACTGTCTTTGTTTGACAATCAAAAATGTGAAATAACCCCCAATTAATTTAAAAAAAAAGAGTAAATGTCAAAAGTGACTACCTCTTATAGAGGTAATTGCATTTTTACATTTTGTTTGTATGTATATACATGTACTATCGGATATATATATTATTCTATTCACAATTTTTCACACACACACACACACATGCACATTTCAGCAAAATTTATATAATTTCATGTTTATTTTCTGTCCTCATTGAGGGGCGGCACCGCCGTTCGTGAGTCACTGCAGGGTGCCACCTGAAAACCAGCGTTGGGCACAAACGTCCAACTATATGCTGAGGTGGAGGCCCTTTTGGCATTATCACGCGCAAATTAATAATTTGTTTATTAGAAATTGCTTTTTTGAGTCTCAAGATCAGAAGATCTTGCACTTTTATTTTCTTGACTTGCCTCTTCGAGACTATTTTCTGTTGCGTTTGTGTCCAGCACTGATTTCAAAAACAGTAATTGGTTGAAATAGGTGTATTGTGATTTACGTTTTGCAGCAGAACCACTTTTGACATCTTTAAGACGGCGCAGCTCTCTTGTGAAACAGTCTCTAAGGTTTTTCCATCTTTTTTGGAGAGTAATGCCTGTAAATCAATAAATAAATGTATTACATATTACAAAACTAATATTATGTTTATTAATGTGAATTTTATTTTCAGGTATTTGGCTACTGGGTGTTCTTTATCTCATATAAGTCATGAATACCGTATAGGGCTTCCTACAGTATCGGAAATAGTATTTGATGTTTGTGAAGCAATATGGGAGATATTAAAACCAATTGTGATGCCACAATTGACCAGAGATAAGTGGATTCAAACGGCTGAAGGTTTTCAAAAATACGCCCAATTTCCTAATTGCATTGGAGCCATCGACGGCAAGCACATTAGAGTTATCAAACCGCAACATTCGGGATCTCTTTATTACAATTACAAGAATTATTTTTCAATCGTGTTACTTGCAATATGTGATGTAAATTATAAATTTCTTTACGTAGATATTGGAGCATACGGCAAATGCAGTGATTCGTCAATTTACAAAGACTCTGTATTTTATCATAGGCTTTTAAATAATGATCTCGATATTCCGAGCAATAACCCCATCAAAGAAAATGGCCAATCAATGCCGTTCGTTTTAGTGGGTGATGAGGCGTTTTCACTATCGGAACATTTTTTTTTTTAAGGGGGAAAATCATCGAATGCCTGCTCCCGCCTGGGTGAGGCGGGAGGGAGTGTCAGACTCTTACTGACTAAAAACCACCCCGTTCCTTCTCCTGCACGTCGAGCTGGAGCCCCGGTTACCCGTTAGGTTCTCCGCGACTCCGAATCGGCATCGGCCGTATTGGGCCCCATCTGTGGTGGTCTGATGGCTCTTTGAGGCGCGCGCGGAACGCGACGCGCCGTACGCTCGGGTCTGTTTCTGGTCGGACGGGGAGCCACCCATGCTCGCCGTCCGCAGGCCCGCGCTTACGGTGGCCGGAGATCGTCTCGCGGTCCCCGACGCCCGGTGTGTCCTTCGCGATGGCTGGGTTCCGAGGAGGCAGCGCTTCGCTGCCTCACGCGTCCCGCCTCCTCCTTAGCTAGCATCACTGCTTCGCAAAAGGAGGAGACGGCATCCCAGTCCCCCTCGCTCCGCATCATGGCCCGCACTAGGCCCGGACGCGAGAGGTCGCCATCGCCGATCACTTCCCTGAGGACACGGCGGTGCTCAGCCCACGAAGGGCATTCTCCCACCGTGTGTTCCACCGTGTCCTCAGGGCGGTCCTCGCAGTGATGACACCCGGGCGTTTCCTCCCGCCCCATCAGACACAGGTACCTCCCGAAACTTCCATGTCCGGTGAGGACCTGCGTCAGGCGGTAGGTGAGGACGCCGTAGCGTCTCTCAAGCCACTCCTCAAAGAGGGGACTTACCGCTGCGATGGCAGCGAGCCCAACTATCGGAACATATGATGCGACCGTATGCTGGGAGAAACTTGAATAATGTAAAGACTAATTTTAATTATCGACTATCCCGTGCCCGCCGCTATATTGAATGTACATTTGGAATATTAGCCAATAAATGGCAGATTCTTCACCGACCCCTAAACGTCAAGAAAGAATTTGCAGTTGTGATTATAAAAGCTCTATGTGTGCTTCATAATTTTGTGCGAGAAAGAGACGGATATGATTTCAAGGACACGTTAACTGTACCAGAGGCTTTATTAGAAATACCTGCATGTTTACCTAATAGAGCAAATAGAACATCAACCGAATATCGAGATATATTCGCAAACTACTTCAGTACCGATGGTCGCTTGCCCTGGCACAATTTGTAAATATATGGGTGCGTACCTACGACGGCTGCTCAGTTTGTGCGTTGAGGCACTTGCTCGCCGCGAGCCGCCATTGCGCGCCGTAAACAAAATGGCGTCAAACGCACATGCGGTATGAGGAATCTTTTCAAAAAGTTATTCCAATCATTACGAAAACCTGGGAAATTTTAGCAAATAATTGTCAAAACTCATGTGCAAAGCGAAAAATAGTAGAAATAAAATAGTTATACTTTTGACAATTACCTATTTGCTAAAATTTCTTAGATTTTGAATGAACGGAACAACTTTAAAAAAAACACTCATGTCACATATACGTGTCGAATGCTACTACAGCACCTGCTGCGTTTATTGTAGTTCATAGCATTATTAATTTACTTAGGCATAATAAAATAAAATACTAACCAAGTTCTGCCTTTTCTTTATCTTCCATGGATTCACCGCCAAATATATCGACCAGTTCAAGCCACAACTGCCGCTTAACATCTTTATTGGAGTAATCATTTGATTCTAAATCCCATAAACCTCTTCTATTTTCAACTTCAATTATGAACCTTTCCGTGTCGAAATTGGCCATTGTAAAATAATCACTCTGTGATTATTTTCGTCTCAGCTAGCTACACGTCTGGTCGCCGCGGCCGATGCGGTAGCACTGATGAATTTTAATACAGAAGTGATGTTCTCGACGGCCACGATTGGTCGCTGGTCGCGTGGCATCAAATTGGACGCCGCGGCCAACGGTGGCCGCTGGTCGCTGGCCGCTAAGTGCGTAAGGGCTATATAGCGATTGCTATAAAAGTCCAGAATTCACTGGCCGCCGCGGCCAGGTCGCGGCGACCATGGTCGCCAGTGCGTAGGAGGCCTTACAGTACCAACCTACATGAATTTTTATTAATGGTGAAAAGTATTAAAGTATAGTAGGTCAATCACCATCAGGTCTTATTATTGATATCCAGAAGAAATATGATAATCTATATTAATATTATAAAGCTGAAGAGTTTGTTTGTTTGTTCAAGAACGCACTAATCTCAGGATCTACTCGTCCGAATTGAGAAAATCTTTCACTGCTGGTAAGCTTATTTGTTGAGGAAGGTTATAGACTATATAACATCACGCTATGATCAATAGGAGCGGAGCAGTAACCAAAGATGCAGTAAATTATGAAACAATATAGAAACATAATTAATATCCTGACGTGGTGCAATTCTTGTTTGTATAACAGCAATAATCCGTCTTTGCTCTTCTGAAGGATTATCAATAGCAATAGCATGGCACTGACGATTAACTGTAGACCGTCCACAAATAATGCACACTTGTCTACGTCCTAGTTGGGATGACCCGGAAGCTTGAGCATTATCACAGCTTGCTGTTAATTGCTGGTTTACAGTTCTCATGAGGAGTTCATTACAAGGTTCACAAATGTAATCTTCATCAGTAATCTGAAACAGAAAACTCAATATAAACTTCTTTTGATTACAATATATGTAGTTAGTCAAACACCACAAGGACGCTGGCGTACTCACACCTATTGTTCTTTAATTGTGTCTGTAATTACGGTAGCTCATTACCTGTTAATTTGAAGAAATAGTTCCACATAACAATAAACAACAGTTCATGCGACATCTACACACATATTTCAAACAGTTGTATGTGTTATGTTACACATTGTTTTAAGAGCTTTGTGTGAATCTTATATGATTTATAGATTAATAATAATAAGCATATAATACTTACGATTACTGGTGATATCCACTCGCTAAGTAACGAAATGACTCTAGTGTTCAGCTCATGAACTACATAACGTCGAATCGTATTTATGCAGACATTGCAGTTTATGCAAAGTATACGTCGACTTGTTGCTGATGGCGGCATTGTCAACAAAAGGATTTACAACGGTATCAGATACGGTAAGCCAAGGTCGTCAGATGAGGAAGATATCGGGGTCCAGGGGCGGTAAATAGGGTCGTAATAAGGAAGAAACACACAAAATAGCACAAGTACACAACGAGACGCAAGCGCAACAACGAAGGACTGCGCCCGGCGTTGATGCAAATCACAGAACTGTCAAATGTCAAAAAATCCATTTCACTTGCGCACACTCAATGAAACATTGAATGATCAATTTATTTCAATTATTTCTGTTACTTCTAAATCCTATACTTTATACCATAACTAATAAAAAAATAGTTACTGATCGAATTAAATGTAAAATAAATATAAAACTAAGGAACAAAGTTAATATGGTCAACCAACATTATGTAAAATGAAACGTTTTAAAAAAATGATAGTTTGGATGCGTTCAAAATATGTCAATAAGTTAATTCCGGACGTAGAATTAGCATAAACAAATGTAAAAATATCTTTTTTTCCTGCGTTTCTTTTAACATTGTAATAAGCGTAATTAATATACAATTTAATAAGATATATTTTAAGATTTATTTCATTTCTATACATAGTCAGGTCAAAAATAAGCATCCTTCTTTTTGTACTTGCTGTAACCAATTATTATCCTCAAAATTAAACCATTTATCTAGGTACTTTAAAGATTTATCTATAAATACTACAAAGTTTTCTGTTATTTTAGCCTTTTCTAATGGATCAAAAGTTTGCAAAAATTTTTTTGTTTCGTATTCGAAAAAACAATCTTTTTTTCTCTGCTCTAAAGCTGATTTTAAAGTTGACATGATGTTATACAAATCTAAGACAGTAACATTATTGCCTTCAAGTTGTTTAACAGATTTATAAAAGTTGTGTAATAAATGGCTTGAGAAATTTAAAAAAACTTGAACTTTACTGACTCCGTTACATTCATCCATCAACAAGAGATTTTTGATATGAACTGGACATTCATCACCTAAACTTATAAAATAATTATATATAGGCTGCCAATTCAAAAGAATATTGTCTACACAACGCAGCAAAGAAAGCCACCTGGTGCCAACATGACGTTTTAATTCATGCCATTCACCATCAACAGATGCAACAAATTTTTTAAGCTCTTCACGTCTTACTGCCGAAACAGAGAAGTACCTAACTATAAATTTTCAAAATAATGTTCTCTACATCAATACTCAAAAAATTCATTGCATGCTTGACTGTATTGTGAACTATGTGGGCATGACAATTTCCCTTTACCAAATTAGGCACTTCATGTTCCATATTTTTGTATAGAGAATGGTGAATACCAAAGTTTGCATTGGTATTATCTGCGCTTAGGCCAGATATCTTATCAAAAGAAAGTTTATTCTGGTCTAAGGACTTCTTAATTGCATCAAACATACCATTTGCTGACTCGTCACAGTTTTCATAGAAATCCAACAATTTATTTTGAATCCCACTCTATATTAAAATACTGAACAACTAACGGAAACAATTTTATGTTTTTTCTATTGCTTGCATCCGTTTGCAAGCAATAAAATAAATCAGGGCTATTTAAACTGTCAAATACCAAGCGGTCACCGGTGACCGCAACCTATTGTTCTATAATTGTGTCTGCAAAACCGGTATTCGACGAGTTAAATCATTTAACACAGTTTGCAAAGCGAAAGGCCCTAAAACCTCATTAACCAGTGCTTCCATTTTAGCGCGTCCTAATTGCATGTTTAAAGCCGTTTTGGAATCAATATATATTATTTTGTTAAGTTTCACAGTGCAGTCCATGCTATTATAGGAAAGATTGTGCTTCACGGTATGGTAGGTCATGGCGAGTTCACTAGCAGTTATTTTATCATCAGCATTAGTTTCAAACGAGGTTGAAGAAGAGCCCGCTGGAGACCCAAAAAAGCGATCCAAGGTTGCGGATTTCTTGCAAAGCTCAGTTTTAAGTTTATGTTGCTTTGTCTCACTGTGTTGTTTTATCTGCAATGAGTAAAGAAATAAAGCAAGCACACCAATATTCATGCAATTGAACTATCAAACAACAAACATAAAACAAAGAAGAAAAATTAACTCACCTGTCCAATACCACTTTTTCCAATAGAAATTGTAATGTTACATAATGTGCATTTTGCGTTAAAAATATTTTCAGAGTCTTTTCCAATCTAAGCGTAAGATTTTTCCCATTCGGGTTTGTATTTTTGTAACCGTTTTTCAGTTTTCCGCTTTTTAGTAGGCGTTACTGCACTTTCACTGTCACTACTACTGTTATTATTTTCCATTTTAGGTTTAGGTTTTTAAATCTCAGTATTATCAAAACACTTAATAAAAAACTTGAAACTCAAAACAAAATAAAACAACGGCACGCAACGTGAAAACTTTTTCACAGAAAAAAGGAAGAACTTTGACATTGTCAGTTTGACTTTGACGTAACGAGGCGCGTTCGCTTCACGTTCGGATACATGTACAGCCCGCCCGCCTGCATCTTGCGCCGCGCCACGCGCCCCGTCTCGCAGGTTTTGAGCGCGAATTTTGAATTCATAATAGTTGAATTGTTTGGAAAATGACCTCGCGCATCGTTTTATTACTGTGAAAAGTGTACCTACTGAAATATAGTATTTTTGCGTACTATATTTTAGTTCAACAGTATATAGTACGAAGAGCCAAAATATAGTACAATACTATATAATATAGTACGGTTGGCAACCCTAGTCGAAGTGTCCATTTCTCCTTTGACTCGCTGAAGCGTCTCCGGTCCTTCTTGCCATTTAAAACTAAAATTATTTTATTTATTATTTTTGTTATAATTTGCTGAAGTATATATTTTATTATTTTATTCCGGTCATTTTAGTTTTAAGTTCTTTCAGTTATATTATTTTGTTTTGTATTCATTGCATGTATTATTTACACTGTCTCTTATGTTTAAATTCCTTTTCCTGTCGCAGGTCTGCAGGAAGATATCCCTTAAGGGAAATGCAGTACCTACACTACCGACAAAAAGTTTGGAAGCACTTTAGATATTAATAATCTTTGAAGGAAAATATAGGAATTAATACAATTTTACCAGTACTGATTAGGTATTTAATTAAATTAACAATTAAACTACAAAATAAAACCACTTTTTTCTTTATTAAACACAAACAATTTATAATTGATTTTCATTAATATGACTACCCTTTGCCTTAACAGCTTGGCAAATTTTAGGCATTCTCTCCAGTAATTTAATCAAATATTCGGTGCCAATTTCTTTCCAAGCTTCCTGTATA
The DNA here is from genome assembly GCA_038387885.1 of Spodoptera picta. Lineage (NCBI taxonomy): Eukaryota > Metazoa > Arthropoda > Insecta > Lepidoptera > Noctuidae > Spodoptera > Spodoptera picta. The sequence continues at coordinate 3,641,407 of JAZHFQ010000308.1, forward strand.
TATTACCACAACTCTCTAGTGCTCTGTGGCAAACGTTCTTTGGCTTTTCGATCCAACCCATCCCATAATTTTTCCATAGGCGATAGGTCAGGTTCTTCTAGATAGGCTTTGCATATTCTAGCTGAGTGCTTGGGATCATTATCCTGTTGAAACACGAATGGTTCAACCACAATACGAATCCCCGAAGGCAAAGCATGATCTCTTAATATTTGCAAATACTGCTCCTTCCTCATAATTCCATCAATTTTAACAAGATCTCCGACAACTGTTCCAGCAAAACACCCCCAGACTAAAACGTTACCACCACCGTGTTTTACTGTTGACACCAAGCAGCTTTCAGATACTCGTTCATGGGATCTGCGGCGCACAAACACTCGTCGATTAGAGCCAAAGATTTGAAATTTTGATTCGTCCATCCATAATACACTTTTCCACTGTTCCACTGTCCAATGTTCATGCTGTTTTGCCCATTCCAGACGTTTTTTCTTATGTATTGCCCGTGATAATGGTTTTTCTACTGCTACACGACCACGCAGACCAGCAGATGAAAGACGATTCTTCACTGTAGAAACTGACTCTTTATTGGATCGCGTTTTATTCAACTCCCGAGTGATATCCGGTGCTGTCAGTCGACGATTACGTTTTGAAGTCGTTATTATGAACCTATCCTCTGCTGCAGAAGTAGTCTTTGGTCTTCCGCTCCGTTTTCGATCCGATAAACTGCCAGTTTCCCGGTGTCTAGCAAGTGTGTAATGTACTCCCTTAGGCGATATACCGAGTTTTTTTGCAATATCTTTTTCAGAATACCCTTCACTTTTTAAAACAATAATAACCAATCGTGTTTAAATAGGCAACTGTCTTCCTTTGCCCATTTTTCTCCACAAAATAAGGAAATTACTATTTTTTTAAGTTGTAGTTGTACAGAAAAAAAAAATACAATTTGACGGTGTGCAAATAACGAATCACTATTTTTAACAGAGATGACAGTTTATATTAACTACCTATAATAAGCTATGACGCGTGAAAAATTGTTATAGGGTACTCAGCAAATTAAATAAAGTAATAGGGAAAAATGTACATCAATAGGTTATTGTAATTTTTATCAATATCTCTAAGATAAGACCACAACGATTAATCCTAATACAGTAAAATAATTTGTAATGATAGTATATTAAACTACGAAAAAGATGAAATTCGCCTATAGCCATTTACTATGTGTTATAACAAAAATTAGAGGTGCTTCCAAACTTTTTGTCGGTAGTGTATGTACCTCATGCTTGTAATGTGTCGTCTTTAGTAATAATATTGTCTGTGTGGTGTAGGTACATGAAATGATAAATAAATAAATCGATTAACCGAAACAATAACATTTGACCTTCCACGTATACCAACTAATATTGTATTCTACAAAAGGCAACTATGGGTGTACAATTTAGGAATGCACTCAGGAAACTATGACCAAGCCCATTGTAATGTTTGGGTGGAAGGTGAAGCGGGAAGGAGATCTCAAGAAGTAGGGAGGACCATGAACAGGAGTTTATATAAGCATATTATGGGTAGGCTTGGCGATAGCGGCGTGAAAAACTTAATACTTTGGAGTCTCTTGGGGAGGTCAAAACCGAAACATTAAACTAACGTTAATGCTAAAAGCTTTATTAAACGATCACCCGACATCCAAAACAATCAAGCTACGCTTTTTAGAATCTGGGCACAGTTTCCTGCCCAACGATACTGATTTTGGCCGAATAGAATGTGCTTTAAAATTACAACAAAAATTATATACGCCAGAGGACTATATAAAAATAATGCAGGTATGCAAGACGAATAAACCGATGCAAGTTCAGAGAATGAAAACAGAAGATTTTTTGTCAAGTGCTAACCTAGAAAAGAAAATAACAAACAGGAACAAAGCTACTGATGGCTCTAAAGTGTCTTGGCTTGATACAAAAGAGATAATGCTCAAAAAAGATGTGTTTTCTATTTTTATGCGATCAAACCTAGAAGATGAACATATAGAAGTAAATATTTAAAAAAGTTTATGAGGGAATACGGGGCTATTCACTAAATAAGTAATGGATCAGCTTTGGCCTAATGGAAAACCTATTCCCGAAGCATAACTTAATGACCTAAAGAGTTTGCTGCATCTTATACCAGATGATGCTTCACAAGACGCCATAGATAGATTTTCTGGTACTGTTGATGTTGTAGTAGAAGTTGAAGATGCTGCTTATCCCTTCGTGTGTTCGGGGCCCCTCCGCGCGAATTGACCTAGAGTGTGTCCGCTACTTTTGGGTGGTCTCGTGAGCTACGGCCGCACGGGATTAAAACTAGGATATCTTTGAAATATTGTATGGGAGGTATAGATAAAACTTATATCAATAGATTCTGTACAAAATAAGCTATTCTATGAAAGTAATGAATTAGTCTAAATTTTCTTGCAATGTATTACTATTACGAGTTGAAATTCGGATGAAGTAATTTTTTCCACCAATTTGTAGAGGTACAAAAAACGTGATAAAATAAAAGAAACATAATTTTAACAATTTTTTTTTCTTTTTATAACACCACATGTATAGACATAGAATTTAATAAAAATAAAAAATACCACTATACATTTTTTATAAAAAAAAGGTTTTCAAAAGTAGGTCAAATTGAGGCGACTTGATCGCTCGTACAAAAAAAGGGTATGTTTGTACTTTGATTCCGAGAACATTTTGGCTCAAGTGGCTTGGAATATTTTTACCTTAAATTAATGTCTGGGTCACATTCCTATCACAAACAACGTTTTAACTTTTAAAAGTCTTTAGTTTACGAGAAATTGGACAATAAATCAAGTACTTGAAAAATAGCTTAAAAAAGAGCCCTTCGAACTTTGAATCACAGGATGAATACTGATGCATTTATTTTAAATACAATTAAATATTCAACATTCTAGTTAAATTTGCAGATCGTTAAGCGCAATTAAATAGTTTACTATCTTACAAATTTACTTTAGAAATCAGCATCCAAAATTAACAAATTCACAAAAAAAATCGATCTCCTAGAGCTTGATCAACACACAGGGGGCAAAATACATTTTCAACATAGTATGGATAAGACCAATCCACTACCAGGTACCACTACTTTTGAACTCTAACATTACAGTTGAATGACATTTTTCTAAAATGCCGTTTTTGCCGAAAGTGACATTTTACGAAATGTTAGGATGGCGCTCCGGGAGTCCCTTTGGGAAATGACGCCACAAATGCTGCTAATAATTTCTTTATTCACTTCACAACTTTCGACTTACAATAATTACTGTGTGATATAAAACGGAACGGTGTTAATAGTTGAATAACTTAATCTGAAGTGACTCTATACACAACTAAGACGTATATTTTATTCTATATGGCCAGTGGTGGGGGGTTATCCCTTAATCAATAAATTATACTTGCGCGTATAAGTGCCAGGATGTATCGATTGCTTTAATTGCAATTTAAATGTATAGGGCTTTGTTCATAACAATGTAAGAGTGCTTAGATCTTTGTTAGTAACAATATAACGATTGTTTAGGTGGTAATTTAAAAGTATAGATCTTTGTTACCAACAATGTGAAGATTGTTTAGATTGCAATTGACAAGTATAGTAATACATTGTTAGCAACAATGTAAGGATTGATAAGATTATATTTTATAGGTATGGTTCTTTGTTAACAACAATGTAAGGATTGTTTAGATTATAATTTACAATAAGGCCTTGTTCATAACAGAAAGTAACATAGTGAGAAAATTACCGTTTTTTGCAAAAGTGATATTGCAAAACGTTTTAAAATCAATAATTGACATTCTGCGTCAAGGTTGACACCTTTGTCGGAACCAACATACAAAGATGTCATCATCATCATTTCAGCCGAAAGACTCAGACTGCTGGACACAGGCCCACCTCCCGCATTCAGCGGTTTCCCCTACAAAGGTGTGGTACAAAAAATTACACAAATTGATAGATAGCTGGATGGGTGGATAGATAGTTCAGCTGTTAGAGCGTGAAGAGGTAACAAACAAACAAACATACAAACTTACGCATTTATAATATTAGTTAGTAGGATGTTTTATGAATGTATAGCGAGGAAGCAGGGTTCCATACAAACGGTTTTTCCGCAACCGACACAGAACGTGCGTATCTGTTTTTTGCAGGCCGTGCACGCGCACCGCATGTGCTGATGGTGTCCCATCGGTAACTCAGCCAAATGGTGAGTTACGTCAGGTTTAGTTGCAGGCACAGGTACAGGCGGGATTGGGGAAGGGGTTGCGTGTTTAGCCAGAAGAGATTTTATTAAAATTTTTCGGAAATCTCTGTGGCTTGTGAACCGAGCTTCGATGGATGACAAATGCTTTAAGGACAGATACATTAAGGAGTCGCTAAAAAAATTTTTTGTACCACACCTTGTTACGTTTGCGTTCAATGGGAAACATTGCCAGAAGCTGGTCCTTTTTGTCCACCCCACCCATCATGATATTGTAATCCAATATCAGGATGGGTTTGGTGGACCCATGAACGGTCTGCTTGCTGTTGCCATGGTATGTAGAGATCATTGCCACTCTGTTTGTATCTCTCCATACCATGACATCAACATCGCCCGAGGTGAGACCAGTGATCTCCCCCTTTCTCATGGCCCGCTTCGTCAAGTTATTGATGGCCTGTGACAAATTTTCGGTCCGTTCGAAGAGTCCCTACACAGTCGAAACCTCTAGATTTTAAATGACGAGCTAGACACAGTGAATTGTAAAAATTATCCATCCACAGTGTGTAACCTTTATTCTCAAGGCCTTTGATTAGGTTTAAAACAATGGCTGGAGTGGAAGCTTCCAATGGATTTTCCGACTTCCGTACCACTTGTTGGGACGTTTTATGTGCGTGAACGTCAAACCGCCATAAGTAGCCAGTTTGAGATTCACAAATCTCATATATTTTTATACCTCTGTTAGCTGCTTTGTTGGGAATAAGCTGGCCGATATCCAGCCAGCCTTTCCACATTAGGAGGCTTTCATCAAGGGCAATGTTTTGCGCCAATGTGTAAATCGATTGAAATTTTCTATTTAGATGGTCAATTATTGGCTTTATCTTAAAAAGTTTCGCCTCGGAGTAATCAAGGTTTAGTTCACACATGTCTTCGTTATTTCGGAAATGCAGGCATTTTGATAGCAGTGTAAACCGATCGAAAGACATGTGTGCACTAAACCCTGGTGTCACAAATACGTCACAGGTGGCATTCCAATACTCACTGAGTCTTGTCTTAACGACAATCCCCATCGCCAGAAGTAGACCGAAATATAAATAAAGCTCATCAACTGTCGTGTTGGTCCACTGACCGATTCGGCTCCTGGGGTGGAGATTGCCGCTTTCCAACATCTGGGATGCCACCTGCTGGGCGTATCTGTTAGTCTCCGAGGCAATATCCTGCATTACCTGTTGATCCCAAATTTCAGTAAAGAGATCATAAGGATCGCGGTTAATAGTGTTTGCGCCTACGTCCGTTTGAGTGAAGGGTTCCCTCCTCAACCGGGGTGCCACTGGAGAGACGGAGAAATTCTCCCACTGAAACTCATAAAGCCCCCAGGGCTGCTCCGTTAACGACGCTGGGACATCAATGGGAATCTCTTCAACTGTATCAATGGGCACTGGTTCGCTGGGCGCTATATCTCCGACAACGTCCTCATCATCATCATCAGCATCCCGGTCAAAGGGCGTGTCTAGCATGCTTCGAAACACCCTTGGGATGGGGACGACGATGTTCCCCTCATCGTTATGGCTAACATCAGAGTCGTCGTCGCTTCCTAAAACGGTAAGTTAAATTGAAATCGAATCTGGTGTGAGTCAGAAATTTCTTCATGCCTTATGGTCCCAGACAAAATCAGCAGTTACTTACCACGATTAAGGATATCTGATATATCATCTTCTCGCAGTTCGATTCGACGGTGAGAAGGCATTCGTCGCGGTACTGTTCGTGAAGAAATTTCTTTTTTTCTTTTTTTTAGCCCTTTGCGTCTCACTCCGTTCAGTGTATCCCGAGCTTGATTGATTCGGGACTGCACTATCAAAATTTTCATTACTGAGGCTAGAATCATGAACATGTTCAGTCATGTTAGAATCGGTCTTGCGATGCTCAACATTTAAAATTCAAAATTTATAAAAACCCCCGACCTAAACTGAATCGACCCCGACCTAAAATGGGGTTTTAGTATTTGAACCTGAACCGTTTTGTTTTATATTTCAGGTATCTAGCAACAGGAGATACCTTTACTGACCTATACTACAGCTATAGAATTGGAATAAAAACCATAAGTTGCATCGTACGTGAAGTATGCCACTACATTTGGTTAGAACTGTATAAAGAATATATGAAAATGCCATCTAAAGAAGACGACTGGCTACACATTGCAAGCAAATTTCAAGAATCTTCCAACTTCCCGCTGTGCTTAGGAGCGGTCGATGGAAAACACATCAGACTTATTAAGCCAATTGATAGTGGCTCGATGTTTTTAAATTACAAACATTGTTTTTCTATAGTTTTGATGGCAGTAGTAGATAGCGATTACAACTTTATATTTGTTGACGTTGGCGCCTACGGACAGGAGTGTGATTCCAGTGTGTTTAAAGAGACCCCATTTTGGAAAAATTTAACAAACAACGGATTAAATCTACGGCTCGCTGCCATCGCAGCGGTAAGTCCCCTCTTTGAGGAGTGGCTTGAGAGACGCCACGGCGTCCTCACCTACCGCCTGACGCAGGTCCTCACCGGACATGGAAGTTTCGGGAGGTACCTGTGTCTGATGGGGCGGGAGGAAACGCCCGGGTGTCATCACTGCGAGGACCGCCCTGAGGACACGGTGGAACACACGGTGGGAGAATGCCCTTCGTGGGCTGAGCACCGCCGTGTCCTCAGGGAGGTGATCGGCGATGGCGACCTCTCGCGTCCGGGCCTAGTGCAGGCCATGATGCGGAGCGAGGGGGACTGGGATGCCGTCTCCTCCTTTTGCGAAGCAGTCATGCTAGCTAAGGAGGAGGCGGGACGCGTGAGGCAGCGAAGCGCTGCCTCCTCGCAACCCAGCCGTCGCGAAGGACACACCGGGCGTGGGGGATCGCGAGACGATCTCCGGCCACCGTAAGCGCGGGCCTGCGGACGGCGAGCATGGGTGGCTCCCCGTCCGACCAGAAACAGACCCGAGCGTGCGGCGCGTCGCGTTCCGCGCGCGCCTCAAAGAGCCATCAGACCACCACAGATGGGGCCCAATAGGGCCGATGCCGATTCGGAGTCGCGGAGAACCTAACGGGTAACCGGGGCTCCGGCTCGACGTGCAGGAGAAGGAACGGGGTGGTTTTTAGTCAGTAAGAGTCTGACACTCCCTCCCGCCTCACCCAGGCGGGAGAAGTCATTCGATGATTTTCCCCCCTTAAAGAAAAAAAAAAAAAAACCGATGCAACACGTTTGCCTGGAATTGACTACGATTTGCCATATGTGTTCGTTGCGGACGAAGCCTTTGCTTTGCATTATCACTTGCTTCGTCCATTTGGTGGTCATCAGCTTGATCAATTAAAACGTACATTTAAACTACAGACTCACCAGAGCGCGAAGATTTGTTGAATGTGCGTTTGGCATTTTATGGCGAATTTTTCACCGGCCAATGAATGTGTTCATCGATTTGGCAGTTGATATTGTGAAAACATGTTGTGTTTTGCAAAATTTTACATAAGCAGGAAAGCTTTCAGTTTCACAATGCGAGTGAAAATGAGTCCACCCTTGATTCAGAATCGGAACTAATCCAGTTACCTATCACGAATGCAGTTCGCGGAAGTTTGGCGGCTAATGAAGTTCGCAACAGATTTGCACAATATTTTGTATCTAACGAAGGTCGCCTCTCCTATCTAAACAACTATGCATAAGTAAAAAGTTAAAAATTAAATATCTGTAACTTACCAAACTTGTTTTTCTCATCACCACTTAAATCTTCAAATGTGGGCTGGAAATGAATAAATATTTCTTTCCAGGAATCATATTTAAGCCGCTTATTTTTATAATCGTCGATGGTCTTATCCCATATTACAGGCCTTTCTTGAATCAACGTAATTAATAATTCTTGATTTATGTTCATTTTATAATAAAATCGCGAAACAGCGTATATAAGCGGTCACGAATCCGTGCGTACGTCCGGCACCGTCGACACACCCCGATAGACTGCCATACAACACTGGTGAAAATCACGCCGTGCGTAGACGCGGCGCGCCGAGGGGCAGTCACGGCGCACGCGGCCGCGGCGCCGTGCCTTGGCGCCACCGTGCATGTCGACAAGCTCATATAGTGATCCATACCACACTGACGACCGTGCCTACACGCGGCGAATTAACCGTAGATTTTCACGGCGAGAAACCGTGTAATGGAAATGAGGCCTAAAGCTGCAAGTCATCCGCATATAGATGGTACGCACACCGAAGCTCGGAAGTGATGAGATTAATAAAGATGGAAAATAAGAGAGGTGACAGTAAAGTTGAGTTTCTGTTGTGTGGATGGTTGAGTTGTATGAACTATTGTTTGTGTGGGTTGCTGTAATATGATTGGCTCTCGTATATGAAAGTTGAGTTTCTGTTGTGTGGATGGTTGAGTTGTATCAACGAATCTTTGTGTGGGTGGCTGTAGAATGAGTGGCTCACGTGCTTGAAAATTGAGTACTTGTGAAGAGAGTGGTTGTAATTTTTGTGAGTGACAAATAGGAAAGGATTGAGGGAGAAGGTGTAAGAAACACTGTCTGTTTAAATTACCCATTTCGGCTTCAAACAGAGCATCATTTATAATTTTTTCCGCAAATAAGCGTTGATTTGTAGGCAAAGATCGCAACTTATGTGCCATTTTTTTACCGAAGGCATCAAACTTGTCATCCTCTGCTATTTCACATATTTTATTGCCTATAGTTTCAATAGTTTGATCAACATTTTGGGAAGCTGACAGGTTTTTCCGGCGTTTAAAACTACGATCTTGTTGAGGGTCACTAAACCTTTCAACTGATGCGATGTCTGATCTTGGTGAAGCAACTTCATCTCTGGTGGTTTCAATACTGTCGTCATCAGATTGCTGAAACAATTAATAAAAGATTTATTTGTTGCAGTTTCCAACAAGCGAGAACGAATGGATCGAAATTGGGAAAAACTTTGAAAATAGATGGGATTTTCCTAACTGTTTGGGCGCTGTAGACGGGAAACATATAAGGATAAGACCTCCTCCAGGAGCTGGATCTTATTTTTACAATTATAAAAATTTTCATAGTCAAGTCCTAATGGCCATTGCTAACGCCAATTATGAGTTTATTTATTTTCATTTTGGTACAAACGGCAGAGTCTCGGATGGTGGTGTTATAAATGAAACGGACTTCTACAAAAACCTCTTAAATAATTCCTTAAAATTACCAAATCCTACTACAGTTCGTTTCATCTGATTATGGTAGTCCTTGTGTTTTATTTTTCATAAAACCTCGTGTTCTCGGAGTAACTCTATGAATTCCAACAGAAAATCCTTGCTCCACGACATCGCAAAAAACTTACAGGTACCGTACGTGCTAGTCGCGCGAAAGATAGAGGCAGACTGATGATGATCGCATCCGATCACGCCATACACGTGCGATATATCGAACGATGTTCAGATCGCAATCGATATTTTCGGGGTTGCCTGTTGAGATCTCCAATCGATCGTTCGACCACAAAATCGGATGCGATATTGCCACACACGTACAATTTGTCGTCCAATTTTAACATCGAGCGACGAATTAAACCTTAAGATGATCAAGACAAGGTTGCACTTAAGACATGTTTGCCACTCGTCATGGCATGCAAATTTCAAGTTACAAGTCAAATTTTAATAATATTTCAATAATCAATGAATTTTTAATAATTGCAATTGTCAGATTTTTAATTATTAAATTATTTTTTAGATATGTCAGAATATTAGTAAATTTATCATAGTCATGATCTCAATAGCCAATTATTATCCATATTAATAACAAAAAATAAATAATAATAAGTAATTTTACAACTAGTCAATAATATAATATATAATAGTTGTTCAGGATTTTAATGATGAACGACTCGCTTTAGATAAATAATTACTTTAATACAGATCGATTAAATATATAAGTAATATTTCTTAGCGCACGACACGTCTGTCGCTGATCAAATCTGTAGGCGAGCCGATCGGGGCGCGGCGGCGGTGCGCCCGATCAGCTGTGTGCGTCCCCCGCCCGCTGCGTCTCCCGCCGCGTTGAAAGCATTAGCTTTCAAGAAGTAGACGAGGTCTGGAGCCTCGGGACGCCTCTCTCTGGTTCGTTGTCATCTTTCGATTGCCATCGGCCCCTGGGTAGAGGCGACACACACGCCCCATCCGCCATTGTAATGGCGGTAAGTTGTCCTCCGTCAGTACCACCACGTCCCCGCAGGCGAGGCCTTGTTGCCCGGTTCGCCATTTGGTGCGTTGCTGCAACTCGGAGATGTACTCAAGGCGCCACCGCTCCCAGAAGTGCTGCTTTATTTTCTCAATAAGCTCGTATCTGTTTGGTCTAGTAGCAGTGATGGGCTTCGTCGGAATAGACGTAAGTGGTCTCCCAATTAAGAAGTGGCCTGGGGTTAGAGGATCAGTAACATTGGACGAGAGAGGAGTCAGCGGACGTGAATTAAGGATAGCTTCGATTTGCGCAAATAGCGTTGCTAGCTCCTCAAACGTCAAAGCAGCATTTCCAGCTACACGTTTTAAGTGAAATTTTGCTGATTTAATTCCAGCTTCAAATATACCACCAAAGTGGGGAGAATATGCGGGGCTAAATACAAATTTGATTCCTTCAGAAGTAGCATAATCACTAACAGACTGACGGCTGGATCTAAGCAACCTACCCAGTTCATTGTTCGCACCCACAAAATTCCTGCCATTGTCGCAAAAAATCTCATGACATATTCCTCTACGTGATATGAACCGTCTTAGGCATAAAATAAAAGCTTGAGTACTTAATTCACTCACCAGCTCTAAATGTATTGCCTTTGTACTGAGGCAAACAAATAAACATAAATAACATTTAGTGATACGATTACCACGACCTTTCCGGTTACTAATCATGAAAGGTCCAGCAAAGTCAACTCCACACGAGTAGAAAGGAAAACAAGCATTTGTACGCGCTTCAGGTAAATGACCCATTATTGGCTGCATCGTATCCGCTCTAAGGCTCTTTTCATTCTGCAGCGTGTCGCCGGTTGCGTGCAGCGCTGCCGGTCAGGTTGAGCATTTCACAGTTTTGCGTGTGCAGTCGACCGGGCTGGACGTGTACAGTCATGAACACAATTAATAAAAAAAAAACTTATTTTGATTTCTGTGCTATATCATCACAACAAAAAACGCCGTGCTAACCGAAAAGGAAAATTGTTCATGCACCCTATAACTTCGGAGCGTTTGTTGAGTGGTGCATTCGTATCGCTATATTCGCAACTGCGAGAAGATGAAAATAAATTTTTCAATTATTTTAGGATGTCAATGAGCACATTTGACGAACTGATTTTTAAAATTAAAAACAATATCACATACTGGTTTGGCTTAGTAGCGGTTTCGCCCTAATTTTGTTCGCCCGAATCGGGCGAATGAACTACTTTCAATTTTGAATATTTTTTAGGGCCGGTTTCGCCCGAGACAAATTTAATAGCGGGCGAATCAGGTCAAGTAATCTGCATTGCACGTTTTAGTAAAAAAAATAATTTCAATGTTTTTTTATTGAAAAACGCATTGGGTTAGATTGAAATCATGATTTTATACAGATTACAGTAAAAAAAAACTGAAGAAAAAACGTAAAAATTAAGAAAAAGCTGACGTAAAATTCCAACGCAGGGGGGTTCAGAATCATGTACTGAATTCATGGTAAGCGGCTTCGGTACAGCGTCCCTTACACCCTGTATATTCAACAAACGAGCTATTGATAAAAATAGAATGTAAATAATGATTATGTCAGTCAATTGGTTTAAATGGGATCTAGAACGGGTGGATAAGTATTAAATAAAAATCATACATAATGATCAAATATATTTTAATTTACACTAAACAATTTGAAATAAAAACTATTAATAATATAGCAACACTTACATATTTTTTATAATTATACTTCACAGTCTTCTACTCATTATAACTTTGTACTTACTAATAATCAAACACAGTATTTTTACAAATATCAAAGCACCATAAATATAAGTTTGTACTTATTTATGTTAAATATTTTTTTGAGTAATATAAAAAGTATAGCAGATTTCAATAATAATCACAGTGTTTTACTATAATAAATCTTAACTAAATCTAATTTTTAATCACAATCATTATCACAGTTTTGCTTTATCATATTTTTTAATTTGGTATTTATTCGTAATTAGTGTTTTCTTTGATTTTACAAAGGTGCAAAATAATTAAACTCGCAATTTTTCAATGCACAATGGTAAATTTATTTCACCATTAAACAATTGTTGCAGGATATCATCGATCCTATTGTGTAATCTAATAGTCTCAGGACTTTTTTTAGACACATATTGATTTTTGTTATATAATGATAAATAATAATTTGAATCTTTAAAAATAACATTTAAGAATACAATTAAATTTGGCTTTGGTTTGCACATTTTATTAAAACGCGAGTTCCAAGCTTCAATTGCATTGTTGGTTTTGTGAGAAATATCATAAAAAGACCATTTGTCGGAAAAATATGCTTCTTCTTTAACCCAAGTATTGACAAAGTAATCATTAAATTTAGTTATTTTGTCCTCATTTTTATTTTCAGCCTGCACATATAACCACCCATCTATTTTATACTCTTGAGGCAAGTATGCTAAAGCCATACATCTTTTTATATGAATTTTATGAATTAAAGACTTATCCATTGCTAACTGTTTCGCTTTCCTCCACAAGCATCTTTTAAAATGAAATAGGCAACCTTGGATCCGTGCCTCTGGAAAGGTTTTTTCGATGGCCAACATTGCACTTTTTTCAAAATCTGTTGTAAAACATTTTGGGGAGAATTGTGGTAATTGACTCTTAATTAAATTTAAAAAAGTTTCGTAAGTGTTCTCTTTTTTATTAGGCAATAAGGCGTATATAGCTGGAAGAATGTTTGTTTTTTTGTCAGTACTACCAACATCAACGTGTAGCGTGTAAATTTGTAAAAATGGTGGAACACAACTTTTAAATGTTCCATCACAAAAAAAAATTTCTGCATTTTTAAGAAAGTTTAAAACTTTTTTATTTGCAAAGAGTATAATACGCGTTACATTATCTTTAAAATCTGCAAAAATTAAATGATCGTAGCACGGTGGCACAACTAAATCCTGAACCTTATTGAACCTTGTTTTCTTAACTTGCAGTGCTCTATTCCTGCTTGCATACAGTCTTTTTTTTAACAGTATCATAATTTGGAATTTTCTTTACTAAATCAAGTCCAGAATCTTTTAATTCCGAAACCATGTCTGAATAAATTTTTGGCACACTGATAGTAGGTTCTGTTTTAGCTCGTTTTATACATTTGTCAATTTTGATTTTTGACTCATTATCTATATGACTTGGTTGACATAAATGAGGATTTTCGTTTATTAGTACAGTACAATCAATGTTCGTTTTTAGTTGTGCTTTACATTCATTTCTTTTTATGCATCTCCATACAATTACACCGTTTTTATTTTACCTACGTTTATTATAACTGTAACCATGTCGCAAGAGAAGATCTTGACCTCTTTTTGATTTAATTAAAGTGAAATCTGCTAGTTCACCCTTGCTTGTAGAGGGTTGCTCTGCCATTAATCAAATCGTTCAACGATTCAAATCATTAGCCACATCTGAAAATAATGATATAATTGCACCATATTATTATACGAAAATAATTATATAATTTACTTAGAAATTACTAATTTTCATGAAGGTGTTAATGACAACATAATTATTTATATTTTAAACCATATTTGAAAGTATGAATATGTAATTAATGTACATCTCTAAATATAAAAAAAAATCTACTTACAATAATACAAGATCTTGACCTCTTTTTGATTTAATTAAAGTGAAATCAGCTAGTTCACCCTAGCTTATAGAGAATTGCTCTGCCATTATTCAAATCGTTCAATTATTCAAATCATTAGCCACATCTGAAAATAATGGTACAATTTCACCATACACGAAAATAATTATATAGTGACGGAAAATGTCAACTTCATTGACATCATGACGTCTATGGATGGTTGTCAAACTAAGCATGGAGTTTTTTAGTTGATGCTTTTGGAAAATTAAAGAGCGAGAAGGAGAATAAAAAAAATGAATAATGAAAAGACAATCGAAATTGAATATTCCAGAACCTGACCGGGGGTATATAAGCGGAACTGCGGCTCACCGCTGGCAGTTGAGTTCTAAGTCCAAAGCGATTCGGAAGAAAAGGAAGAAGTGAAAAAGAAGAAAAGTGAGTGAAATAGTGAAGTAGTGAAGTGCAGTGAGTTTAGTGAGTTAAGTCAGTGCATTAGTGCGAAATTGTAAGTCAAGCTCAATAGAAGGTCTGAAAACCGGTATAAGTGTTTAATTCCATCCAATCCAATATAAGTGTTTAACCCAAGCCCGCATTGTCAGCAACGTGACGTCAGGCACGTAACAATATAATTAACTTAGAAATTACAAATTTTCATGAAGGTGTTAATGGCTACATAATTATTTATATTTTAAATCATATTTGAAAGTATGAATATGTAATTTATGTGCATCTATAAATATGAAAAAAAAAATTACTTACATAAATACTCCAGTTACACTTTAATTGATTAGTACACGTAGTCTAACTTATCTGAAAATTTTAAAGTTTGAACATTAGATACGTGAAATAAGCGAGCAATAGCAGGCAATAGAAAAATCGCAAGATATGCAACAAGAAAAACTAATATAGCCAATAATTACCATAATAAAACACATCAGGCAAATAATATCACACGTCATAGAACAAAATGGAATTACTTTTTATTAATGTGGTATATTAAGTTGCATTATTGACTTTAATAAATAGTGTAATGACGCTTCCACTAGGGGGCGCTGTGCTATGATCTCATAAACAACCAACCAACAAACTTAAAACATAGCTGTGATTCACAGATTATGCTAAATCACTCATTGCGGTAACCCATTCATTGCGGCAGAGAAAATTAACTTTATATTTCAGGTGCGGGGTGGTTTTCGTCTATAACGCCGATGGGCGTCCTCAGCACCTCAAATGGATAATATAAAACGCCGTTGGGCGTTTTCAGCACTGTTTAAAATGATTAATAATTCTTACGTTAAAATGTTCAACAAACTTCAAATGCGCGAACTTGGTGGTACGATAAAGATCATATTTAGTGTTAAAAAATAAATTAATATCGATTAGGCGCCTATTTGTGAAGTTAAGGTTCTGTAATAGTTGGATAGTGAAAATTAGAAGAATATGGCGATAAATGGTAAGTAAATTATTTTAGTTACATAAATTGTAGTTTATTTCTAAGGTACCGTCTTATATATTTTAGTTTTCAATGACAGGAAAGGTAAAATTATCATTATAAATTAATATCAGAGGTAGTAAACCTTTTTTTACTTTTATAATACCACTATTATTTTATTATAGGTACTGATATTATATATTTATACACCTTATTTTCATTGACATTTTTTTATATAAAAACAATCGTTTCAAAATGAACTTTAAATGAATTGATGCAATTATTTAAGTTATTCCCGATTTATTGCCCAGGATTCCGATGCTACACCAAATTACTCTTATATTTCACGTCTTATTCTTTATTTCAGATAAAAAACGTTCATGGTCGCCCAATGTATTAGACGATGCTCAAGATTCTCAGTCTATTTTGTTACCCGAAAGAAAAGAAAAAAAAAAGATTAAGAAAGAAGATGTTGACATGTTGACATGCGAAGACTGCTTGAGCGTCATCAATGACAATATTGAATGTGCAGATAAACGGAATATCCTTTTTGGTCAGTTAGTGACTGAAGAGATGAACAACATTAAACCCTGTCTTCGTACCCGCACTTATGCAAAAATTTTAACGTTTCTGAATGATGCAAAGGGTTCACACTCGGGTCAAATAAAATACGACACTCAAATCGAATAATCATTTATTAATTGTGGATCAATGTGATTGTTAAGACATTTAAAAGTACAAAAACAATTATAATTAGTAAGCTTGGTGAACCTATTAACCTGACGAGATCATTTGTTGTTACAATTTTTTTCTGATTAAAGAATATTAAAAACATAACAAAAATATATATTTTTATAACCAGATCATTGATTAAACTGTTTTTAGTATGTAAGCCAATATTCCATTACTTATTTTAAATACCTACACTGCATATTATAACAATATTATTAATGCAGTGTATGTATAAAAAATATATATAAAAATAAAATATTAGTAATGGGATATTGGCTTGCATATTAGAAAACTGATAATTACTATCAAATTTAAGATTAAATTTTCTTTGGGTTGTAATCATCAGTATTTGTGAAATAGTCGAAAGCAGGTAATACATAAAGCTGGTGACCTAGGACAATCTGAACAGAAATAAATGGTGTCTACTCTTTTTTTATTTGTTAAACAATATCTACATTTTTTCTTTTAATCCGTTGCGATGGTCCACGTGGCAAAAGTTCTGGCAAATGAATTCTTTGTCGCGTTGGCGGAGTGGTCATTATACTAGTATTAGCTGGTAGAAGGCATTCTAATAATTTTAGTCGAAAATCGTAAAACGATAAAGACGTATTAGTGGTCATTTTAAACATTTGGTACGAATTTATGACACATATTTGAATAATATGAATGATTACTTTCTTGTACCATTTTAAAGTTTTGTGTTCACTGTTGTAGTATGAGAGTAATTGATCTATTTTATCTACATTGCGCATGTATTTTGTGTATTGAAAAATGGCATTGGGCTTTAGAAGTCTTCGTTGTGGTCGCCTGGGGTTTTGGACAGGAACCATGTCTGCGTTATGTTCACTAGACACGACTGTAACCTCTCTATTACTATGCCATTTGCAAAGTGTTAAATTCCGTTTATTGTGTAGTATTATACATTCTCCCTTATTTAATTTCATTGTAATATTTTTGGGATTTCCGGCCCTGTTTTTACGTAAAGTTCGGTACAAAAGGTCGCTTCATCCAAAAGTTGTGTGACTAACGATATACTGGCATAGTAATTGTTAATATACAAAGAATGGCCACAATTGACGTAGTTTTCTAATAACAAATGGACGACTTTTTCTGCATGACCACGTCCTCCTACTAGCTGGTCCCCCGACCCGCCATATATGTGTAATTTCTGACATACTCCAAAAGTATCTGCTAATCTAATTATTAAAAAAAAGAAATCTAACGGTTCTTTGTTTATCATATCCACTTTCAAACCAGTCTGTTTTTGAAAATCAAGAACATTCTGGCGATGTGGATTTCCAATACTCCAATCATGGTCTGGCTGTTCAATTGTATCATCTTCATCTTCTTCGTGGGGATGATTATCCTCATCTTCATCCATTTCTTCGTTAAGTAAATTATCGCAGTCACCTAATAATATACCGTAGAGGTCTTCGTCGTTTAAAACTTCCTGCGTCTGCATCTCGTAATCAGGTGATGGCATGTTGTGCTCGGGTGTAAACATCGAAGATAATATATTTTCTAGTGGTTCATCGTGATCATGTCTTTGAGACATGTCAAAACTTGTTGACGGCACGGGTTCCATGTTATCTACAAGAGAGTTAATACAATTTTTATTTATTTTGGCATCACTTTGACTAAATTTACTGTACACAAACGCGAGCAGTTAGCAGTTCAGTGTGCGCTGACTCTAAAGCGTGAGAGCCGCCGGATAGTTCGCCGCGCGTCCGAATAGGTTTCATAATTTTGATTATGCGTGTACTTTCTAATTAACTAATATTTCTGATTGAAAATCAAGTTTACATTTCTCGTCAATTTTTTTTACATGTGGAAGCAGCGACTTCAGAAATTGCTTATCGGGGTCATTTTGGTCGCTTATTTGATCATGTTTACGTTTTAAATTTTCCGAAAGTTATGGTTAGCAAAAAATAATGAAAAGAAAGCTTATTTATCCATAACAACGACTTTCACGTGAAAAGGTTTTGAGACGGCCTTGTATGGGGCTTTCCCATAGTGCGCCCTGGTATTTTTCATCACTGTGAAGTCTATATCCATTTCCAAGTGATCTACACCGTGTCTAATATAATTATGCAGTATATGGGCAGGACATCCAACGCCTACAATTTCCTTTTGGAGTTCTTGTTTCAGTAATACAAAAACATTTTGTCCGCCTGTTGGTCTATTAACGCCACCAAAATTGACGTTCGCATTATCAGCAGTAAAAGAAACTAATTTTTGTTCAATGCCGTGTTTTCTCACTGTGTTGACAATATATTGTGTGATTGTTTCTGCAGTTTCGTTTGGCAATACATCTAGTTATAAAATTTTTGGCTTTATTTCGCCATCGCGATAATCAAAATATTATATTACTATTGGAAACATTTTTCGAGCACCGTGATTGCTGGCATCAGTTTAGACCAAAATATAATAATGAATCAGATTTCAATGTTTCCACAAGACCTTCCATTACATGGGGGGGAAATAACATTGTAAACATTAGCTTCGGTTTTTGTCCGGGCACAGGTTATCGTCTTTCCCACATCTGAATCAGAAAATAACTTCCTCAATAATCCTCCTGTGCAATCGTGCAAATTACTTATAAGATTGGTGATGTTTTACAGTATGGTAAGCAAACGCAGCTTCTGCAGCGGCTTTTCTTTCCGAAATAATATTTAGGGTTGGTTTGAAAAATGTATCTTACTATTGGAAGACACTGCTTTAGACATTTTTTGATGTTTTTCGGATTCCAAATGTCTTTTCACATCTTTGATTCCTCTAGAACCAAAACTAAAATAACAGTCGCATACCACACGGGCGGTGCGGCGCCGCACCGCAAGCCATTTCGCCGCGCTGGCGACCACACGGGCAGAGCGGCGTCGCCACGTTCTAAGGAGCCGCGGCGGCGACAAAATGAAATGTGAAGTAAACAAATCAAAATGAAAACGCTCTCATCGGTGAAGTGAGCGATAGAAAACACCGACGCCCGTCTCGCTCCCGCTCACGCACCGCACCGTAGCTTATTCTCCCTCTCATTCTCGCGCCGCGCCACCTGTACTACGATCCGATCGTTCGGTTGCGCGCGCGCGCGACCGTCCGTTTTCATTCAAAACGCAAACGCGAACGGCGCCGTGCGCGACGCACGGGCGCGAAATTTAAAAATGGCTGTCTCAAACCAATGCAGGCCGCACGCCCGTCTAAGCTGTATAATGCCTGTGAAATGCGGCAAATGCCTGTCAGATGGTAACCCAAGCCGCGACCGGCCACCGGCCGCTGTCATTGTCCCTCGCGCTTATCAAAATGCTGATAACTCAGTATTTACTAACAAGTGATTTCCATTTTCCCTTCATACTTTAACGGTCCTAAGACCGTCGTAAATACTTTTAACTACACTTACTAAACACAAACATAAACAAAATTTAATCAAGAGATATTGTTTATTACTGAATTTGGCAACAAAGTATTTAAGGTGTATTTAAAAAATGGGAAGCAACGTATTTACAATGATTTTAATCACATAACTTATTAAATGTTTTGTTCAGAAATGTACAAGTACTTACACTTCCCGGTAACGGAGCAAATGTTCAAAGTGTAAGCCACAGCGTTCCACACACAATCGTGCATGTTTTACCTGATTGGCTTTCAATTTTACTAATGTGTCTATGTCACATCAAAGCATCCACTATCGCACTTTTTAACGCGTCGCGAGTTTCGTATTTTTGCCGATACACAAGGCGTTTGAGATTAGACCACAAATAAAAGTCTAGTGGAGTAAGATCCAAGCTTCGTGGTGGCCATGGCACTGGCCCGCCACGACCGATCATCGACCATCGACCGTTTACACTAAACCGCACTTGATGCGCCCATTCTCGAATAACGTGTGGGTTATTAAAAGCCCAAAAATGTTCAATCAAAGTCAATATAATAGTAAATACAATAAAAAAGTTATACAAAGTTTACTACAATTAAGATTAACTAGACGAATCAGGTAGTGATTCTTCAGAATCATCGTCAGATTCTTCAATACTTTCATTCGAGTCTTCAGATTCTGATTCAGATCCATCAGAATCTCTATCTGTTTCGTCTACTGGTATCTCACGTTCAATAGGAATTCTTATTTCTAATAGCTCATTGACCTCAGGTTTAATTTTACCACGCTTTGTTTTTGAAACCGCACGCAAACTAGCAATATACGGATCAGATGAAATTAACAATCTATTCAGTAAATCTCGATTTGTATTAATTCTCGAAGATTTTCTAGTAAAATGTTCCCTGAATCTTCTGTTGTGTTTGTTTCGTGCCTCTTGAGCTTCTTCAGACATTTGACCTATTGGTAAAACACATGCAGAAATTATGTCTTTCCCATGAAATAAAATTTTATGTACGCTTACTGGCTTTAGCTACCACGAATACTCCTTTAAATACAATTCTCTTGTTGCCTTGAAGAATTCATGGAATTTTTCAACATTTATATAATACCCGCTATTTATGGTCTGTAATATGACATGGAAGCGTTTGATAAGCTCAATATTGACACCAGTAATTTCTGCTGACTTTTCAGGATTTTGGAAAAACTTACGGGCTGTATTTCCATCATTCGTCTTTCCGGTTTTTTGTTTTGGCATATCTACTAAGAGATCCAATTCGCTTCTAAACTTTTCTTGCAAGTACTTCTTTTTTTCAGCCAGTTTCGTTTTACTTTCGGCTCCCCTAGCCTGCCAGGTTTTTATATCCAGACGGTAAGATATGTGCAAGATGCATTCAAATAATCTAATCCAAGAATGCAGAGGTGACATGCCCAGAGATAGAAATTCACTTCTTACAGTCTGTTCTAAAATGAGTTCTTCATTATTCATTTCAATGGGTTTGGCACCACATATATAGCATGTTTGTGTGGATGTACAAGAAGATACTGCATTAACTACGACTATTTTTAACTACAACTTCGTAAAGACAGCTGTCTTATGGCACAGAACGTAGCCAGTCTTCTAATTCCGGCATTGCCATGTACGACGATCGGACCTGACTTCCGTAGCGTTGTTTATTGTCCTCTCCTTCGTTAAAAAATCTTGATTCTTTCTGGTTGTAACCACTATCAACTCCAGAATCTCTTCCTCGTGAGGGAATTGGTGTTCAGGCCAGTTGAAATGTTTCAAGTGGCTTACTCGCTTTGACTCTTCAGTTCCCAAGTGTGTAATGTTTCCGTTTCACTAAGAAGCGCTGTTTCCGTGTAGTACTTCTCCCAAATAATCTCCGTTTGTTTGTTAACGAAGTCTCCTGAGATTGTGTCAACTTGACTCGAAGACGGATATGGATAAGATGTTTGTAACTGTTCTTTGGAACCATTTAACATAACAATGACTCGCGTGTTCTGTTCCCAAATCATGGTCCAAAAGTTTCCCATGGTGTTCGCCATAGGTTTTTCCGCTGCTTAGAATTTTGTACATAGCTCGACTCCACTTATAAACTCTACTTCTTCTAGAAACCCGGTTACATTCATAGGCGTTAAATCGAACGTTGCTGTAAGTTCGGGGGATTTTCCAGAAGAATAACATCGTACGGATTTCCTATAGATTCGTTATCATACACCACGTTACTAGTTGCTGCGTATTGATAGACTCTATCTACCAACAAATACATTCTTATCTGTTACTACGTAAGATGCTACCCGATCTACACTTTTACATACAGGATATAAACCAGAGAACATTGATTACAGCTTTTTTGATTTAATATCTTGAGGAAGGTTGATAATATGAACTACCACGTAGGGGGTTAAATTTGTTAACATTCATATCTATGTATTTTTTTCAAATTGACAAATTTTATCGACTGCAGTGTCTATCAATGATGACTAAAAAATGTTTAAGTCATCTCCCTGACAAATTATATTATTAGACGTTTGAAAATCAAACGTATTTTTATAATATCTTTAGTTTGTTGTATGAAATCAGCATGTATAAGTTGTTAATAATATGAAGTTTATTTTATAAATTATATGTTGTTGAGTACATTCGTTTATCAACAATAAGATATCGATTTTTAATGAATTTAAAAACGAAATATTGTCCCGATTGATGTGTTTTACTATTACTTCTATATGTTAAAATTCGATTGCCAGAAGCGGTTTCAACAACTTTAACATCTGTTAATAAATTACGTGATGTGTATTGCTTTTTAAATGGTTGGTTAGATACCTTTTACTAATATAAACATGACATGTATCACATTCCACCTTATTGTTGTCCACGTCATTGGTTTCAATTGATGATGTAGAAGGTCCTTCATTAAATTTTGCTTTCTAAACGAGGTATCAGTAGTGATACCTCTTCCAACTTGTTGTTGACTGTAACAAAAAAGAAAATTATTAGAGAAATCTTAAAATTAAACATTACTACAATAATATTTCTTATTGAGTTTATACTTCTAATACATACTTGCATCAACGTTGTTTCAACCATATGAATCGAACAGTTCACGCTTCTCCATTTCATCACTAACTTTAGAAAGCGCCTGATTGAATTTACTGTTGGATTGTTCTATATTCTCTTCAATGGGTGCAGAAAAGAAAGCACTGGTGGATATTTCACTGAAGTTTTCCATCTTTGTAACAACCACCAAAAAGGAAGTATGTAGCACAGTAAGTAACAGTTAAGTGTTAGTAGAGCGACTGATACCCAATTTCAAATAATGTCCAACATTTTATAGTCTAGCAAAGGATTAGGAAAGACATGTAAAATTTTATGAGTGTCATTGTTAAAAAAGTATTTTAAACTTTTTCACTTTCTGCTGTTGTCTTTGTAATATTGTCTACGAGGCCGTTTGTGCTGTTGGAATCTTGGATAGTTTCTTAATATCATACATTTCAATTTTTATGAGATGCGTCGCTTGGTCTCTGTCGTCAGAATTTGTAGAGATGTATGATACGCCATCTCTAGCAGCTCGTGCCACAGTCGACGATAGCAGCTTCTTCCTTTTTATTATGGTGCGACTTCAAAAAATTGATCAATCGGTTGCGATTTCCTTTTTCCACCATCGTCTGTCTTAAATGTGTTTGTATAAAATAAAATACACTAAGATTCCTGTGACGACTACCTATTGTAAATATATCCACAATTCTTCTATCAGACTCTGTCATTAGATCGTCAATAATAATAAGGCATGTAGGTTTTCGCCATCAAACATATTAAGATTTGGATTTCCTTGATGATAGGTAACATTTGGTAAATTATATAAAGGCTGTATTTCATCAAAGCACCATGTGATGTGAGGAAAATCACAATTACATATTTCTTTCACTGATTTTATGAAACTTGTTACACAAAAATTGACTTCCCACATCCACTTGGTCCTGCCACAATTGCAGTAAACGGATGGATAAAGTGAAACATTTCACACGTCTAGAGTTTTAAAAGGATGTTATAAAAATGAAAATGTTGGTGTAAAAATTAATATATATTGCTAAAAATATATAAAACATGTAATTTGTGAAAAACAGTATACTATTCTAACACAATTAGTACTTATCAGAATTTCACAATCACCTCAACGTCAAATTTAAGCACACAAATAAAAACTACTATTATTTTAATAGTCAATTGCTGAAAATTGGTTAAAAGAATGAAAGCCACAGAAATTACAATGCTAGATCGTTAATATCTTGTGGGTCCACCATTAGCATCTAACACTGCATCCAACCTGGCTTTCATTCCAGTAACCATATTCCAACACATATCACGAGGATCCCCCTCATCATTTTCCATGTTTGGATTGCCGTTTGCCGCAAGTTTTCTACGTTGCGCACTTCTGATATATCCTAATTGAGAACCATCTGTCCTCAAAGATTCTCAATTGGGTTGAGGTCAGGGCTCTTCGCAGGCCATTGCATAAGCTGAATGTCCGGCTGAGCTTGGAGCCACACCTGAACTGCTCTGGCACTATGGACAGAACTTTTGTCCTGACAAAGATAAATGGTGCCTGACGGGAATTGCAATCGCACAGTTGGCACCAATATGTCCCTCAAGATATCAACATATTGTTCCGCAGTCATGCGGCCAGATATCTCCACCAGTTTACCAGGAGCAGCACAGCACATCCATCCCCAAAATCCTCATCCTCAGCCGACCACTCGACCTGTTGGGTATCACATTTTCTACGTGATAACGTGTGTTATCACGCCGCTTTAAAATTTTTCTGCCGTCTTTGTCGGACTTGAAAGTTTTTTCATCGACAAATATTACAGCATTATTCTCCCAGTCAAAGTTATAATATTCTAGACAAAACCCTATCCTAGCTTCAGCATGGGCCGGTGAAAATGTATTTTTTTTTGCTGGGATTCGAGTTTTCATGCCTACAGCCTGCAATCTGCGACGGATTGTTTGGGTTGATACCTGAAACAAAAGTAAAAAGAAACATGGATTTTTTTTCACTTTTTTCAAACCTTTACTGGCACCCCAGGAATTTATCCTGTGTCATGAGTGCGTTTACAAACATTTAAACTCACATACACTAACACCCAGACCCGGAACAACTACCGGTAGGTCACACAAATATCGGGAAACGAAAACACGACACAATACGCAACAGTGGATCGCTCAGCTACTATGAAAACACCATGTAAATGATAACATAATTTATCGGTCTATAGCTTCGAGAGTCATACGTTCAATTTATAGAAAGTCTTCTGAACGATTGTTCGAATTGAATTGATTGCAAAAAAACCTTTTATCGCCAACAATAAATAAATACCTATATGTAAATACAATGAATTTTTCAACGCGGCGTGGATGGCTATATCTGATTTTGACGAAAACTAAAACTGCACCATTGGACTTGATGAAAATCGATAATCCTGGCCAGGTATCGAACCCGCTGATTTTGGAAAAAAATTACACCCTGCATTATTGCACCATTCGATAGTTTTTCTAATAAAGATCAAATTCTGGGAAGTAATTGTATAGAGCAAACAAGAAAAACGTATAATCAATCGTTTAATTGACGCTGAACGATTCATTGAAAAGGTATTTGTTAATTTGACATTGTTGGATTGCTTTTTCCAATGAGTTTTAGTTATTTTTATCACCAATCTGGATGCGCTAACATTGATTTGTTAGCTATCATCATCATTATCATTTCAGCCCAAGATCAGCCACTTTACAGTTGTTTAAAAAAAACCAACACTCCTGTATCGATGGTGCGTTTTAAATCGAAACCGCAATACCCAGCGCAGCAGTCGACTGCTCAGCCAATCGTGCGCCAACCGTATTGTCAAACGAATACCGCTCGAAGACAAATAATTGAAAAAAAATCAACTTACGCTATATTCTGTAGCTGTCATTTGAGTATTTAAAAATGGGTTGCTAGTATGCCTCGAAACAATGGCAGCATCTTGCTCAGCGGTGGTGGCACGCTGGTAGAGCTGCCGGTGGTGAACAGATAGGTCACCCCCAGTCTGCTCATTTCGTCGCAGCCAGAAGTTGATTGTTGTCCTCTAAAACAACGACGCTTAACTTAGATTACGTCAATTAATACCATTAAACATTGTTACGACTATGTAAGAGCTCTTACACACGAGCGGCATGTTCCCAACGGCAGATGTAACTGCAGCCGTCGACGCGTGTCGACGGCAACCGTCGACGTGTTGACGGCTTCCGTTGACGCGTCGACGGCAACCGTCGACATTTCAATTTCGAAGATCAACGGCAGCCGTCGGCTGCTCTCTAGTACAGGAGTCAGTTGTAAAATGGATTCCGAAGAAGAAACACTGTTATTGCTTTTACTTCGTCGACGCCGACGGAAACGAAAAATAAAAACACGTTCATTGTGGATTCAAGAAATATTAATGAATAGAGATCAAGACGGGCATTTTTTACTCTCTATCCACTGTTACGAAGAAACGAGCAAAAGTTTTTCAATTATTTTCGAATGTCCATTGCTTCTTTTGATGAACTAACGGCTATTTAACAAGTTCAATTTCTCGCCAAGATACCATAATGCGGAACAGCATTTCAGCTGAGCAAAGGCCCGCTATGACATTGAGGTAAGTAATTTTTTTTAATACAATAAAAATATATAAGTAATTTAGATCATTCCTTTAATGAGATCAACATAATTTGGCACCATTTTTGTTTACTACACAAAGCTTACAAGTTCAAATAAAAAGAAATTCACCTACTACCTATAGGAACGATAATAATTATTAGTTACTTATATTTTAATAAAAATAGTTAAAAGATTAATCAAAAATGTAGTGTAATGAAATTGTAGAAAACCAAACAATATTTTCTAACACATTTTTTTACTAATATAATATTATTATTTTTTCGCAACAAAGCCAAACTTCGAAACAAACAAAATATACAAGGAATTTAAAATGAAAAGGAAAGGCAAAAATCACCTCGCGTGGGACTTGAACCCATGACCCTCAGGCTACGTATGGGTGTACGGGTGTCCAATTGCTCTGCCAACTGAACCACGGTAGCTCAGTTGGCTTATCTAACCGTGATAGGTCGTGGGTTCAAGTCCCACGCGAGGTGATTTTTGCCTTTCCTTTTCACTTGAAACATGTTTTCAGAATAAATTTTCGTAAATGATAAATAATATCAAAACAATCAAGTATACCCTAAATCTAAATCAGTCACCATCTGAATCATACATTTAAAAAAGTTATTCTGAGAAGAGATCGGTTATAATTGTATTTGCACCAGAATTCTGAGACGATAAGCTATCATTACATGTGAGTTGACTTTCCGGTCTTACAGGATTTCTTTCAGAGGAGGTTGTGTATCCCATGTAATTATAAGAAGATTGACTAGTTGAAGGCGTCGAAATTGGCCTGTAGTTTTGCATTACCCTGTAATTCTTAATAACTTGGATAATTTCACCTTTGGCGTCCAATTTCCAATCGTCTGGTATTTTTTTGAAATCACTTAGTAGTGACAACAGAAATAACTTGTCTTCATCAGGAGGAGGTGAAGGTTGTCTCTCAGTTTTTTGTAGTTTATCGTTTAATCGCATGGTTAATGTTTCGATCAAAACACCATCGCTGTCAGTTTGGCGCTTTCGTGGTCTTTTTTGAACACTTCTTCTATCACTATCTTCTTCTGTTGATTGAACTGTTAGTGGAGGAGACACGTCTGCTGAGAGTCAAAGTTTGAAACGTTCTGACCTCTATCTTCGGTCACATTTGGTTATAGTACGTATATTGTTTTGGTGTGCACGCTGAAGATCCGCTTTTTTTCTTTAAGTTCCTACAATATCTAGTGAACCAATGTTTTCCATTTTGACTGAACATCTACTCCTGGAAAAAAAACAATACTTAATTGCACTTTTTTTTGTTTCCAGATATTTAGCAACTGGGTGTTCATTTGAAGATCTGCAGTATGCATACCGATGCGGAATTTCCACTATTAGTAAAGTAATAAAGGATGTCTGCCAACAAATCTGGATAAATATGAGAGACGACAATTTGCCACAGAACATAACGGAAGAGACTTGGAAAAGTATTGCTGATAAATTTGAAAAACGCGCTCAATTTCCAAACTGCATTGGCGCAGTTGATGGAAATCATATTAGAATATTCAAACCGAAAAATAGTGGCTCATCCCATTACAATTATAAGAATTATTTTTCGATTATTCTACTTGCTATCTGTTACAGTGACTATAAATTTATCTTTTGTGATGTAGGTTGTTACGGACGACATTCGGATTCAACTATTTTTGAAGAATCAGTTTTTTATACAAAACTTCAAGAAAACTCACTAAACATTCCAAAACCTACACCGATTACAAGTGATGGAATTGCTTTGCCTTTTGTGTTTGTTGGAGACGAAGCGATCAGTTTGTCACAAAATTTGTTACGTCCTTATCCAGGCAAAAAATTAACAGAAAATATGAGAATTTTCAATTATCGCTTAACACGTGCAAGGAGATATGTAGAATGCTCATTCGGTATTCTGACCAATAAGTGGCGAATTTTCCATACTCCAATGAACTTATCTTTGCAGTTTTCTAAGGATGTTGTTAAAGCGTGTTGCATTTTGCACAATTTCGTACGTGACAGGGACGGTGTTAAATTTGAAGATACACTTACTGTCAATGGTTTGGAAAATGTATCTACGATTCCGGATGAAGATGAATTGTTATCGGGTTTAACAATAAGAAACGAATTCGCAAACTATTTTTGTAGTTCTGAAGGTAGTCTCTCATGGCAGTTAAACTGCATATGAAACAATAAAGAACCTACCTACTTATTTTTTGACCTATAAAAATATATTATCGTTATTATAACGCATTATAATGAATAATACACTTACCAATGGCGTTTTTTTTCATTTATGGATTTATTATTAAAATCATTTACAACTTCTTCACAAACCGCGCCATCCATGCTCTGTTTTTTCAACTAATTTATAATAAAGACAGAAATGATAAAAAAATACAATAGATTAAAAAAAGCCAAATACAAATTTAAAATAAAAACATTTACCTTCTGCTCGCCCACAACTGCTGAACTAAAGCATTTCTCTTTTCGATACCTCGTCTTAGTTCAGCAGCTGTGTTACTACCAGAAGATTCTTGGGCAGTGACATCTTGGTAATCATTTTCATTTTCAGCTATATTAATATCCTCAAGATCTTCATCTACCCTATTTAAACACATGTTGTGCAACACACAACATGCATTTATTATTTTAGCTGCTACATCAGGGTGGTAATACACCCTATGCCTGAGTAAGCACCTCCATCTATTTTTCAATACACCAATGGTACGCTCCACTGTATTCCGTGCCGTACAATGCAGTTTGGTGTAATATTCTTCGGGTGAACCCTCTCCCTCTGTGCATATCCAGAATCACCTGAAACAAAAACTAAATAAAAAATATTCCCAGTCAGAAAAATGCAGATATGACTGATGACTTGTTTACAACATTTAGATACTTGCCTAGTAAAAATACATTTTCTCCATTATTATTTAAATCAATTAAGTGTTGTTTCACAGGATGCTGATTCCATACAAAACTGTCATGTGATGCCCCTCCATATGAAGCATCTACTGACAGAATCATTAAATCTGCATCACTTTTCTGAAAATAATATAAAAGGGTTATTAAACTAAGTTTTTACAACGAGTCAAATAGGTTATGTAATTAATTAATGAGAAGTATTGCCTTACTATCATAACATTCCTTGAATGGAAATGGTTAAAAAATCTCTCCTCATTTTTTAACCGCAATCATTAGGCCATCAGAAATTCTGATGGCCTAATGATGGCTACATGTGTATCATCAATACACCCTATCACAGATGGTATATTAAACCTTTCATAAAACCTGGAACATAAAGAATATACCTGGTTAAACCGTTATTTACAAAAATCATTACAAACAATAAGTACAAAACAGACTTGTTGTTAACATTTTTGAACTGCTGTTCACCATTGTAAACCCACAATTAAGTTAAGTTGGACAGCAAATTCATAAAAAGACATAAAAACAGTGTTAATAATTAAGTAGAAAATGTATGTAGAGGTTCATAGTTTTATGTTTGTTTAGTACTTTTATAATAATTATATGTACTTAAATTGACTGATAGAGAATACATAAGGTGATATTAGTCTGCTAATTTATTGTAGGTACATATGCAATAAAATGTGAACAAATTATGTTAGTTTGAAAATAAACAGCTGATTGTAATCAACATTACCTTCTTTTTATAGCATCCCTTTCTTGGCTATTTTGAGGAAACCTAATCCATTTGGTTGCTACTGCAGGATGGTTTAGAGCTGCTGTTACATCTCTATAGCACGAGATACGGATTGATGCGACATTAGGGTCCCATATGTGCCTCCAACCAGTTTCTGGTAGCTCCCAGTAGCATAAAAGGATAATGCCACTAAAACCTGCAAGAATCATATGGGTATTAACCTATGGCTATTTCACTGGCCATGATAATATATTATTATGATAGTAGCACTTATGTATTTTAATTTAAATCATTGTTGAGCAAAGATCGTAGTATGCTTACCTTATATTTCGGTGATATGTCATTTTTTCTCTTATGAGCTGGCAGAAAGGGCTTAATATTATCATAAAGCTCGCCAAATAAATCTTTGGTCACTCTATAATTCGCCTGGAACTCCACTTCGTTCATTGAAAACGCTTTGTCCATATACCGCATCAACCTACGCTCATTTCGCCTCTGTTTTAATTGTTTTTTATGAGAATTACGTAAAACACTGTACATAACGACTAATCGTGCCATATTATACAGTAATCTCTGACGAAAATTCACTTAAAATGCAAAACAATCTCTAAAAAGTTACACTTTTTTATTGGAAAAATCACTATAAACAAACAATCGCAACTCAATATTGGCGCAATTGACAGTTGTCAAAACGTCCTCAAGAGTACCGTTTATTGCAATTCGAATCCAATCCTAATTTCATTTAGTTTCATACAATAGACACACAATTTAAAACCAATGTTGCGCTAGTGTCAAACTCAAGAGTACTAAACATTCAAATTCCAATGTCGATCGATCGGAATTAAAATCAAGAGTAAGCTTGCAGATCCGAAATAATTTCACATTGAATCTTTGGTGGTGGAGTTGAATTTCTGTCTTTAACTATGGGCCCACCCTTTGAGTAAACGCAAAATAAAAATATAGAATTAGTCATTTATGATAATAAAACGACGCCAAAGAAAAAAATATTTTTGATCTCTAGTACAACGGAAAGGAATTCAATGCGTTTTACTGCCATATGCTTTCGTTATCCATTCTCTATAAACCTTTTATTCGTCAATTATTTAGTACTTTACTGTACTTTATTATTAAACTTTAATAGGATTTTATACTACCATGAATCGGTCTGTTTTCAATAGTTTCATACGGAGACTCATGTACCAAGTTTATAAAGGGTTGATTTAAAGAAAATACAATGAACACATTGTTTGTACTGTCAACAATTGTTATAACCATAACTGACAATCGTTATAAGCTTTGAACCCTAAAGTGTGTTCCTAATTATACGATGTCTGCTTAATAATATGCCAGAAAGTATAACAAGACACTGTGTTTAAAAATGCAATAGATCGTGATAGCGTGCTTCCAGTGATCACTAATTGGAATCTTGGATTTTTTTTTAAGGGGGGAAATTCATCGAATGACTGCTCCCGCCTGGGTGAGGCGGGAGGGAGTCTCAGACTCTTACTGACTAAAAACCACCCCGTTCCTTCTCCTGCACGTCGAGCCGGAGCCCCGGTTACCCGTTAGGTTCTCCACGACTGGAATCTTGGATAGTTTCTTAATATCATACATTTCATTTTTTATGAGATGCGTCGCTTGGTCTCTTTCGTCAGAATTTGTAGAGATGTATGATACGCCTTCTCTAGCAGCTCGTGCCACAATCGACGATAGCAGCTTCTTCCTTTTTATTATGGTGCGACTTCAAAAAATTGATCAATCGGTTGCGATTTCCTTTTTCCACCATCGTCTGTGTTAAATGTGTTTGTGTTAGATAAAATACACTAAGATTCCTGTGATGACTACCTATTGTAAATATATCCACAATTCTTCCATCAGACTCTCACATTAGATCATCAATAATAATAAGGTGTGGGTTTTCGCCATCAAACATATTAAGATTTGGATTTCCTTGATGATAGTTAACATTTGGTAAATTATATAAAGGCTGCATTTCATCAAAGCTCCATGAGATCTGATTAAAATCATAATTACATATTTCTTTAACTAATTTTATGAAATTTGTTACACAAAATTTGACTTCGCACATCCGTACTAAGTGGCAGGACCAAGTGTCCTGCCACTTAGTACTTATCAGAATTTCACAATCACCTCAACGTCAAATTTAAGCACACAAATAAAAACTACTATTATTTTTAATTATTTACAATCAAACAATAAATTTTAAATATGTAATAAACTATTATATAACATTATAGTAATATCATAATTTTACAATCCTAACCTAACCTAACCTACCTCGATTAAAATGAGAATACTTGGTTTTTTTATGTCTTTATTTAAATAACCTTAAGGTTTAGGTTAACTTAATTCTATTTAACCTAACACACGTTAATCTATTTTTTTTTCTTTTCTCCTTTTTATTATTTTAAGATTATACAATCTTAAACACTATTACACAATTTTACACAACATTGCTCCCATATGTGAGGACCTATCTTAATATACCAAAGACACCTTAACTTTAATTCGTATGTACATTAAGAAATAGAAAGAAAAAATCGATATAATTTTTACCATGCATGTTATGAGGCGGTAAAAGTCCTTGTGTACCGGTAAAAGGAATCTTAATCATACTGGTAGGATTACCAGGATACCAGGTATTCGGTGCTTCAGGCGTGTTCTCGTGCGTCTGTGTTGGCAATTCTTCATCATAGTCGCCTGTTTCGGCTTCTGGGTTTTCATTGACCCATTCGTCAATGATGTTGTCCATATTATCTGCTAAAATCCCGTAGAGATCAGCGTCACTTATTTCAACATTTAAACCTGACATTTCTTCTAAATCAATATTTTGGGGAGACATTATGCCAGACAACTCCGCAGACAAGACATCCCAGTTTGACGGCCCAGGTTGAGGAGATGGTGGACTCGCAGCCATTTCCGTTAGGAACTGAAAAATAAATACCAGAATAAGCTACTAGGTGGGCACCAAAATTCACCTAAACTTTCAACTCCGATAATTAGAACTGCGAAAAAGTTTCTTCCTTAAATTTTTCATCCTAACAATCACAATTTCTAACTAAGTAGGTACTCTATTGCAAAAACCGTTTGATTTCTTCAAACTTATTACAAGTAAGGAGAGAAGCTACTTTTTCGATATATGTTCCTTCACTCCAGTAGTGTCGCGTAGATGGCAAATGTACAACTGACATGTACATGATAACTCCTATAAATTTTGATATATCGTCACTTGTTATAGAATTTGCTTTATCTGGTTGCAACTGCTCTGCATATAGATTGCTCTGTTCATGTATGAGATGAATAACACTAGTTGGAAACAAATACTTAAAAAAGCTATTGGCGTCTCCAGGCACATTATGTTATCAGGTAGATCGGTGTAGCCTATAAATGCAACATCCTCGCTGTTATAAGTAATTGTGTTGTTGATCCAAGTCAATTTATCCTTTTTTCCCTTTTTTTTTGTTTGTCCCTTTGTTCTGCTGTTTTTGTCCGTTGTACCCGTTGATGTTGACGGTTCTATGATGTCATTAATGGTTTCCGCACTTTCTAAACTTTCATATTCAAAATCGTCTTCGAGATATACTGCTTCCAATGGATCTTGAGTAAGACTCCCTTCATCTTCACTTTTATCAGAAGAATCGTATTCCGAATCGGTTTCTTCGATGGTTACGCCTTTAGGCGGTAAAAAATAATCTTCATCATCGGTCAGGTCTTCATCATAGCTATCTAAAGGTATTTCACGCCCGCTTTCGTGTCGAGTCCCTGAAAATAAATCAAACACTAAATACCATCATAAGCCCCAAACGTTTATAGCACCATTAAATAAGAATAGGCAGAAAAACGTATTTTTATAACATTAGATGAACCCACCACGGTGTAAAAGTTCCCAAATAAACAATATTATTACGGCTCGTATATGCTCCATTAAGGCATAGAAGGCGGTATCGATACCGCGCTGTGGCATGAAGCCGTATTGGTCTTTGTTTAGTGTTGGCAGGAAGTGCCACTGGAGTCGGACCAAGAGCTTCTCGACTATCTTACCGAGGACCGAGAGAAGACCGATTGGTCTGTACGACTTTGGGCTCGTGTAGTCGTCCTTCATTGGCTTGCAGAGTATGCATCCATGAGCGACCTTCCACTGCTTATTGCCGCCGTGCAGATGTTTGCTGTTAATGCATCGGGACCGGGAGCTTTCTTCAGGTTTTAGTTCTGTAGGACCATTTCCAATTCCACGACCGTGAAGGGTGGATCATCTGTAGATAGTCCTCGGGGGTACTTCTCCTCCTCCTTCCTCAGGGCTGTGTGGTAAGGCTTTTCGGCATCTGTAGTATCGTCCGGGTAGAAGGATTTTGCCAGGAGATCTGCAGACTGCTTGAGACTGGGCGTCTCTCCTGCGATGTTCCTTAGCAGCATATTGTCATATCTCCTGGCTGTCTTTCTTAAAACCCTGTAGATGCCGTTCCACATGCTCTCTCGATGCTGTTTTGTGCAGAACTCCTTCCAGCTGGTTGTCGCCGCTTCCGCGGCAGCCTGAGTGTAGGCGATTTTTGCCTCGACGTATTCTTCGATGGTGAAGTGTCTGCGGCTTGCGGCCGCGTTCCGGCTCCTCCTCTTCTTGGTTATCGTGTCTCTTTTGAGACGATCCAGAAAGGGGTCCACCACGGGGGGGTTAACGTTGTACTTGGGTGACCTCAGTTTTGGAATCGCCTCCTCACACGAACGGTGGATGTGACTTATATATTTCTCGATGATTATTTTCAGATCTTCTGGGTTCGAGACGCCCGAGACGTTAGCTTCAGTTATGTAGTCTTCCGCCAAGTTGGTTTTGAGGTGTGAGCGAAAATGGGACCACTTTGCCTTATTGGTATTATATATTCGCGTTGAAATCGGCCTTAGAGGTTCCAGGACTTTTTCGAGGCGCAATGAGAAGGTAATTGCGTTGTGGTCCGAGGT
This sequence comes from Spodoptera picta, assembly GCA_038387885.1. NCBI lineage: Eukaryota > Metazoa > Arthropoda > Insecta > Lepidoptera > Noctuidae > Spodoptera > Spodoptera picta. The sequence goes on from JAZHFQ010000308.1 coordinate 3,676,295, forward strand.
TGTCAGGTCTCTTTGCACTCGCCAGTCTTCGATTTTGCCCAGCAGAGGTAAGCTGCAGGCCGTCACGTCGACTATGCACTAGTGCACCACCTGTCGCCTCAGTATGTCTCGAATGTGGTCTGTCCGGTGTTTAAGATCTGGAGATCCCGTTCGTTGAGGAAGCAATTGTACGCTGCCCCACGGTGGTTTTCGGAAGCACTACCCCACCATTGACTCCAGGCGTTTACGTCTCCTCCCACCAGGATGTTTTGTGTGTGTAATTTTTTAATGGTGTTGTGTGTTTGAGTAGGTACGGTTCGATTTCCTGGTTACCCTCGAAATAGACCAATATCACTCTGAGACTGAGCTGGCACACCTTCAGCAGGACAGCGGCGACGTTCTCGGTCACAAGCTGAGGGTCGTTGATGACCTGCATGCTGCTCCCGAAAACGACGATTGCCGCCTTAACTGGTTTTTGGCGGTTGAGGCTGCACTGGATGACTTGCGTGCCGGGGCTTTGTTTCATCACATTTGTTCTTCCTAGATAGGGCTCCTGAACAAGTGCTATCGAAACCCCCTTTGCTTGCGCCGCCAGGTGGAGTTCTTCTGTTGCCAGCTTGGAGCGTTGGAGATTTACTCGGATAATCTGCAGTCTCGTTGGTCTTGTTGAGTGTTGGAGGGTGACTGTTTGGCCTACTAGTGTGTTGTGTTTGTCGCCTTTAGCAGTAGGAAACGCGTGATCTGGCTATGCCATCCCATTTCTGGCGTTCCTGGTAGTCCCCGCTAAAAGCGGTGTGTGCCAGATCGAAACCTGTTCTTTTGGCTGCTTTGCAGTTCACACAGGTGGGTTGCTTACTAGCGCCCCGATCGGAGCAGTCCCTTCCATTGTTTTGTGCTCTCCGCTGCAATAGCTGCAGGCTTCTTTAGCTGCCCTGCACATGGACTTGTTGTGTCCATACCCGAGGCATTTCATGCACTGTACGAGGGGGGGACTGGTCCTCTATCGGGCACCGCTTAATGCTGATGTGCACTTTCTGCACTTGTGTGAGGCATTGCCAAAGCTTCGGAGAAGCTCCAAGACTGGGTGGCACTCGTGTGGGTTTCTCGCGCGCTTCCTGGTCTGCTCGTCCACAACCACGTTCTGCAGAAGGTGTTTGTTCTGCGCTTTTAGGAGATCTACAATCTCCCCGTCACTGTAGCTGCACAGTACGCCTTTGATGCAGACCATTGAGTTCAGTGCTTTCGGCTCCTGGACCTTGAGCCCGCTGTTGTATTTGAACTGGTCTTTGACCAAGTTGAGGTCCGTCTTGCTAGCGCATCTTAGGACCACCTTTTGGTATCGCGCTTTTCGGGCCTTATCCACGCGGGCCCCGCTTGTTTTGAGGTCCAGGGCTACCCTGATCCTCTCGATCACATTTTCTCCGGTATGTTTGGGGTCGGTCGATGAGACGATCAGGGTGCGGTTAGGTTGTGGAGTTTTTGGGGACTTCGGCGTGCTGGCGGCCTCGGCAAAGGTCTTGGGACCCGGCGGTGTTTGGGGCGGTTTGTCCGTTTTGGTCAGGTCTGCCACCCCTTTTTAGATGTTCTGGTGTGTCCTCTTAACCTCCACGGCTGCCAACTCTGCGTCCAGACTCGGCACTACCTGTGTCTGCACGCTCGGCTTTTTGTCGCTCAGCACGCGAATGTCGGCTGAGACTATCTCCAGCCTTTCGGTTAGCGGATGGAGTTCTCTGCGATGTTGATTGTTTGTTGTGGTGGCGGTGATGGTGGGGGAGTCGCTGATTTATTATTAATTTCCCGAAGCAGGGCCTGCAGCTTTACCATTCCTTCTTCGAATTGTTTGCAAGATAGCAGCCCCATGTCCGACGCTTGGTTGCTAGGGGCTTCGTTTGGCCGTGTGAGGTCTGTCTTTATTTTTTCTAAGGCCTTGCGGAGCACGTCCAGCTGGTTGGAGACAGTTGTGATGTTCGTCTCCATGCGTAACAGGCCTTCACCCTTTGAATCCCCTTTAGGAGCCCCCGGTGTTCCTGCTATATTGAGCCTTGTTTTTTCGTGCTCTCTGTCCAGTCTCGTGTCCAGTCCGCTCCCTCTCGAGTCTGCCAGTGACAGGACAGTATGTGGTGGTCTTACATTCTCATATTTCCGGCCGCCTCCAATGCGTCTTTGCCCTTTTGGAGGAGGTCGTCTGCCTCTCTTGTTGCCAAGTCCATCTCCACCCTAGTGGGGCACTGGTGGTTTTTGGTGTTCAATAGAGCATAGATTCGCGCGCGGGGCGGTTGGCCTGTTCCGCCGACGAAGCCACAGAACTTTCCTCGTCTGAGATGATCGGGCGGGGGGGGGGGGAGATTCCACATTGCGCCCAGTCTATGTTGGTCTCCGAGATTCTAGGTACTTCGATCCTCCGACTCGCGTAGAATTACTGGAGTTTCAGGGATCTTGGTTTTTGTGGGGTGAGTTGTCAATTCTGAGTCGGTCACTTCCGGCTCCGACAACGACTTCGATGCCAGAGGCCGCTCTGATGGGCGCGCCGTTTTTTCAGATGCATCCGAGCAAATTGCGGTGTTTTACAAAACCTTCTCTCTTAGAGACCTGGTTCCCAGTACCCTCCGTGATCGGTTTACGGGAAGTGGTAATGGATGATTTGGATGACATATTTAGTTATGAGAGCAATGACCTTAAAAGTAAACTTACTACAAGTGTTACAAAAAATCTATGTAAAAGATGTGTATATGTTTTTTTTTATATATTTTCTTTATTATGGCTGTGTCGGCTGATGTTTTGCTTCTGTTGTCTAATGAAGAGCCCGATACTGTCATAGCTCGATGGTCTGAGCCCTGCGTGCGCGCAGTTGGTGATTACCAGTGAATCTGCTTCGCCGCCGGATTATTGCGTGGTGGCGGTACCGAATCTGTCGATTCTGTCGGGGCCAGATATAAAACCTTCTTTTACTCTCTCAAACGAGCCCAAACTCGCCTATGCTAGCTCAATCCGTTGCAAAATTAGGTTATGAGGGGGTGAGGTAACTCCGATTTTCACTGGATTTCCTGAAACGGACACGGAGAACTTTAAGTCTTTGATTTTGGAGAAACTGCACTCAAAGTTATCTTTAAAAGATATCACAGCTGACCATATCAGTGTCATCGACTCGGTGAAGCTAGTAAGGGCCGTGCTCGGCCTAATTTGGTGAGATTTGTAAAAACAGAACTTAAATCTGCTGTGTGGAAGGCTAAACCGGGACTCAAGGGCTCTTCTATTGCCATCAAAGAGTTCTAGACCAAGACCAGGCAGGCAGTGTTTAGCAAGGTTTGGTTGCATTTTGGAATGCTGTCATGCTGGACGCAGGACGGAACTATCGTCATCAAATCATCGGACGGCAGAAGGCATGAGATGTGAACTCAAGAAGAGCTTGGTCCACTGCTGATAAAATACCCAAAAGTGCCCACTGAATCAACCCTTGAACCCTTGAAGGGTTTACGAGACACAACTGTTGATTCAGTAAGGTTGTATTGTGTGCATAATTTTACAAATATACGGAGCTTATCTTGTCACAATTTATACAGTTAGTACTTTTATGAATCATCCATGGTATGTATTTGGTGATTTCATCTCACTTCGTTGATGGCGTTGACGGTCAACTCTTGCTTCGTTTGACTAACCCTAATTAATTTAATTGAGTGTATTTTTATCATATCATTTTTATAAAACCACCAGCACATAAACTCTTAACTAAACTAAACACTTAAACAGGTAATCCTAACTAAATAGATTAATCAAATTATCTCTAAGTGATAGTTTTTTTTTTCGTCTTTGGCAACCGAGTCTCCAATATGATGTCCTCTGATGGCAATATTCATGCGGTCCTGGTTTCCGAGAGCTGGCTCAAACCTCATCTTCCTTCCATCAGCTACTCCCTTCCGGGTTTCATACTGATTAGAAGCGAAAGGCTGGGAAAGGGGGGCGGCGGTGTAGCCATTTATCTTCGAAGTGATTTTTCCTACAAAATTCTAGCTGCATCGCCTCCGGATTACTATTCACTTGAATTCGAATTCTCTCATTGCTTATGCTCTTTAATTCAATTTTTTTGATCAGTGAAATGTTTATCAAAAATATGTTACATCACAATATTTATTTATTTCATTATATTTATTTTACATTATACATATTGGCTTAGAGTATAAACCTACTATCTCTTACCACTTTTGTGACAAATGCCGGAATACTGAAACGTTACTCAATTTTAAATCATGCTTAAATATCGTGCCATCTTTGTCATTTCACAAAGAACTAGTGGTGACAGAACTATACTTAAGCGTGACTTAAAATTGAGTAACGTTTCAGTATTCGGGCATTAGCACGTTGTTGTAATCGAATATTTATTTTGAAAAACAACTCAACGGGTTTCCATAAACCAAAACAATTTTATAATTATTCATAAAATAAAAACAAAAGAAAATCTCTCAATTAACAAGAAATAGGTTTTATCTTTAATTAAGTCTTTAAATTAAAAACAATTTTTTTTTCAAGATCACACAAACTTATACGGTTCTAAAATAAAATTAGTTTTGAAACTTTTAGTCACAACCTTAAATTTATCATATTTTTACTTTTATACAAAATAAACAAAAGTAGAATCTATCCTTATAAAATATATTTTTATTTTCTTTTAAGGTTAACTAAACCCTTCAGTCTTTATTCTTATTCTTATAATTAAGTATTCTTCTAACCTAATCTTAATTTGAAGAATATGTTACCATCTGCAGTAAAGTTGGTTACTTTGAGGTCACCTTTACCGCGTTCAGGACGAATGTCAAAGTCAAAACCATATTTTTTTTTTCTTCCTTTGGCAACCGTCAAAATCACTTATTTCAATTAGACCAGGAAGGCACTTTTGAACGTAAACAACAAAAAAATTTAGAAGTGAAGCTAGTTGCTTATTCCAAGGTGTAGATTCCTATGGAGAAGAACGAGCAAGAAACTCCATAGGTTACTCTTTTTCAATCAGGTTTACAATACAATTCTCTAGTTACATAGTTTTATTGGTTCAATTGTGTGAGAACAATGCAACATCCAGTCAAAGAGATTGAAAAAGAAAATAACATTGAGGATAATAAAGTGATACAGTCTGGAGCTGACCAGTCCCAATTGCCCGTTCACGAACATGACACGTACTCCAGCACCGCCCAACTCAACCATTTTGTAGGGAATCGAGCGATCCAATGCACGTGCCACCGCCAACGAGATCTTTGAGTGAGACAATTCCAAGCTGACACAAATGCATTCTACTAGTCTAATTTAATTTCATTAATTGCAGGGCTCCCACATTTACAATAAATTGTGCAAAGTTTTACACTATACAAATAATTAAGCAACATGATTAAATTATTACATAAATAGAATTCATTGAACATCACTGTGTTTCCTGCGGAGCTGAACCAGCCTGCCTGCAAGCATTTTTACCCTCTACCTCTATAGTCTATATAATTATTTAGTTTGTAGTATGCTTGTCTACACAACATTTTTTTATTACGTAGATTAAATTTTCTTTCATTTAGATTCAGTATTTCTTGGCGGATTTTGTTATAACATTTAACATCGAATCCCAAAAAGGACTTATGTACTGAATAAATTATTATATTTTCGGCCTACGCACGTAATAATTTGACGAGGAACTTGACTAGTTTCAAGCCATGTCTAGCATGGCTTGAAATTTATGAGCAGCATTTCGCGACCCGCGACGCGGCCCCTGTCGCGCTGCTACTGGCTACTCGAGTCTGCGAGCCCAGCGCGCCATCTGCCGTGATTCACGCGCACTTTCTTCCATTCGTGGTATCAGCGACGACGGCGCGCGTGGCACTATTGGCACGCTAGACTCGCCCGCCGGCAGCTGCGTTGGTGTTGTTGGGTTCGAATCCCTGGTCGACGCTAAAACAGTGTTACATAGCTCACTGTGTCACACTCCAGACCCGCAACACTGTAGTCTGACGCAGATTTCAGACTCGGCTTCCAGGCAGGTGGTAATGCCCAGCCACAGTATCTGTTTAAGTTTGGACGACGGCTTATTTCGAGGGCCTCACATACTTTCCGAGGTACGAAGTATTTCTCCCTCGCCAGTATTGAGACCTCGTCGAAACAGAGGAAGCGAGCCGTGCCCGTACTACACGCGTGCTCGGCTACTGCCGATGTATGAGTGTCACGGTTCTTCACACTGCGTATGTGTTCCTTAAGGTGATATCAGACGGTTCACTCGAGTGATTATTCACTCGAGTGAATGCTTCATTTTTCTTTCATTGTATGTTCACACGACTAAAACGGAATGATAATTAAAAGAACATTCACTATTCTTTTCTTTAAATATGTCATCGAATGAAGTCGTGCGTGTTGGAATAAGTTTAATTTGTGACCATTTAATCAAAGAGTTAACAAAAAAGAAGCAAAGAAAACGTCGACGGTGGTGGGTGCGACCATGGATTGAAAGAAGAAATTTATTAGGAGCTTCAAATACATTACTGAGGGAACTAGCCGTTGAAGATCCTGATGCATATTGTAATCATCTTCGAATGGATGAAAGTAAATTTGAAGAACTTCTACTTCTTGTTGCTCCGTTAATAACGAAAGAAAATACTTTAATGAGAGATAGCATACCTAACCGAATAAAACTTCAAATTGTACTGAGATACCTGGCTACAGGCGATAGTTTTGGAAGTTTAGAGTTTTTATACAGAGTGCCTCGAAATACAATATCTTACTTTTTTCTTGAAGTATGTGAAGCTATTTGGACGGCACTTGGAAAGATTATTAAGGTCAGTTATACTTATTTTTGATTGAATAAAATATTAAATTATCTTGAAACATTTTATTTTAAACACAAAGACAATCAACATTTACATAGCATTTCGCAGAGCTTGTGAAAGTATGTTTTCTTTCTCTTGGGTGGATGTTTGAGAAATTGTTATTTGATTGGTCTCTTGTGGTAAAGACTCAGGTTGGAGATAAACATGTTGCTGGGTGACAAGGTAGTTATCCGGTGTCATATTTTGATATAGAGATGACTGGTTGATAGTAAATGGGGATTGAGAGCTGGAGTCCGAGTATATTAGTTCAGGCAATGATTGTGACATTTGTGCTAATCGTTCCTGAGTCATCACAGACTGAAGTTTTTCCTGACATATCAGTGCCCTGTTCAGGGGCATTTTTTTGAGTTGTACTGCCAAACTTTTGCAAATTAAATCAAACTCATCTTCAGTTTGGACTTTGGCTTGCTCGTTTATAGTTTTTAATTCTTTGATTGCTCTATCAATCGGCATATCAATCTTCCTTTTGGAGAGAATTGGTTTTTGAGAATAAGATGGTGTCTTTAATCCACTACTTCTGTTCCTACTGATCTCAGAATTTGGTGTCTTCTGTTCCTCACTACCACCTTGAGTCTGCTCAGATTCAGCAGAGTCTTCAATTTGAGTCAGTGTATCCTGTAATTAAAATGTTGACACTGTTATTATTACAGGTTCCTGGAAGTCAACATGAATGGAATAATATAATGGAAGACTACTATAGATTATGGGACTTTCCAAACTGTTGTGGTGCAATTGATGGAAAATTGGTGAATATAAGATGCCCAGGAAATTAAGGTTCTCACTATTTCGACTATAAAAAGAATTTTAGTATTCATCTATTGGCAGTAGTGGATGCGAAATATAATTTTATTTATATCGATGTTGGGACAAACGGAAGGGCAAACGATGCATCCGTCTTTAATAAATCAACATTGAATGAAGCTTTGTCATCGAATCTTCTAAATTTCCCAAAGGAAGGCGTAATCGTGGCAGATGATGCCTTTCCTTTGCGAACGGATGTTTTGAAACCATATAATACTAGAGGGGAGTTTGGTGATAAACAAAAAATATTTACATTCGACTGTCAAGAGCTCGACGCGTGGTCGAAAACACTTTCGGAATATTGGTATCAAAATTCCGAATCTATGAAAAGGCAATTCCACTGTCAGTGCAAAAAGTTGAACAACTTGTTAAAACGACGTGTGCACTACATAATTGGCTCAGAGAAACTACAGTGAATTACGTGCAACAACGATCATTGGAAACTGAGGATTGGGTCACAGGATCCATTGTACCTGGAGAATGGCGAGAAGTATCGTCTTTAGCAATAAGCGATCTACCGTCAACCAATGCAAGAAATCACAGTGAAAATGCCCGCCGCGTGCGTGACTTATATGCAGAAAAGTTTGTCACTTCATGCACTGTATCATGGCAATGGAACATGATAAGAAGAGGATATAATTACACTACTGCCACTAATAATACTGAATAAACCTATACTTACTGTTCGTCTACTTTGTTTTTATTTGAGTTTAAGTATTAAGTATCTTACTTACGAGACTTGATGTACTCTGCCGTGGGACGCATACGCTGCTTAGAAATTCTGCGTGCTTAAACCAGTGCAGGGTCGGTACATAGACATCGTCAGAAGAGCAACCGCTTTTAGTAGACTGCTTTATTTTGGTTAATTCTGTTGTATAGCGGGTCCTTATCGTCTTTATTTTATGTTTTATATCTTCTTCAGTAACATCTCAGTTCAAATCACTAATTAGAGATTTTATAGAGTTTGCCCGCACTGTTCGGTCTTTGTATTCATCAATTTTGTGGTTCCAAAGGCATTGATAGTTTTTAAAGTTCTCCAAAAAAAGCAATGTATTTTGATCGTTCCACTTGAACACCATTTTGCCGCATGCGCCGGAATGCAGAAAAAATAACAACGAAACGTCCGTCGGCTACAGGACTCGACACAAAATGGCCGAACGCGAATGAACGTTCTCTCAGTGTTCAGACCGTTCATTTCTCGTTCATTCAGAGTGGGAGTGAAAGATAACAGATGCCAATATCCAACACTGTTGGAACGATTCACTAATGAATTCATTCGGCACTAATGTTTCATTTTGTGTTTAGATGTGTCACTTGCAGTGAAAAAAGCAAAATGAAAGAATAAAATGATCAAAAAATGACCCGTCTGATATCACCTTTAAGTCTGGTTGTGATGTTGCGGCGAGTTTCCCCAATGTAATTCGAGCCACAGTCGCAGGGTATTATGTATACTCCAGGAACTGCCAGCGGATCTTTGTCCTTAGGCGAGCGCAGTAGAAGTCGTAAATTATTACTGGAGTAAGCCGAAAACAATAATTTATTTAGTATGTCTCACGAGAGACTTATGTATTTTTGATAATCTAAAAAATGGCGGACTTAATCTATTTCCGTCTTATTACAAAAGTTCGACTTAGTACTGGTTTAAACCCGGACTATAAGATCTAGGTTTGTTACTGTATTAAAGCTAGTACCAGGACTAAAATTTGTTCCAATTATAAAACTAAGACTATTCGGGGATCAGCTAGTACCAAAGAGGACTTTCTTATAGTCCCACAGATAAAAAACATAAATAGCATTCTTTCATTCGTTCACTCAGGATCCACTTGAAGCAACGTTCCGTTCGTCTAAATATTGTTATTACAATAACGCCTGAAATGCTTAAATAATTATGTATCAACACAAAATTATATCATAAATTGTTTTTTGTTTGTGTTACAATATAGTGAACAAGTACAACTTGTATTTTGACGAGCTTTTTATAACCAAGTTGTCATATTTTTTAACACCTCAAGCATGAAATGGAGCGACTTATAAGAAGGTGGCAGAGCACGAATCACGAAACAAATATTGGATCTTTTTTATTATACCTCTATAAATATTATTGTTTATTGTGACTGACTGGAAATGGAACAACAACTGTACTTATATCGAAAGTCTTCGTCACTCAAGTCGAAGGGATTTACACGATGGCGATGTCTGTACGATCGCCGAGACGTCTCTAAAATGTCCAAATATTCCAAATCTTTTAAATCCATAACATCAATCGGTTCAATATCCATTTTACAATTATAATAATATACCTCTAGAAGATACACGAAAATATTCCTGATAGCTAACCTCAAATAACTTTAGTACCGAAGTTAAACTAGGGGTCTCGGCGGTTTAACTTTAGTACCATAGATAGTTCTGGAACTAGTGATAAACTTTGTTTTATAATAACATTTTATTTAGTCATGGTTTAAACCTATTATTAATCCTGGTACTAAAAATAGGTCGGGTTTTGTAATAAGACGGTTTATGTCTAGTTTGATAATTGTGTCTGTCAGACACTTTAAACGAATGTAGGTTTTTCCTTACATACATAATATTTTCATAAATAAAATGACATGGGACGGTCAGAATGTTTTTGAAAACCCCAACATCATTAAAGCTTTTGAAAAAACTATGGCTTAAGTAAGTGACGTCGTATGATCTCGAGTATTTTCTTGCTGATCTACAGATGGTGATGTACTCGGAGGACACATTGATGTTTTTGTTTTTAAGAGCCCGTTCAACAGAAGAATGAATACTGTCAGCTTCCATCTGCATATGCCCAAAATTTTTGTTCTATGATGATGTTATTGTTCATAGCCGTGCATAGTAATACATTAGACATCACACAGTTCCTATTTTGAAAGGTACAACCATCACTGAAAAAAATATTTTATTTGGTTTTTCTGGCTCATTTTGTAAAATCTTTTTTTCTATGAAGCTTACCCAAACGCAAATTCTTCAGAATTTAAGCCTCCTTCCATTTCATTCCATAGATAACAATAGCCATCTTGTTGTTTAAATTAAAAAAGGCTAGATTGTGTATTTGGAGCTTTGTTCTACAGTACAAGCTACAAATATTTGATTTAGGGGGCGTTAAAACCACGGGCCTGCGGACGGCGAGCACAGGTGACTCGCCAGGCCCGAGCGTACGGCGCGTCGCGTTCCGCGCGCGTCTCAAGGAGCCATCAGACCACCATAGATGGGGCCCAACAGGGTTGATGCCGATACGGAGCTGCGGAAGACTTAACGGGTTGCCGGGGCTCCGGCTCGAAGTGCAGGAGTAGGAACGGGGTCGTTTTTAGTCAGTAAGAGTCTGACACTCCTTCTCGCCTCACCCGGGTGGGAGAAATCATTGGATGATTTTCCCCCCTCAAAAAAAAAGGGGGGGGCATTAAAACCGCCTGCAAGTCGACAGCAAAAATATGACATTTTCTGATTTTTTTTACGATAAACACAAACATTTATTTCGATTTAAGCAATATTACAAATTGCATTGTTATAAGCTGCACTTAAGCTGGAACCATCGATGTTACGAGCAGAGTTAAGCAACACTTCTGTGTCCGTACGATCATCCGTGGAATAGTATTCCAAGATCTGGATCGACTTTTTGCTCCCTTGCGGTCACCTGGTGGAACATCTCCTTCGACTCTACCAGCAGAATCGCCAGTAGGTACCTTATAGTTGGTCAACCACGCGCAGACGTGCGCACCACATAAATTATGTCAGTGGAATTTTCTTCGCTCTCATCTCCAGGTGATACGACTCCGTTGGGATCCCTGCCGCAAGAGCAGGTGTCGTGGGCGGTCGCCTTGCACTTCTTGAAGCAAATCTTCTTTTGGACGTGGTTGAGTATTGTAGATAGCCTCACGAAACATTCTTTACCTCCCGGCGCTGCCCAAAATACAGGCGATAGCCAGTCCCAATTAATTAGAAGGCGATCTTTTTCTGGCCTTCTTGCATCGAAGTTGTAGTGAACGGGCCATGTCTTCCCGTTAAGCAAAGTCACGTCCAGTTCTTGGGTCAAGTTAAGAAATTACTGATATGCCTGCATGAAGCGTGCAGCTTCGGCATAAGGCCCGCGCTGCGTGAAATTCCCTACCGGAATAAGGAGATTCCTGCCTTGATCTTCTTGATTCTCCATGTGTCACAGGGCTTCTACATCTACTTGGGTATTCTTTCCCGAATGTTAACCGTGTAGTGTTTAGCTACTGACTGCGCCTGCGTATGCATATATACCACGTCCCGGTTCTTCATCATCATTAACAGCCGGAAGACGTCCACTGCTGGACAAAGGCCTACCCCTTAGCCCTCCACGTCGAACGTCCCGGTTGCTTATTAATATATAAAGATGGCACATGGGGATAATAGGAACGCTGGACACTCATAGAAAACACCAGGTCAAAAATTTGTATCTTATTATACAGATAAAACATACCTATTAACTCTTCAATTCCCATGTCCAAGTTAATATATATTTTTTGTTTATTTTGGCGTAAAGTAACTTATATACGTGTGTTTAGGACAAAAAGAAATGAAAATAAAAAAAAGCCAAGCCAATTTTTTTTTATGTGGGTGTTACCTGCAGTTGACACTGGGTATTGTGAGATTCAGATTCCTTATTATTAGATGTAAGAATAAAAAGCCAAATTTTGTAATAGTATTATTTATATTTTGTTTTTGTTAATATACCTCTATATTATATAAGGTGCTCTATAATTTTATGCCACGGCTTTAATGGGAGGTAGTGTTATGTTTACAGATTACAATTGTGAAGAAATTTCGTACCCCGGACCAGTTAATTACATAAAGTAATTAAGTAAAAATTGACTACATTCTGCATAATGTGGTTCACAAATTACGCGCGATGCGTCGCTTAGTCAATGAAAACAATTGCTATCTCTTTCCACGTGTACTGAGAATGAAAACGGAAATCAGCTGTTTAGTTCGTCGCTATCTAATCTACTAGATACTCAATAGGCAGGCTAACAAGGGTTTTAAAAGTGCAATTACTTACCAGGTACGGCATTCTTCCGAAAAGCTGATGTAGGTAAATAAGATTATAAACTTCCCATCACACTTAAAAAAGTTTTTTACACACTTTTACAGTTATTTACACATTTTTACAGTTATTTACACACTTTTACAGTTATTTACACACTCTCTACCTACTTATCTACAAAACTGTTGCACAAATCCACCTTCGCGTTGCAAACAAATGAAGGCACGCTTCCAAACATGTCATATCACATTATTTAATGTGTCCGTTTTACTTTTACTTTGTTTCGCGTTTGATTGGCAGTATCCCTTGTGCTTGCAAGAGGATGACACCGAAAGAACTCTAACAGTTCTGATTTGAATTTCGTCACCTGGGAGGTATTTTTACGTAACGCTCGCGTATCCCCGACACTGAAACTAACGTCCGGGTCGGCGGGGGTTGACTGGGGTACTGGCGGCCGGGCGACGCGTGCGCCGAGTTGTCTCGTTGGATAAGAACGGCAACAGTGTAGGACGGAGCAGCACCCGCATTTTGCGAATTGAATGAATTCGGAGCAGTGCGGCAACATGTGATGGTTTATCTGTATAATTAATAAGCAAGCGCCACCCCGTCATACACTGTTGCCAGATCGCTCAGCACCGACACAGGTAGGACTCGGCTAGGAGCACGATGCACACCCCCGCGCGCCCGCACCCTCTCCTGCAATCGTCGCACGCGCTGGTCAACCGGCCGCCCGTCAGTAGCCCAGCTCCCGTCCGCCCGGACGTTAGTTTTAGTGTTAAAAATGGGCTGGAATACTCGGCAACCGAATTTTAGGGCCAGTGTTTTTAGACAGACTGAATGCAGACACGTATCTGCGTTTATTGCAAACTCGCGTGAGAAGAATGTTGGAGCGTATTCCTCTTGAAGAGGTAAGAGGGCTGCTTTTTCAACACGATGGAGCACCACCTCATTTCGCACTCAGCGTGCGTGAATTTTTAAACGGTGTGTGGTATGGTGGTGACCGGTGGATAGGCAGAGGTGGCCCAGTGCCATGGCCTCCTCGCTCGCCGGATTTAACTCCACTAGACTTTTTTTTGTGGGGTCGTGTAAAGGACCTTGTGTACGGCCAAACTGGACATGATATTAGAAGTGTGGAAGAACTAAAAAGGCGCATCAAACGCGCATTTAGACAAGTGAAAAATGAAACAGACACATTAAATAAAGTGAAAAGACACGTAAGGAAGCGTGCCTTCATCTGTGTGCAAAGCGATGGTGGACTTGTGCAACAGTTTTGTAGATAAGTAGGAAGGGAGTGTATAAATACGATGCAATTGTTGTAAATAAGATGATTAACTTTTAAACACGCCAAGTTACAGTTTATCGTTATTTGATATTAATTTAAATTAAAAAATAGAAAAAAAATACGATTCTTACGCTAACTTGACAGTCCAAAGCCTGTTTAAGTGTGATGGGAAGTTTATAATCTTATTTACTTAGCGCATGCGACGAGTGCGGGAGAGGGTGCGGGCGCGCGGGGGTGTGCAGCGTGCTCCTAGCCGCCCGGCGCCGAGCGGTCTTTTAAATCAAACGCGAAACAAGGTAAAAGTGAAACGGACACATAAATAATGTGACATGACATGTTTGGAAGCGTGCCTTCATTTGTTTGCAACGCGAAGGTGGACTTGTGCAACAGTTTTGTAGATAAGTATGTAGAGAGTGTGTAAATAACTGTAAAAGTGTGTAAATAACTGTTAAAATGTGTAAATAATTGTAAAAGTGTGTAAAAAGCTGTTTTAAGTGTGATGGGAAGTTTATAATCTTATTTACCTACATCAGCTTTTCGGAAGAATGCCGTACTTGGTAAGTAATTGCACTTTTAAAACCCTTGTTAGCCTGCTTATTGAGTATCTAGTAGATTAGATAGTGAAGTGACGAACTAGTCACCTGATTTCCGTTTTCATTCTTAGTACACGTGGAAAGAGATAGCAATTGTTTTCATTGACTAAGCGACGCATCGCGCGTAATTTGTGAACCACATTATGCAGAATGTAGTCAATGTTTACTTAATTACTTTATGTAATTAACTGGGCCGGGGTCCGAAATTTCTTCACAATTGTAATCTGTAAACATAACACTACCTCCCATTAAAGCCGTGGCATAAAATTATAGAACACCTTATATATCCATTTATTTTGAAAGAAAAATACATGAAGGTGAACCAAATAAGACACTTATTTATACTTGACATAGCTTACCTCTTGGCTCTTTTTTCATGTCCTTTGAATTTGGCAAATTGCAGTTCTCCAATCTGTTTTCGCGAATAGTACCTGTACCACCGATATTCTGCTCTCGTAAATACTTCAGCAATGGTAAACCAGTGAAAAAATTATCAAAGTACAAATTGTATGGTCCTAACTCTTGGGGTAATCTTGAATGAAGCTCTAAAATAACCGCAGCTTGGCTTCCCGTGAATGTGTTGCTTAGTTCCGTGCCTTCCAAAGTATGGTACTATAGTTTCGTCTATGGAGATGTGTGAAGAACCAGCTCTTTTAAAGTTTCCAATAAAATTTGTGTTCAATTTAGTAAAATATTCTCGTACTTTAGCAAATTTATCGTTTATTGGCAATGTTGTACTATCGGAAAGAAAAAGGTATTATTGTATTTCAAAAAATCTATTGCGTCTTATACTCGATGCTGTAAGTTCATTATGTGTATCGTTTTTTACTTCCCAGAACATTCGCATGTATTTTGGGGTCAAATATCCGGTAAGAAGTAGTATCGCAATGTACACCCGAATTTCTTCGGCACTTGCGTTGAGAGAATGATTTCTTTGTAAAGCATACAAATTGCTCATATCTGTAATGAATTGGATTATCTCGCTACTGTAAAGTAATTCAATACATTGCACTGGTGACAAGTCCTCGTTGTTACTGAAAACTTCTTCATCACAATCGCCTTTACCACAAGAAGTAAAAGTAGTGCTGACATTACCGGACCTTTTTTTTTAAAGTGTTCTCTTTTTTCTTTGTTTTTCTTCTTTGGTTCAGATACGGTAATTTCTTCTTTTTGTCCTTCATCCAAGCCTTCTGTAGAAGTGGATGGTCTATTTTGTACTTCCACTTGAGATCGAAGCATGCGACTGGGAAGTCTAAGAATGTCAGTTTCATTTTCATCACCACTATCTTCGTCCGTCACCAAACCATCATCAGGGGGAAATAAAATAATATCGCCTGGATCCTCCCCAGCGTGCAACACCTCGGCTATCTCATCTAAGGTCAACCTGTAATAGAAAACCAGCCCTAACACACCATCACCACATAGCGATAAGCCTAAAATGCTAAGAAAAGTCTTTGTGTTACTTTGAACCAACTCAGAACAAAACGACACCATAATGCCCAGTGGCACCTGCAGGTGACACGACATATTTCTACTGATGTAACAAATACGTTCTAAAATACTTTTACTAATAAAGGCATTTATGCAATAGCTTAATTATTCATTTATTATATAAAATAAGAAAAAATAACAATACTTACGGTCTAGGCATTTTTATTTCACTTTTTATGAGGAGTAATTACACTAACACACGCTGCTCGAAAATCGCGCCAAACATCTCATTGTATTTGACAGATGACATTTAGTTAGTGTCGTCAGAAATAAAAATTTAGTAGTTTTACCTATTGGCTTTCGAACCAATAAAATGAAATTTAAAAATAAAACCTCTGGTTAGTAAAAAAAAAAATATCAAACTTCTGTCACCTACAGGTGACACTGGGAATTAACGAATTAAGCGCATACGGCATCGTGCAGGTTATAAAAACGTGTCTTAACAATGGAAACGATGCAGATCGAAGGCAATTTCAGTACGGTGAAAGAACTAATAAGAACCGCTTGACCCAATACTGATAATACAGAAAACGTAAACAAAACGGTTGGGTTTTCCAAACGTTGAGTAGGTAGGTAATCAGGCGAGTTTGTGATAAGCAGACGACAAGCAACTCAACGCGTGTAACAAACAATGTTGAGACCACGTCAGACCATGGTTTAGGTACACGCTGCGCTCGTAGGTGTCATATCCCACTTTAGTAAACCTATTAAATGGAAAATTTCAATTATAGCACCAGTGGCTGTTGTGAGTTCGCCCTATCAATGCTGCGCTGCAGTACCGCGTCATGTTAAAACATTATTCAAAAGTGCCAAAACGGTGCATGGCCTACGAGATCCGGATGACCACTGCATTTCAACAAAGCAGATAACTTTTGAAGATGTATGTTCTAGGCATTTCAAGTGCCGTTCCATGATACCGTGTGCTGCAGGTTTCTGAGAACTCGGCCCCGGCTTGGATGCTGATACTGTGGTCCCAGCGATTTATGTCACCGTGGTGGTACGTACGAAACAGGTGAAAATTTCCGAAATACATCTGACCCCTGTGCAACATAGAATCTTCATACCTGGACACGAAAAAGAAAAAACTCGCAAACGTCTCAAAACGTGTATGCAGTCTAGCGCCAGCGCAACGATTTAATATTATCGCAGATATTCATGTCCGCCATCTTAGGTAGTATCCATATTCTCTTTATACTTTAAACCTGGCTTAGTGCAGGCAAAAATATCTAGGTAGGTACTAAACGAAACATTAAACAATCTATAATGCAAATGTGAATTCTGATCCGCAATAATTTAAGACAAAGTTGCTTACTTAGTATTTTTCACGTATTTCAAAAATGGAATCACACCTATTTACAATAATTAACTTGATTGACTATTTACAATAATTAATTTGAATGACAATAGTTTTAAACTAATCTAAAAAAAAATGGAAACCGAAATGCGCACCTCCTCGTGACATGCATAGTTCAGCGCGGTTAACGACAAACAGGTCACTTCTTACACTATTAAAAGCCTTCGTGATACGTACCTTTAACTCTTCCCGGTTCGAGTACTCCGTCGCGTACACAATTCTTTTCACTTCACCCCATAAATAAAAGTCTAATGGAGTGAGATCTGGAGAGCGAGCAGGCCATGGCACTGGCCCACCAAGACCTATCCACCTCTCATCAAAATGGGTGTCTAAAAACTCACGTACACGCACCTGATAGTGTGCGGGCGCTCCGTCGTGTTTGGTAAACACTAAGAGGCACATCGTCCAACATGTCATTCATCTTACTGTTTAAAATGTTTAGGTGTGATGCACTATCAAGTCTTCCGTCAATAAAATACGGTCCTATTAAACTATTATTAACACATTAACACTAAATCGGTGTTGATTAGCGTCCTGTTAACTTAGGGATTTTGATCACTCCACCAATGTTCATTGTGCACATTAAATATACCCATTCCTGAACGGGTCTAAAATGGTATGGGTGCATTCCTTCTTCATGCATCAGCTCCCACAGGGCACACAGTCTAGTACGATACACCGAAACGTCTTGCAGCATTTCGAGTGGTTTCTTGTTGGTGTTGCTCGAAGTAATCCAAGATGGCATCTTGGAGATGAACTGTATATGGCTCCCTTCCACGTCCTTGGGCATATATCGGTGAACTGACCGAATGTTCGCAACCGTTTGTTGACACTTAGCATAAGGTTGTATGACGGAATCTGGCGGTTGGGTAATATCCCTCGGAACAAAATAGCTCCTAGTACACTACACGTCGTTCACTCGTACACAAGGCGTAGGTACGAACCATATCCCAATATTCTTCATTGGAATATTGATAAGACGGCATTTTAATACTTTACTTACGGAACACACGGAACACACTAATCGCGAAACAAGCGGGTTGTTTTATGATACGCGGAAGCGCAATTAACATGTGGAAATAGCGGTGCACTCGCAAAGACTGCGGTCAGTGCGGGTGCGTGTCTTGTCGGCGCATCGGGCACAACAATTGACAACACAAAGAAAGAGGCGGGGCTGACGCGCGCTCTATCCTTTTAGATCGGTGTGACTTACTTTATGTAAGTACTGCATCTGTTTACAAGTTCACTTGTTGCGCGCTCAGTGTTCATGATGATGTATTTTATTGGACAAATTTAGGTTATAGGTTTTTTACATATTCGGCACGAGAATCGAAAACTCGATAGCCCTCCGAATCTCGTAGGTACGAGGCTCTCGTTGTCCACTTTCTCGACTTTATGCGGATGCGATATCGACCAATGAAGCTATCCATCAAATCAACGCCGCCCA
This sequence comes from Spodoptera picta, assembly GCA_038387885.1. Classification (NCBI taxonomy): domain Eukaryota; kingdom Metazoa; phylum Arthropoda; class Insecta; order Lepidoptera; family Noctuidae; genus Spodoptera; species Spodoptera picta. The sequence goes on from JAZHFQ010000308.1 coordinate 3,695,125, forward strand.
TGTGTGCATTATATTCTTTTATGACCTGGGGACATGATACTTGAACATTGGCCTTTAGTTTTTTTTCGTAGCGGGTTATAAATATCCGCTGGTCCAGCGCCAACATACGTGGAATGTAATAGTAGGGTCGTGTAACGTACCTATGGACATTTTCGACTACCTAATATTTAAAACGACGTATCTTTGCATATACCCAAAGTATAGTAACAGTTAAGGGCTTATATTGTAGGGCATACAGTCTAATATTACTGGTTTTTTTATGACGTCTCTAGTGTTGCCCTTATATTATGTTTAAGCATTAGTTGTTAATATGGAGTTTTGTCCTCAGGTACGTTACTTGTTTGTACCTTCGGACAGCCGTGCGATTTCTCTCTAATCAGTCTTTTAATCATCATTAAATTATATAATAGAATGGTAACAATATATCTTCTGCTAGTTATACAACAAAATTATATAATATAAGATACAACAAATAGTAGTCTTAGGTAATACTGAGAACATTTTAATTACTTAGGAAATAAAAATGAGATCTAAGACATCCAAGAGATTTACTTAGATGATTGAACAATTTGAAATATTTCTTCAATAGATTCATCATCGTCACTGTCATCCAATTTAAAACAGTCTGCACACATAAACAACTCCGAATCTTCATGATCTGGAATGTTTTCTTTGTAGTTCTTAGGGCAACATCTTTGATGGTAATAAAACTTGCATGTGCAGCATTGTAGGACCTTTTCTTTAAGATCTATTTTATGACAAGACTGACAAGTGACATATATTTTTTCACAAAGAATCGAAATTTTTTTCGCAGGGCTTTCGTTGTTTTGACAACTATAGGAACGTCTGGGTTTAGTTGAGGATTACTAGAGGTTTTTCCCTTGCCTTTCCCTTTTCCTTTATTTTCTTTCTCCATCATTTCGTTAAAAATCGCTTCTTTTTCCGGTGTATTAGTTAAAATACGAGAACTTCCTTTCTTCCTTCCCCTTTTACTTTCTTTTCTAAAACATTTTGGTAATGGCCGTATCATTTCAGGAGTAACTGAATGTTTAGTTGCTTTCATCTAAATTTGACATGAAACCTCGGGAACTAGATGGTTGATTTTCAGGTAGAATCAAATTTTCTTGGTTCTCCTCTATATTAGAAATAACTGGCTGAGACTCCAAATTTTCTTGATTTGTGACGTTTGTTGGTGGTTCTGGCTGATCTGTGACTGAAGAAGGGGCAAAATCGTCTTCTGTAAAGATGTCATCATTAAAAGGATAAATTCCTGTCGATTCAAATCCGTTTATAATATCTTTTGGAAGAAATGAAGCTTCAAATGCTTTTTTTATTAGTTCTGCGGAATCGTAAATTGTAATGGGAATACCGGGATGATTAATCATGTGCAAATCAGCTGCTTTATTATACGCTGTTTTAAAAGGACCAAATACGGTCTTATCAAGTGGTTGTAAACGATGTGACGTATGTGGAGGCAATGTAAGTATGTGAATCCCGTTATATTTGGCGATTTTAATAATTTCGTATGATATGTGAGTTTCATGATTATCTAATATAAGAAGCACAGGATATTCAGGAGGTGGTTTAACACATTTGATGAAATGCTGCAAATATTTTCTAAAAATAGGCTCGGTGGACCAACCGGAACGGTTTGCTTCAGCAATAGACCCGGGAGGGGCATTTTTCATCATACTATCTTTAAAGTGGACCCTTGGAAATACAATTATCGGTGGCACGGAGTTTCCCGCGGCATTAATACAAGCAATCATTGTAACATTTTCGCCACGTTCACCTGATGTAATTTTTCCTAATAATTTTAATGATTTCGGAGCTAAAACTTTTTCAGGCTTATGAACTGTAGAACACCCAGTTTCATCCAATCCAATAAATGTTTTGCGGACTAAATTTATAACGTTGGTACAGTTCTTTCAAATTATTGTAAAACTTCTGGACATGAGCTTTATTGAAGCAAATTGCACGCGCCAGACTCGTTGCTTCTGGTTTACGCAGTGATAGTTCAGGATATTTGCAGCGATACCTGAACAGTCACTGCCGGCCAGCCATTCCATCACGATTCCAAGCTTCAGGAATGTTTGCTAGGTTTTTGCCAATAGCAAATTGATAAGCTAAAATACAAGTTTGCCTTGCTGATAAACCATAGTTCATTTTAGCTGCTTTTACTATATATTGTAATAAAAGCTGTTCTTCTTCCTCGGAAAATAACTTTTTTACAGCATAATTTGGGCTCCTTATTGTATCTATAGAACCTTCTTGAATGAATAGCCTTTGCATATCTGTGTAAAGTTGACTTCTTTATTCCAAATTCTCTTGCAACTGTACGCACTTTTCCTCCATTTTTAACGGTTTTTAACGCTTCTTTTAATCTTTCAGGGCTAACTCCTTTTCTTTTCACGCCAGTTTTACTCCTTGGCACTGCAGGCAAAAAGAAATGGAACGTCATCACATAGTGTCCATAGGTACAATCATTGTATGAACCTCTGGACGTGTCCCAAGGTACAGACATAATTATGTCCAAAGGTACAACCAAAGCAATTTAAATAAAAAAGAAACGAATTATCTCGTTTTTTAGGTTAGAATTCGGTATTGTTAGTTATAGTATTATAGACGCAACTACCTTAAGATATGTAAATTAATTTATTGTCATAAATATGTGCATGCATGTCGTATATAAATCTACAATCAAAACATCAAAATACTTACTTTTGACCACGAAAAACTTCACAACAAATTCACACGTCACCCGATGTCAATACAATCACGCCACTGACTGGTGTTGCCAAGTAGGAAAAATACTATCCGTTTGGAAGAATTTTGTAATTTTAATGTTGATACTTTTCAAAATATAATGCGTGTCTAAAGGTACAAGCGTCCCTAGGTACGTTACATGACCCTACTTGTTTGTTGTCTTTCCAACTTGTGGCCGAAAATTCGTGGACTTCGTAAGAGGCCACATTTTCGTGATACATGCATACAGGCCTCTGGATACGTTAGACTTCATAATTTCCCGTTTCTCCGGCAAATTGCACGACTTTCCAAGCTTGTTTCTATGTACTGTTCCAAAACAGTAAATACCTTCGACAGTTAAGTAATTTAGCAGAGGAATATTCGTATAAAATTGTCAAAACAAAATAAGTTGTTTTATTAACGTGCCATGGTACTGGACGTAACAATCGAATAACTGTATTCGATACAGCTCCGAGGTGTGGTTTGCCAGGTAAACGGTCTATGTCCTTAGTAAATATCAAAACTGTAGGCACACCCAGACAGAGAGCATAAAACGTATAATTTGAATCCCCACTTATGGGGCTTGTTGGGAAAGTATTGTTTCATAAAATGTTTAATTTTAGTTAAATACATAGACGATGCTAAAATGGTACAGTCTATTTCTTGTTCAAATAGTCTATCACTGGTCTTACTTACCACACTACATGAATGTTGCCAAGTCTATAATTATAAACCGGTCGAAATGGATGACCAAATGCAGTTACCTACTATTTTCAAATTTTAACTTAGAATTGGACAAGCAAACCACAGCATCGAAAAAATCCATTAGAGAAGAAATAGATGAGACATTGAAACCATTAGTAGAAAAAAAATAAATTTTAAAAATGGAAGTGAGTAAATTAAACGAAAAGATTAATCGCCTGGAATCTGAAAAGAAGGAGACCAATAATTTAATTAATTTTCTATGGCTTCGAAGAATCAACAGCCACACATACCAACATCGTGAAAATGATATCAACTGCTCTAAATAAATCTGGGATTGAAATTGAAGATCGCGATATTAATAAAGCATTTCGAATTGGCAAACCAAGAGAAAAGCACGTCCAATTTTGGTTATATGGAACGTATATGAAAATATAATAAATATAAGAAAAAAAAAATCTTAAAAAACAAGAAAAAGTTGCCTAAAAATATATACGTCAACGAAGACTTTGGTAAAGAAGTGCTAGAAAAGCGGAGAGAGCTCATGTCTCAGTTGAAAGAAGAGACAAAAAAAAGGTGGCACTGCTTTCTTGAAAAGCATGACAAAACTGATCATAAAAGAAGACGAAAGTACATCCCGGGACAACCTCAAAAGAGAAAATTCCAATTCCCCTAATAACCCCACCGGAGAAAAAACACGACCGAAAATCAATAAAATTAATGCATTCCAACATATGTACAGGAACAAACCCCACTCATGGTCAGAAATACTCAAAACAGCAACTAGCAAACGTCAGCAACCGGAAGATTAAGAGTAATATAAACAAACAGCGGAAAGAAACAACAACAACAAAAACATCTCCCCCAAGCCGACTGGTCCCCGTGGGAGAAAAAGATCACAACCCTCCAGCAAGCATAAAAAACAAAAAAGAATCTAAGAACTATCTAAAAATTGGAACATATAATGTCAGGTCACTATCAACAACACACCGTTACTTAGAACTCGCCAACGCACTGAAAGATATAAACTGGGACATAATAGGACTCTCTGAAACAAGAAAAATGGATTGCCACATTGAAGAATATCAGAGCATGTTCTCTGCTATATAGGAGAAACAAAGGGATTGTATGGTGACGGATTTCTCAAAAAAAAGGCATGGAAAAATAATATAACTAACTTAACTGGCATTTCCGAGCGAGTAGCATTTCTACAAATGCAATTCGGCAGAGTAAACATTCCAATAATTCAGGTATAGGTACGCACCCACGGAAAGATCAAACGACACAGATATTGAAAAATTTTATAGTGATTTGAAAAAAGCCCACACTCTACCCGACGAAAAAGCCATAGTATTAGGAGACTTCCATGCAAAAATAGGACAACCCACAAACGACGCAAAACTCGTCATGGGACAGTATGGCCTAGGCCAAAGAAATGAAAGAGGTGAACAACTGCTAGAATGTGCATTCGAATACAGATTAGCTATAATTAACACTTATTTCAAGAAAAGACTTAGTAGATGATGGGCTTGGAAGTCACCAGATGAAAGTGTTAAAAACGAAATCGATTACATCATGACAAACGTTCCTAAAATAGTGCAAAATTTTGAAGTTCTGAGTAACGTAAAGTTTCGAACAGACCACAGACTGCTTAGAGCAACGGTCCTACTAAGTAAATCGAAAAAAAGTAGAAATGGCTTTAAACCACGGCCTAAAATTCCGAAAACAGACGAGGAAACAAAGTACTACATAGATAGCCTCATATTGAATATCGATAACAAACTAGTAGACACCAGTAACGTTCAATCTTATTATGATGCGCTGGAAGTAGCTATAGCAAAAGGTTTAACTAGCCAGAAATATCCAAAAAAAGAAAAAACGGCATAAAATATTTAGCGAAGAAACTTTAGCTATAATTAACAAACGCAAAGAACTAAGTATAATTAAAAAGAAAGATGCTAATACAAAGAAAAAACTAAGCAAACTATATAAGTTTATGAAATGTAGGTGAGTAGCCTACATAAGGAAACCAGCAGAGCGATCAAGGGTGACTATAGTAAACACAGACAAAGGATAATAACGGAAAATCTTAACAAATTCAGAAGTACCAAGAGAGCATTTAAAGAATTAAACTTAAAGAAACCCTGGATACAAAAACTAGAAGGGCAACACAATAACACCCAAACAAGACTCGAAATTATACAACAGGCAACTGCTTTCTACCAAGATCTATACAGTAATAAAGACAAAACCATCGAAGAAGACAACGAAGTACATTATTGCAATAACACAGAAACTATTAGGCCGATAGAAGAAAAATATACCTCTATATATGACAGTTGAAACAATTAAAATCAGACAAAAGTCCTGGTCCCGATGGAATAGCTAATAAAGCATTGAAACTAGGTGCACCAGTCTTACTCAGACATCTCACAGAGTTATTCAATCTCATATTAAAAATTGAAATCGTGCCGATTTAATGGTGCACTTCAGATATTATATTACATACTATACAAAAAAGGAAACTCTCACGATATCAACAAATATAGACCAATTAGCTTACTGGCAAATATATACAAAATCTTCTCATCTATAATTCTTAAGCGCATAACACAAGAGATTGAAAACTCACAACCAATTGAACAAGCTGGCTTTAGATCTGGGTTCAGTACACTAGATCATATATGTACAAGCACTGGGTCAAGTTACAGAAAACTACGAAGAGTTTAATAAGCCTCTCTATGTGGGTTTTATCGACTACAGCAAAGCTTTTGATAGCACCAGCCACATCTTTATATGGAAATCACTAAGAAATCTAATCATAAATTCAAAATATATAAACGTCATAAAATACATATACAACAACAGCACAAGTACCTAAAGTTAAGCTAGAGTCTAGAGGTGAAGCAATTAATATAGAAAGAGGACCCTCTGTCACCCAAATTACGTATTGCCGTTTTGGAAGATATATTACCAAATATAGACTGGAGAACTAGAGGCATAAAAATAAACAACTCCTATTTATAACATAAGAATTAAGTGGAAAGGACTGGCTAGCAATCGGCAGGGATAGAAATGTGTGGAAAGGTCTGGAGGAGGCCTTCATCCGAGGAGGGGTCCATACCCAATAACTAAAATAACCCTTACCTAACCTAGACATAAGCAAAACTATTAACTTGTAAAATACTAACCAAGAAAATACCAACATTTGAATTGTAATTTAAGGTTAAGGAAATAAAGGCTTTTTTATTTTATTTATTTAAGACTGTGTGCCTGTCTATGGCACAGAACGAAGACGGTCTTCTAATTCCGGTATTGCCGTGTACGGCAATCGGACCTGGCATCCGTAGCATTAGTTATTATCCTCTGCTTCGGTAAAAAAAATTGATTCTTTCTGTTCATAACCACTTTTACATTACACGTGTTCTGTCCCCAAAACATGGTCCAAAAGTTTCCAGGGTTTTCGCCATAGGTTCTTCCGCTGCTACGAATTTTCTACTTAGCTCGAATCCACTTATAAACTTTACTTCTTCTTGAAACATGGTTACACTCACAGGCCTTAAATCGAACGTTGCTGTACCAAGATGGCCTAAACTGTATTCTGTTTCAGTCATGATTTCAAAGAACGTTAGTTTACAAATCATACGTTAAGTTCCGGGGATTTTCCAGAAGAGTAACATCATTCGGATTTCCTTTAGATTTCTTATCAAATACCACGTTACTAGTTGCAGGCGTATTGATAGACTCTGTATCTACTCTGACATGATGTGTTGGTTCAGCTGAATTTCTGGCTCGCTCTCTGAATAAACGCAAAAAAATTATATATTAGTCACACTTCTTAATAAAACGATAAAGAAAATTGTATTTATGATTGCTAGTGCTAAGAAAAGGAATTAAACGCGTTATACTGCCAATTTCTCGAAAAAAAAATTTATATATACAAAAGTTGAAGAAAAGAAACGAAAAATAAATTATAGAGCACGCTTCATAAGGGAAGCAAAGTAGTACTCTACTCCTGCCCTATAAAAATAAAATAATTTTTAGAACTAAAAGTGTCCCAACTTATTTTCTATCGCACTTGTAAAATAACATTTACACATAAATGGACCAACACTAGTTTCAACACTGATGACATTTCGTCACTTCAATATAATTAAATTATAAATAGGAATAAACTAAAATCCAATCATTTGAAAAAAAAACAAGTGACCATGTGTCATTTAACTGTATCGATTCATTCTGCAGTGCCGATTCATTCAGCAGTATCAGTTCATCCTCTACCGCTCGAAGCGCTTAAAAATTAGCATGATATTAAAATAAAGTATATTTGCTGACTTTCCGGGAGACAACAATAAAGAAGAATTTTTTCAAATACTTATTAGCCAGGGAATTCAAACTCACTTATCCTATATTATTTCAAACATTGAAAAATAAATATATTATAATTGTTTAATGAGTTATATTACTGACTTTTAAAGAAAAATGTATTATGGTTAAAAAATTAAAATAAAACTTTCAAAAGTTTTTAGAAACAATTTGTACTTACATGCTTTTTGGAGAGCGTAATAAGCACCTACTATTTTTCCGGCCATCTCGGAGCTCTCAAAACTGGAATATCGGCTTTTATACGATTTATTGTAATCAACATTCTTACGTCAGGGTTACATGAATTGTAAACAAATGTTAATAATAACTTCAAATGGTTCACTACAATTGATAACAGTTTGACATTTGACTTCCACTTCTGTGTTATTAACGGATGTTTTTCCCAGATAAATATTTTATATCCAATAAATGTAGATGCTATTAAAAATGATTTTGATAGACACTTACAATGTTCGTTGTAGGGAAGAAAAAATATGTATTATCTTCGAAATTATAGATGATTGATCTTTGCAAAAATTGTATAACTAATTCTTATTTTTTTATATAATCTTATCATTCGGTCTACGAAATACGACGTATAGGCAATACTTCTTTCAATCTTAAGTAGTATCAGAATATTTATTCTTATTAACATCTATTCATATCTATGTAGTTAAAAGGATACAATCTAGTAGTAGAAATAGACATATATGGTTGTGAAATAAAGATGTAGCACTCTTGTTTAAATTGTAATGACATAAAGGATTAATTATCATTGTTTCAAATACTATTTATATTACAAAACACCTATAGAAGAAATTAACCTAACTCCCTAACAAGTCCACTTAATAAGGAAAGCGCATCATTTTATTTCAAGTAATTTACAAGAACAATTTTTAAAAGAAACACACAATTGAAGTAATTGTGTACCGTATTACTAAAAGTGAATACATAGTCGTAATCAACACAAAGTAATAAAAAAATCATACCTAGAGCCTGATCGATTAAACTCTATAAACATAATGCTTCAGTTTTTAAAAGCATGAAGATTTGAGGAGTTAATAGACTCGAGCTTTTGCTCTCTCATCCTTTCAACGACATGCGACAATAAGACCACTTGCATTAAATCATACTTCGTAATGCAGATGTCATGTACAGGTGATCCAGATTTTTTATTAGACTCTGTTTTTTTTACAGAAATAAAATTACAAAAGAACAATGGCAATTTCTCAAACAAATTTTGGTTGACATAATTATTTTTTTGCGTCTACATGTGAAAAAATGTCTAAAAGTATTGTTCGAACTTCAGATTTATTTTGTCTTAAGGTTTGTTACTAGGAGAAGTGCTTGACTTTCTATACTTTTAATAGATCCTTTCTCCTCTAACAAAGATTCAGCATCAACTGAACTTTTTAGATCTCTATCTTTATTTTTATAATCAATTTTAGATCCATTTGAATCTTCATTAGATGTATCAGAATAAATTGGTAATCTGAGTGGTTGACGATCCTCTTCGGTAAAGTGAAGGTATCTTTGTAGTGTTTGTAAATATAACATCCACTTCTTTCGGTCTTCCGTCTTACTATTCATAATATTTTGCATTTCAATATCTAGTCGAGACAAATTACTAGTAACCTTATTTTCTTGTTTTAATTTTTCAATCAATCCAGGTTCAATAAGTATCATTTTCTTAGCATTTTCCATGTTAACTGGCTAGTCCACTTACTAATCCACTCAATATTGCACCTAATATTATTGGTAAGAAAGCCCCTCCTTTTTGTATAATAATATTTTTTCTTAGTTTATGTGTACACTTATGCACCAGTTTACGGAGTATATTTTTGTGTTTATTCAATTTTTGTTTATCTTGATCTTTGAGAGGTATCTTTCCTTGTAAAACGTTATGAATACATTCACAAATACAATTTATTTCTTCTTCATCACACGTTTTAAGTAACGCTCTTTGATATTTTGGTTTAAGCGTATGCAAAGCGTTTAGCAAATGTTTATGCGTGGTGAGTCGACAATGCATCATTTAGAAATGATTTTAATTGTTTGATTCTTGGTGTATTTAAACTCTTTCGTGGGGACGTAGACTGTGCAGTAACCATTAAATGGGAATACATTTGTCTTGATACGACAAAAATCATTTGTATTCTGTTTTAAATCTATCATTAAATATCCATGCACTTCGAAAGTTGCATCCCTGTAGGCGTCTTCAATGAATTTTGGGTTATCTGGTGACACTTGACGTGCTAAATATCTTATTTGAGTTTTATCTCGAGGGTTTTTAAAATAAATTATATAACTTGAGTTTAAAGAAATGTCTCTTTGACCTTTACCTTGATGAAATAAATTTTGTGTTAAATAAAATACACTAAGATTCCTGTGATGACTACCTTTTGTAAATATATCCACAATTCTTCCATCAGACTCTCTCATTAGATCATCAATAATAATAAGGTGTGGGTTTTCACCATCAAACATATTAAGATTTGGAATTCCTTGATGATACTTAACATTTGGTAAATTATATAAAGGCTTCATTTCATCAAAGCACCATGTGATCTGATTAAAATCACAATTACATATTTCTTTAACTGATTTTATGAAATTTGTTACAAAATTTGACTTCCCACATCCAATTGGTCCTGCCACAATAGCAGTAAACGGATGGATAAAGTGATACATTTCACACGTCTAGAGTTTTAAAGGGATGAAATAAAAATGAAAATGTCGGTGTAAAATTACTATATATTGACAAAATTATACAAAACATATAATTTGCGAAAAACAGAATGTTTTGTATACTATTTCTAATACATTTAGTACTTATCAGAAATAAAATCTACAATTATTTTTTGCACTATTTACAATCAAACAATAAATTTTAAATATGTAATAAACTATTATATAATATTATAGTAATATCATAATTTTGCAATCAAAACAAATTTTGTATATACACACAGAAATAAAAGTAAAAAGTATTACATTTAACGTAATTTATAATGTCCCCAAGCCAATGTATCAATGTTGTTGTCCATAATACATCGTTTGGTATCATTATATGACAAAGATGTTTTATTTATTTTTTGTGTAAAAATAGTGTGTTTGATTGACTTAAATCGGAGCATACTACCTCTACAATATAATACATTTTTATTAAATAAACACGATTTGTAATTTTCCATATTCATTTTTTTGGTAACACTTTTGTTAACTCCTTTTGCTTTTGCTATAAATTTATCTTCTATTTCTAAGGCATACATTTTTGATCGCAACCCTACAAATTCCTTCAATACTTTACCATTATTCTCATCTTTAAAAAAACCTAACTTTTTTTTATTTATTTTTGGATATCCGTAAATATTCCGGGTAATCTGATGTATCGAAATAGTGAAGTAGATCTGGTTTTATATCCTCATAAAAATTGTCTGTAAAAATTTGATATATCAAACTATCGGTATCGGTGTACAATAACTTAATTTTATTATGAAACTTTTTAATCATGTAGTTATAATGAAATTCATACATAAGGGTCTTAGATATATCTAAAATACAAAATCCTAAATAAATCGGTTTGTCATAAATTAATTTTGTTTTCCGTAATTGTATTGCGACTAAATGTTCTGAAAATATTGATAAACTATGGAATTCTGGTTTTGCAATCCAATCCTAAACACCTAAAACTTTACCACGATTATCCCAGTCAGTTAGTAGTTTAACGTTTACTCTTTTTTCAATATTTTCCATAGTCTTACCGAAGACAGAATTATTCATTAATTTAAAAGTCTTTTTCAAAGTTTGATGTAGCTAACGTTCTCAAACTAGTATTTAAGTCTATGTATTTCTTTAACCAAGAATTCTGTTTAAATTTTAAAATTCTATGTACTTTCATTAATTTAAACCCCAATTTCAACGCATTGTTTTAAATTCCTGTAATGAATGATGTATTTATTTTTATTATTTAAATTAGGAACTAATTTAGATTCTTTAGTATTACCCACACATATGTTTTCAGGACATAACGGAAAGTCAGAATGCAAATCATGAAGTTCATCAGGATATTCCAAATCAACTTCTAAAACATAACCGAAATCAGAGTTATCCGAAACATTATAATCTGTATTAGAATCTACCCATTCGAAACCACCAACAGGAAATGATTGAGACATTGCCCAACCATATAAATTATTCGCATCAAAATATGTGAGATATGAATTAGGTTTTTCGCTATCATAATCTTCCATGAATTTATTATTTGCTCTAGCAAAACGATTGCTACACTGAGATATACCCCCTCTAATACCAGCTTTAAAAAAAGCAATTTTGTCATAGTCTGTTAATAATTCTAATTCTATTTTTGTAAATTTTAACATTGCATCCCAACTTAAACCTGGGGCAGTATAGTAATGAGCAGGATCTAGTCCATAAGTTTTTATACAAAGCTTTCTAAAGTTTTCGAATACATCAGTCAAAAGTAAAACATCAGTTTTTAAATATAAATTGGAATAATCAGACATACTACTACACTTAAAATGTTGCCAAATATCTTTTGCGTGATTATAATCATCATTTGAAATATTTGAATCTGTGAGTGAACTATAAAATTGGTGTTGATCAGGAAGTGATGGATGTTTCAAGCAATCACTATTACCTACACAAATTCATAAGGATAAATACCTTTCCGTCTTAAACGTGAAAAATCTTCATTATTAGGATAGTTCCTTTTTAATTCTGTAAACTGATCATCATTAAGATTTTTAGCTAGTTGATCTAAACTACACGATAAAAATTTCAGTGAATCTACGAATCTTAAACTTACTGATTGATTATTTATTGTTAACTGTTTTGAAAATGATATGTATCGGTCTTTGTTTTGTGGAATAACTTCAACTTTGTTATCATCGAGGTTTAATGCATGGACAATGAAATGAGCATCGTAGTGACTGAGGTTATGTAAAAATATTGGGATATGACGAGGGGTTCTGTACTTAAAACTACACACTTGATGTGCAACACCCCTAAAACTACCAGTGTGCCAATCAAAATCGTAAAAAAGATCTTCATTTAACTCAGTTTCACAAATATGACATATGTTTGAATTTGAAATTTTAATTTATCTTCATCTGATAATGGAACGGGACATTTTTGGAAACTATTTTTTTTAACTATTGCTTTCACATCTTCACAAAGGCGATTCATAAACACTTGTGCACAGTTTGACCCACTATATGTCTCATATTTTGATAATCTGTTATCATATGAACATTTAATGTAATATCCAAAACTATACACTTCATGTTTTTGAATATTAATTGTACTAGGCTTGGATGGATCGTTACTACATGATTCTATCGGATTCAAAAATGCCTCAAAGTCTGCATAAATCACAAACGGCATTTCCAACTTTTTCGCGAATTTATCAAAGGTCAATGGGCACTATAGTATGGAATCCATACCCACGGTGTACAGAAATAAAATAGGGCAAGATTAATAGGTTAATGTCTCTAGTTCACGATAGTAAGGGTCGCATTATTGTGGGTACTGTCTGACTAGTAAAAAAAAATTCATATGTTTTTAGCTTCGAAATCACATATATTCCATTAATTATTGCTCATTCCTTTTACAACATATCAACGATACAATTTTTTCATCACTCGACATTATCAATATCTAAAGGTACAATAGTATTATCTAAAAAGGCCGCAGGTGCATTTGTTTCATCTTGATGTCTGGCCCAAGATAAAAAATAAACCACGCTGGCAATATGCGCGCAGCTTCCAATGGTGCGGCGCCCGTGGATGCAAGAGCAGTAGTATCCTTCTATGCTCTGTCTGCCGGATTCCGTTGGGTTCACCAATATGTATGTATAATACTGTTTGCGCCTCGTATATCTCGATTGGATTTTACCTCTTATTAATATTTTATTGTTAATTAATTCTTCATGTCGATATAGTTCCACAATACAAAGACCGTTTGGTCGTAAGTGCTCATGACAGTATGATCTAGCTATCCGTAAATGATACGTACCCAACGTGAATAATATTAAATCCTCATATGTGAGAAGCGGGAAATCATCGAAAGCTTCATTATTGGCATCCATTGGCACGAAAGCTACTCTTTGCCTATTTAGGTTGTGCTCCCTTACATATTCCGCTAATTCATTCTCTCTATTAATATTTTGATTGATAATATGAATGAATTGTTCTACGTATATGCTGTCCTCGTAAGGATGACGAGTTGCGTTAATGATAGCCGTTGTAATTCTGAAGTCCGTCATCATGTTTGGCAAAGCAATATTAAAATAGACGTGTCGAAATATTTTAAAGTCTTTTTTAAATCGACCATTTATGGTCTCAACCACCCATCGGACCATTGTGATCAGTCTCGATTTATTTGCATTTGCTGTCGTCAGCTGTTCTCCTCTGGATCTAGTTGGTGGCATATGAGGATTATAGCCACACTCTTCAATACTTGGAATCGAGTCCCTAAAGCCACGGTCTAATATGAATACATCGTTAGGCCTACGAAATCCATGCCATTCAGAGGTTTGGTCTTCCATAAGGCTGCGCATTATTGTGGCATCCGTAGTAGTTGCTGCAAAAGGTCCAATAACAGCTAAAATGTAACCGTCTGTACAAACCACCAAAAACGGCTTCACTAGATTTCGAAACTTATGGAGGCTGTATGTGATCCTTTGAAAAAGGAAATTGGAGCTCTTCTGTACATACAAATATGTGCCGTCAAACACCAAAATGGCTGCGTCGTGGTTGGATCCAAAAATATGAGTTGGTATAGAAAGATTGCGCGCTACCACCTCTTCTCTGGTGATATGATCTAGTCCCAGATAATGCTGCACAAAATCATCTGTTAAACATTCTCTTGCTAGTTTTAACTTCCTTTCTAACGTTCTTCTTGACATTTTGAACTTTGTAGCTAAACGTTCATCCGATGAACCAGTCCTTATTTTTGTTAAATAAATTCCTAACGCGGTGGCAGGAGTAGAAGTTCTGTCACGAAGAGACGGTGTTAGTTGTAAGATGCTGTTGAACTGAAGTTTAGTTACTCCTGTCCAGAAATGGAGTTCATTGTCTTCAATTCCGTCAATCTCTTCAAAATCCAATTGGTGGTTTCGTTCTAACCCCCACTTAAATAAATTGATTATATCAAGCACATGAGCACTATTAAATTGCGTCTCCGGCGAGGCAATCACTTCTGCCCAATCATTTGTTAACAAATGCGGATGACAAACTCTGGCAAGTGGGGGTATATAAAAATTATCATTATGCAATAGGTGGAATTTTACATACGATGGTACTGCTTGCGTAGCCATACTTCTACAGTTACGAAATATGCATCGTCTTGCTGTATTTGCAGCACGAGAATAGCCTTGTAGGGTAATAAATCCAGTATTCAGTTGTATGTCCGCCTCTTGCATTTCTTCATCATCATCATCATTTCTTACTTGGTGGGGTGGTTGATCTTGTACTAGTTGAGGTGGCTGCTGGTCGGGTTGGTTATGCAGAGTCCGATCCAACCTCACCCAGCAAGCATGGCATATTGATCGTGAGCCATCAAATAAAATCTGAAACAAGTTAAAAATAAATGCTAATTATATTCTCAAGATGTTTTATTACGATCTCTTTGAACTACAGTTTGGGCTTATTTTGGATCGATAGGCTTAGTGACAGGCAATAGATGTCTGAAAATAATATAAGTTGAAATACAAATCTTTGTTTGATGGTGTTAATTAAAAACAAGGCTATCCAATAAAAAATCAATACTTCTATCGATCTTGCAATAATGACGGTCAATCATTCAACCATTTACAATAAACAGACTGTCTATAATTGTTTTAAAACAATTTATGGTACTCACCTCACGTGGTATTGTTTCTTGTAATAATAACTCGGCATGATTTCGATATCTTTCGAAAAATAATCCTGTGAGAAGGTGATTTCTGCGCGGTTATTCCCGCTCGTCACCCCAAGCTTTGTCCCCTCCGGTGACAAGTGGGAATTATATTGAAAAAAAATCCCATATGTCACCCCCAGGTGACGAATGGGATTCCACTTAGAAATCATCCCAGTCGTCACCGCTAATAAAAGCTTGCTAAAACCATAGTTTTACATTGCGAATGGAAATTTGTTTTTGAACTAAATAATACAATAAAATTAGACAGCCAAAACTTTTCATTTGCTTTTATTTTCAAAATCAGGTTCTAAACGTTTTACATTCAACACAAAAGTATTAACAACAGTCTTTGCGTTTAGTGGTGCAAAGTGGTGGCTTTAAATAATATTATCACAAATCAACACTATTTACATAATTGACTAGGCTACATTCATTGGTTCAGTTTGAAAGTAATCACAATAGCATTACAAAATATAAAAAAAATAATATTAAAAAAATCTTAAAATGTATCTATACTAACTTTAAATAATTCTTATTATCACAGCTCAACACTATTTACATAATTGACTAGGCTACATTCATTGGTTTGAAAGTAATCACAATAGCATTACAAAAATTTTTAAAATATGTAAAAATATGAAAAAATCTCAAAATATCTATACTTTCTAACTTTAAATTATTTCTAATTAGCATAAATTTGTTTTATTTACAAAATAACTTTGAAGGGACTTAATCAATGTCTTAAAACTTCTAAAAAATGTCCCACTGTCATATTGCCATGTAATAACTCTAACTGATTTTCTAAAATGAATTCATCAGTCAGGACATGAATTTTCTTTCTTTTTTTAAAAGATGTGGTATTGGTGTTGTTAATGCTAACACGTACACTGAAATATGCAGAATCCTTAAGTAACACATTCAATAAATGAATAATATTGGGTTTCTTTCTACTCACTTCTTGGTTTAATTTATGATTCCAAGCTTCCAAGAAGTTGGTTGTTCTGTGCTGGTCTCCATAAACACACCAAACCGGTATAAATTCTTCCTTCAGCCATTGTTTTTCCATATACGTTCTGAATTTTTTAATATCATCCTCTTGGGTACTATTACGAGTTATATATTTCCAGCCATTGATGATTTCGTGTGATGGCAGTAATGGTAGCACTGCAGTAAGTGCGACCTCTCTAATTTTTTTTGGATCTTGTGATTTTGTTATTTTAAGTTTACGGCCCGTATCCCAAATTGCTTTGTTATAGTGGTAATAACATCCTTTTGAATTAATTTGTGGAAATACGTCCTTAATTGCGGCCATTGCCGCTTTTTCGAAGTCAGTTTTGTATTTGTTCGGATTCCACCCGGGGATTTGTGATTTAATCATGGAGAATAGAATCTCATAAGATTTCTTGTTTCTTGTGTTCATTAGTGCGTAAATAAGAGGCATTAAATTTGTACTATTTGTTGTACTTCCCATATCTGCATGTATAACATATAGCTGCGAAAAGGGTTTAGGGCAACTTTTAAAAGTTCCGTCGCTGTAGAAATCATTCGCTTTACACATTAAAAGTTTTGCTTTTTCCGTGCAAAAAACTAATATTCGAATGTCATCATCAGCATAATCAGCTAATAAAAAATTAGAAAATTGTTGCGGGACTACGACCTTTTCTATTGTGTTAGGTTGTAAACACTGTATTCCAGCTTGTGCATTCCTAAATCTATACATGGAAGATTTCACGCTCTTGAAGCTTGGAATTTTGCACACTAAATCCAATCCGCTATTTTCGAAAGATGCAACCATATTATTAAAAGATTGAGGAATTGGTGGATAATTGCCTTGTACAGTTTCTTTCTTGCATTCATAAAGTCGCTCCTCAACTTCGTTTTTTAAAAAGTCAGGTGTACATGAATGCGGCCTTTCATTTGCGATATTATTACTCTGCAAAAAATAAAATGTACCTAACTTTATTTTGTGAGAATTAATTACACAACTCAAAATTGCATTATTTGTTTAAAACCTGAATGTAAAAAGGTTAAACTAAACTAAAAAGGCACGCTATCATTACAGTTAAGTAGCATCGTTATGTATCTTTATTGTTATTTATTAGGTGTGTTGTATATTAAATTATAACAACATTAGACTCAAAGTAACAAGTATTAATGAGCACATTTTGTAAAATTTAAAAAAATCTATATTTTCAGGTAAATACAATTTAAATAAATAACTTTTAATCTATACTAAATAAAACTACTGTTCCGCCAAAAAGTTATACCTAAACATAAAAAATATAACTATTTGAAATCATTTATTTTTAAATTTATATTTTTTTAGGCAAATAAAGCAAAAAAAGTTAGAACTTACACGAATCTTTATAACTCCTTTACATTTCATTCTTCTTTGGGTGCACTCCCATACACTTAATCCACTGGTGTATTTTTTTTTAACATAATATTGGTGACCTCCATGTAGCAAAACAAGTCCATGTTTTCTTTTTATATAAACTAATGACGAATTTCCAGAACTACATGACGCACTTGACCCTGACATTGTTGCGAATGCATTGAGTAATATGATCTATTAGTAAACGCAAAGACTGTTGTTGTAACGCGCATCTCTGTGTCTGTGTGACGTCATCCATAAACAGTGCAAGTGCGACAGAGAACAGGATATGCGCTGTCCCTTCTGCACGTTTTTTGCACGTGTTAATTATGCGTCTGTGATTTAGTAAAATAATCACTATACTCGTAGTTAGTTACTGAATACTTTTGTGTTGAATGTAAAACGTTTAGAACCTGATTTTGAAAATAAAAGCAAATAAAATGTTTTGGCTGTCTAATTTTATTGTATTATTTAGTTCAAAAACAAATTTCCATTCGCAATGTAAAACTATGGTTTTAGCAAGCTTTTATTAGCGGTGACGACTGGGATGATTTCTAAGTGGAATCCCATTCGTCACCTGGGGGGTGACATATGGGATTTTTTTTCAATATAATTCCCACTTGTCACCGGAGGGGACAAAGCTTGGGGTGACGAGCGGGAATAACCGATTTCTGCGACGTAACACAGATCGGTCACATGAAACACAACTAGTTTGTCTTTCCATTTTAACAAAATCCAATCCAAAAGCAAACAATAAAACCAGTAAACACGCTAAAAGTAATCGATTAGAACAATATAAACTCAAAGAACGCACAGGTCGCAACGACAAATGACGGAGGACTGCAATGTGAGTTTATCAGCGCGCGAGTGCAATAACGTTCACCAAACCGGTTTCTACCTGGCTAATGTGCGAGGGAGACGACATATTACATACAGATAACGCTCTCGGGTTGAATGCAGTCGGTGCCTGAGGAGTTAACTCCGACTAAAGGGTATTGTGTATACAAAAATATTGATTTTTTATTAATCGATTATATTTTACTCCCACGGTTTTTGAAAAATTTATGTACTGCAAATGAAAAGTGGACTACAAATTGACAATTTAAATCTAATTTGGTTAGTGTACGCAATATTTCACTGACCGGGCCGGATTGCGCTTTTAATTTATTATTTGAGGTTGCTTTACCAAACCAATCCTTTTTGGAATCCACACCGTTTGGTAATTCTGTACAAATTTGCGCGCAATCATATTGTTGATGGTTAAGTCTTTCCTTTGATGGGAAATGAAGTAAACATGAATCACATATACAAACTGCATGATGTTGTCTTGATATTTGTGAACTTACTAATCGCGATAAGTTTTTAATATAACAGTAATGATTGTTAGTACCATTCGTTATATATAGTAGGTTAATATGATTAGGTGTACGACATTTTGATAAATATAAAGGACCTACAACAGAATTACACTTTTTTTCTTTATTAAACTCTGAACCAAAAACATTAATACTAATATTGTTTAATTTCTCTACTTTTGATATAACTGCAATTTTAACCGGAAAAGAAATACCAGTAAATTTTAATTTATTTCCATGAATTGCGTAAGATGCTACCCGATCTACATTTTTACATACAGGATATAAACCGGAGAGTAATGCCCATTTGAAACACATATTATCATTATTTTTAACATTGATTACAGCTTTTTTTGATTTAATATCTTGAGGAAGGTTGATGTATGAACTACCACGTAGGGGGTTGAATTTGTTAACATTCATATCTATGTATTTAATTTGATTAAGACTCCAACCACTATCTTTTTTTTCAAATTGACAAATTTTACCGACTACTGTGTCTATTAATGATGAATAAAAAATATTTAAGTCATCTCCTTGACATATTATGTAATTAAACGTTTGAAAATCAAACGTATTTTTAATATCTTTAGTTTGTTGTATGAAATCAGCATGCAATATGAAGTTTATTTTACAAATTGTGTGTTGTTGAATACATTTGTCGGAAGGATGGTGTGGGCGATGTCAAGCGAGAACCCTCTTCGTCATATATATCGGTACAGGTATGTTTATGCAGTAATAAAACAATTCGTAATTAAAGTAACGTTTACTTTCGACAGTGCACAATAAAATTACTCAGCGATTGCGTAACGTGTGAACTCGGCAACGATTGACGAACGACTCACCCGAGCTTGCGCTTGCGCTGCTTTATATATCACTCGGTGGTGGGGTTGAAGTGACGTCGGTCAGTTGTTTGTTCACTGCTCGCCAATTACATTCGCAGTTTACAAAATAATGACGGCGGCGCCGTCACGGCCGTACTGACGTACGCTCGTCCTCGAGCGTTTTCCAAGCATCTGGGAATAAGATAACAACCCGTTCGTTCATCCTGGCATTTCTAATCTCTATCTAGTATAACCTTTAACAAAAGCTTTCAATATTGTGCGGGTTCGGTTAACCCTTCAGCTTACCACAACTACTACGTTATCATCACTCATCAGTATTAGAACTGGAGACGATTGTGCTAGGCCGGATAAATGTCCCTTTAGCGAATGCTAGACTGGACATCAGTCCCTTTAGCGAATGCTAGACTGGACATCAGTCCCTTTAGCGAATGCTAGACTGGACATCAGTCCCTTTAGCGAATGCTAGACTGGACATCAGTCCCTTTAGCGAATGCTAGACTGGACATCAGTCCCTTTAGCGAATGCTAGACTGGACATCAGTCCCTTTAGCGAATGCTAGACTGGACATCAGTCCCTTTAGCGAATGCTAGACTGGACATCAGTCCCTTTAGCGTATGCTAGACTGGACATCAGTCCCTTTAGCGTATGCTAGACTGGACATCAGTCCCTTTAGCTGAGTCATTGGACCGGATTTTCCCTTCAATGACTCTTTCTTACATTTTTTGTTACTTTTTTTTTTTTTAACAGATATATAAGTTGAAACGCCGGATCGTTTTTAAATTCATTAAAAATCGATATCTTATTTTTGATAGATTGATGTGTTTTACTATTAATTCTATATGTTAAAATTCGAATGCCAAAAGCGGTTTCAACAACTGTAACATTCGTTAATGAATTATGTGATTTTAAAAGATTATTTTTATGTGTATTGCTTTTTAAATGGTTGTTTAATTTATCTCATTCCACCTTATTGTTGTCAACGTCATTGGTTTCAATTGATGATGTAGAAGCTCCTTCGTCAAATTTTGCTTTCTTGGTAACCTTATTTTCATCGGTAGTGATACCTTGTTTGATACCTCTTCCAACTTGTTGTTGGCTGTAACAAAAAATAAAATTATTAGACAAATCTTAAAATAAAACATTAATACAATAATATTTCTTATTGAGTTTGTACTTCTAATACTTACATCAACGTTGTTTCAACCATCAAACATTGATTATACAACTCATCATCATACGATGAATTGAACAGTTCACGCTTCTCCATTTCACCATAAACTTTAGACAGCTCCTGATTGAATTCACTGTTGGATTGTTCTATATTCTCCTCAATGGGTGCGGAAAAGAAAGAACTGATGCATATTTCACTAAAGTTTTCCATTTTTATAATAAAGAAGAAAGTATGGAGCACAGTAAGTAACAGTTAAGTGTTTTGCTAGGAAAGTCATCTAAAAATCTAATGAGTACACAGAAGTACTTTAAGTAAACAGAATCACATTCACTAATCCACTAATGAGTGTCATTGTTAAAAAAGTATTTTTTTAACTTTTTCACTTTCTGCTATTGTCTTTGTAATATTGTATACGAGACCGTTTGTGTTGTCGTTGATGCTATCTTTATTATTCTTTACGTAATATTTAATCCTCGTGGTAGCGTGCTTTCAGTGATCACTAATTGGAATCTTGGATAGTTTCTTCATATCATACATTTCAATTTTTATGAGATGCGTCGCTTGGTCTCCGTCGTCAGAATTTGTAGAGATGTATGATACGCCATCTCTAGCAGCTCGTGCCACAGTCGACGATAGCAGCTTCTTCCTTTTTATTTTTGGTGTCACTTCAAAAAATTGATCAATCGGTTGCGATTTCCTTTTTCCTCCATCGTCTGTGTTATTACCGACGATGCCATCACTCTCTTCTTCGTGTTGGGGAGAGAGTGGCGAGTAGTAATACTGTTTATAGGTATTTTCATTATCATCTGCAAAGTTGAATGATCTCTGCAACAACAGAGTTATCACGTTAATATCAATTTGTTTACACTTAATCTGGCACACACAGACACGTTAGGAAACAACAACAGAAATACAAGTAAGTTTGTCAATAGAATAAACACTTACCTCCATGACCATTGATGCGTTGAAGTAAGTAACACAAACGTAGTATTGGTAGACGTACACAATCCACTGTGGTCAAACGACCATAGACTGACTGCATGACTGCAACTGTTCGATCTTATATAGCACCATTCTTATCTGAACTCTATGAGTCAACAAACTTATCGCACAGGCATGAACTTGTTTTGTGATTCCCAAAAGAATGCGATTTAATATTTACAAATCACTATAATTGAACATTCGTATGACAACCATTGAATAGATTACATAACATCACGCCTTTTATCCCCGAAGGGGTAGGCAGAGGTGCACATTCTACCACAGTACAATGTAACACCCACTTTTCACTAGTTGTTATGAGTCCCATGTAATAGGGGGTGAGCCTATTGCCATATACCGGGCACATTTCCAGACTCCGTGCTACTACTGAGAATTTTAAAAAACCCAGTAATACTTTGCCCGACCCGGGAATCGAACCCGAGACCCCTTGCCCGGCAGTCGCACTTGCGAATACTCGGCCAACGAGGCAGCCTTGAATAGATTAGTACTGTAATAATTTGTTAATAACAGTAATATCATGGACACACTAGAATTACAAAAGCATATGAAAAAGATTCATGTCAGTCTAGAAAATAATGTTTATGCTGCTAATAGACTACCTATGTATACACATGTACCAACGTATATAATATGCAATTTGGATGCGGATGATAAAGCAGGGTCACACTGGATAGCTGTACATATCGATGCGAATGGCATCGGTCAATATTTTGATTCATATGGACGAACACCTGAGCGATATCATCTTCAGTTTTTGAAAAGGAATTGTAAGAGATGGGACTGGAATGTTGATAGGATTCAGAATGATTGAACTTCAGTTTGTGGTGAATATTGCTTAATGTATTTGCTATTTAAGTTTCAGGGATGTTCAATGCATAGTTTTACGAACATATTTACAGGGAACACACTGTACAATGATATTTTTGTGGATGAGATGTTCCACTCATATTTTGTAGAAAAAAGTAATCAATTAATTAGAAAATAAAAATGAATGATTGTGTTTTATTGATGACATAGGAAATGAAAGATAATGAGGGTTAACAGTGAGTAATAGATAAGAACGCCAAAAGGGTGTTCGAAGTATAGATAAGAACAATGGATTTGACCTGTCAAACGCGTGAGCCAGAATGCCCGTATCACTACTACTGATGCTATTAACAGCCGGCATAGGTCGATCTGTCACATATGAAGGGCCAAAATCGGTATCATCAAATATATCTCGGTTGTAGGGGCAGATTCCTGTGCAATGAAATCCCGATTGAAAGTTTCGAGGGGTAAAAGCAAGAGGAAATGAAGTGGCAACAATTGATGGAATATGGTAAATAGTCATGGTTTGACCCGGATTGTTCCTCATCCATGCATCACAAGCGGTATTTACATGCTTTTTCAGAGGACCATGTACAGAGCGATCCAGTGGCTGCAACTTATGCGAGCAGTGCGGTGGAAACGATAAAACGATGATGCCATTTTCTTTACAAAAGTCTAAAGCTTCTATTGTTATATGCGATGGATGGTTATCAAGAAGTAACAGCACTTTGTTATCAAGAGACACTCTGGTAAATGATTGGAAATGTTTCAAAAACTTCAGGAATTGAGTCGCTTCCATCCAACCTGACGCATTACCAGCACCTACGCAACCCATTGGACCATCTCTGATGAAATGATCTTGGTATCTCTGGCGTGGAAACACGAACATCGGAGGCAGAGCATTACCAACGGCATTTGCAGCCATAGCCACAGTAACAAGAGTACCGCGCTCCGCTGACGTCAATGCTCCTACTTGCCTTTGTCCTCTCCTGGCAATAATACGATTCGGCTTTTGGACGGTCGTAATGCCAGTCTCGTCCATGTTGTATGTCTTTAGCTTCAAAATGATAGCGATTCATTACTTTGGCTAGGTTATCAAAAAATGCGTCGACATTTGTCTTATTACAACTCGTTGCACGAGCAAGGCTAGTAGCTTGAGCACACCTTATCGAAAGTTCCGAGTTTCTTTTCATAAAAGATGAAAACCAATCAGGCCCTGCCATTCCGTTTTGATCCCAGGATTGTGGTCTTTTCAAATCAAATTTAATAGCCAAATCAAGTGCCAAGCGTCTTACTTCTTTTGGCGTTAAACCATAATAAATATCTGCTGTTCTCACTAAATATTTTACTATGCTTTGTTCTTGCTCTTCGGTAAATACTTTTGTTGCTGGATTATAGTAATAAAGTCGTCCGGATTAGCCTCTCTTTTACGTTTGTAACATATCAGAGAAACATGGCAAACGTTAAACATAGTTGCAGCGGCGCGTATGCTACGCCCTTTTAAAATTTCATCATATGCCTGTTCATACAATAATGTGTCTCTTGACCCACGGTCCGTCTTTTTTATTCTATTTCGTGGCATCTAAAACAAGAACAATCCAATAAGTAATTGTATATTTTAAGTACCTATTTATGTTTTACTCTAGTGTTCGCGCAGCGGAATGTTGTTGAATTTAAAGATTTTAATTATGCAGATAATTAGTGTATGACGTCCTATAATTGTGTATGGTAAAACAAAATTTGTGTATGCAGCCATTGTGGAGAAATTCACCAAAAACTGATTTCGCTGGGCGAACGTTGTCCTGGCGGAACTTTTTTTAATCCATATACTTTAGAAGAAAAGAGATGTGTCCAAAAATTAGTGCAAATAATGTGTACTGTGTGCTGTTGAACTTGAGTCTGATTTTGTTGTGTCCCCGTTTTACGGTACTTACATGTGGTAATTATTTCATTTCCCTAAGGGGTCTATAGTTAGAATCCTGATCCGTGAAATCTTTAATAGAAATTAGCTGAATGAAGATTATTTGTCTTAAATAATATATCTAGATTATATCTCAAGTCTCAAGCGCATACTTAAATAAAGTGCCTACGTAATTAGCATCTACTTTCTGTCATAGTCAAATACATTAAAAAAGTAGGTGTAGAAAAATAAATGACCTATAAATATATCGAAACAACAATTGTGTTATCACCTGTACCAATTCAATACCGGTATTATAATGTAAATTTTGGGATGTTACCTAAATATATTGCACGGCCGCTTTTTTATAGATATCCGAACTTGGTCGGATTATGTAGGTTTTCGATGTCTCGTCAGTATTATGTTTGTCTTTCTTTAATTACTGAATTTAATGACATGAAATTTAGCATGTGAATAGTTGAATGATTAAACAAATTATTAGCATGCATTTTACCATGCAATTCCTTTAGAACGTCGTGATATTCGACTGCTTTGCAGACAGTGATCTATTCATGGTAAATTGTCCTATAACTTTTTAATTACTAACGAAACATCATTGATACTTGGCAACATGTTGCAGACACTCACAAGGTTTGTGTAAACGTGAAAATCTAGACCCCAAAGTGCATACTTTAAGAACTAAGACCTAATAAGTGTATTTTACATTTATATTTTTATCTTTTAAACCCTACGACTTTTTCTAAATCTGTTTTTTAAACAAATATAAACAAATTCAAACCAACGTATGTAAAAATCTACAGCTCTCTATGTAAGCGCTTTATACGAAGACTAGCTAATGGCCAAACGTTCGCGTAGCGGAAACTTGAATTTCTCCGAAGTTTATGCATGCACTGATTTCATTCATACATAAACAATTACACACAAATACACACTAATTTTTGGACACATCTCTTTCCTTCTAAAGTATATGGATTAAAAAAAGTTCCGCCAGGACAACATTCGCCCAGCGAAATCAGTTTTTGGTGAATTTCTCCACAATGGCTGCATGCACAAATTTTGTTTTACCATACACAATTTATAGGACGTCATACACTAATTATCTGCATAATTAAAATCTTTAAATTCAACAACATTCCGCTGCTGTCTTCTTCGCACTGTGTTCAACCGTTGTATCGCGGAAGGTGTCTTTCCTCGTGTATGGCGACGTGGATTCATTCGCATAATCCCTAAAAATGGAAATAAACCCCCCGATGACCCTAAGTCATCATACCGGCCTATCACTCTTTTACCATCTTTAGGGAAACTACTTGAGCGACTTATCGTTCCTCGTTTACTGCCAGGTGGACCAAAATTCCACAACAATCAATTTGGTTTCACTGTAGGAAAGTCTACTGTCGACGCGGCTCTTTCTGTCCGATCCATGGTAAATTCGTCTGAACACAAGTATATAGTAGGCATTTTTCTGGACATTTCCGGTGCCTTTGATAACGCATGGTGGCCAATGTTACTCTTAAAACTGAAAGGTCGTGGCTGTTTTAGTAACATATATAAATTAATATACACTTATTTCCTTCACGGTCCCGTTAAACTGAAGCTTGGTCATTGTTCTCGGTCGAAGTCGTTATCAATGGAATGTCCTCAGGGCTCCGTTATTGGCCCGTATTTGTGGAATTTAGGATTTGATGATTTGCTCGCGATTCCCCTTCCTTGTGGCTGTACTTTGACTGGATATGCGGATGATGGCCTTTTGCTAGTACAATCAAATACCCGCGCCGGACTGGAGTATTTGGCTAAAGACTGTCTCAGTAGGATCTCGCGATGGGGCGAACGAAATCGCTTGACTTTTGCACCCCATAAAACTTACCAGCTATTGCTTAAAGGAAATCTAAAGTCATGGCCGTCTATTAAATTTAACAATGTTTCCATAAAAAGAAAGGAGTCTGTTTGTTACCTTGGTCTAGTATTGGAAAAAAACTTTTCTTTCATTGAACATATTAAGGCTATTAGTCAGAAAGCCAAAAATAATTTCTATGCGCTGACGAAAACTAAGCTAGGGCACACACACAAAAAAATAATACAAGTCAAGTCGACTAACGAACAGACCTATAAGGTCACGGTTCGTACAGTGGCAGCGCCACCCCTGAGAGGTACAAAGTGTATCGGCTAATGAGCAACAATACAGCTATGTAGAATATACAGCAGGGCTGTACCGGGTAATCCGACAGTTTTGTCGGGAGCGAGGCTCTAATCGAGTCAGATCCGAAGACGAGACTGCCGGCATAAATCAGTGCAGGCTCTTATATAGGGCGATGCCGCGATGCCCCCTCTTTGCACTCCCTCCACAACAACTCTGTCCAATGGCGCACTTCCGCCACGCGTTTACCAAAAAAACTAACATACTCTAAATCTAATAACATTTAGATAGTTACAATTAACCAAATATTACAAGAATAATTATCGTAAATAAACAATGATGATTTAACAACGATAAACAGACTTTACAATTCAAAATAATAAGATGACAAGCAGTTATTTGTTTTGAACAGAACCAACAACGTTTACTTTTATCGAATATGTTGCCAAAATCAATTCGTAGGTAGTCGATAAATCATGTTTCAAATTTACAAAAAGTAATTAGTAATAAAATCTAACATTAAATCAATAATTGGAACAAATTAAATTAATTGCCACAGATTATCTACAATTTCCTTTGGCAACCATCTTCCACATATATATATTTTTTTAATATCTGCTATATATTTAGGGGCTTTTGGTCACAATACGACCACGCCAGCCACACTGGTTATATTTGACAATACAAACTGCGCTTCTATCTGATTAAACCACA
Organism: Spodoptera picta; assembly: GCA_038387885.1. Lineage (NCBI taxonomy): Eukaryota > Metazoa > Arthropoda > Insecta > Lepidoptera > Noctuidae > Spodoptera > Spodoptera picta. The sequence goes on from JAZHFQ010000308.1 coordinate 3,723,180, forward strand.
ATTCCGGATCTTCAGGATAAAATGGCAGTATTCTCACTCCCACACGCCAAATATCGCGTTGATCTCCATCAGCCGCGTTTCCTTTACTCCCGGCCAGTGTCCTCCATTGCTTTCTTGTGTCTTGAGTTCTTTGTTCGGGGTCACCACTTGTGGGTGAGTTAAATGACGACAAACCGTTGGTTTTAAGCGTTTATTGCATCCCACAATCTCAAGCTTTACAGTAGATAATAGTACAGGCAGATAGTAGAAATAGATAGAAATAAAGAAATTAAAATAGATACGAATAGAAGAGATTCGCGAAACTAACGAAATATATGGGGTATTAGCGGATAGGCGGGAGAAAAATTGAGCGTGCATTCGCCGTCGTAGCTAGCTCGGCACTGCCGCCTGCGACCGAGCGATAGCGGGTCGGCGGTGCGCGCGACGACGGGGACGTGCGCGGGAGCAGGCGGCGATTCTTTGAAAATTTTGTTTTCTGTTTGTAGCCCACTATTTTCTGTTATGATTTGATCGAATTCAATCAACCTCAAACTGATTAAAGTTTCACCAGATTGACTCTCAGTTTCGGGTATTGTTGTTAAATTGTCATTAATAGTGTTATAACTGGTACTGGCGTGATTGAAATATATATTTGAGTCGTATTCATTCATAGTTGTTTTGTTCGTAACATTATCGTTATCTTTTTTAGTTTCTTTATCTTCCATCATTTCAAAATCATTAAAATTTTGTAAATCTTCCATAATTGACCTTTCAGCCGGATGTTATCTTTTATTTTCACGATATTTATGGTATCTGTAAAATAATAATTATTTAAAAACTGATATTTCATGAGATAGCCAAACGAAAAAAAAACATATATGGATGTATAATCCTTTACATGTCGCATGGCACCTCATAGGTACAGATAACGATAACATTTCTATCGTGTCTGCTAAGGGTCCATACACACAGACCGGCTCGGAGTGCTGCCTTTGTCATTAAGAATACTTGAAAGCGCAGTGCACGTACAAAAATATACCTTAAAACAAATACTTAAAAAGCTATTTTCAACAAACTGAGCTTTGTTAGAAATAGCAAAATATAATATGAAACTCCACCTTGTTTATGTGAACAAATAAATATTGTCTATGATTGTACCTATTGTCTATGTATCTTTGGAAATAAAAAGTAGGCATGTCGATTCATTTTAAAAAATATCGATCTCCGATTCGATTCGAATCGCACATACTAGAATCGATTCTTGTTTAAATCGAGCATTAAAAGATCGATTTTCGATTAATCGAGCCAATTTCAAACATGACTAATTGCCTAATAAAGATACAGGACATTATTGATGACCATTTACTGCAAATACAAGTAATTGGATAGAAGTATTATTAAATTAGTAAACATAATATCACGCCTATATTCCTTCGAAAGAATAGGTAGAGGTGGGAATCGAACCCAGGATCTTTTGCTCAGCAGTAGTGCTTGCGAAGTTGCGACCACTAAACTAATGTGGCAGTTTAAATTTCTAGTCTCGCCTAAGTACTTGTAAGTCGGTTAATAAATTAATTAAAATTAAAATTTATAAAATTTTATTAAAGTTACATACAAATTTATTAAAGTTACAAGAAATTATATTTCCCAGTATTTTAAGTCGAGTGACTTTAAGAAAATTAACTTATCTAATCGCTCAGGATCTAAACGACTCCTTTCGTCAGTAGCAATATTTCCCGCAACAGAAAAAAGCCTTTCACATGGAACAGATGTTCCAACTATGCAAAAGTATTTGTTAGCAATCGGCGTTATTGAGCTGTACAACGAATTTCTTTGGTGATACCAATATGTAATAGGAGCCGTCGTTTTAAAATCGACGACAGGCTGTGTTAAATAATGTTTCAATTCGTCTTGAAAACCTTGTCCTTCAGTTTCTGCTTGAAATAATTGTAGCTGATTTTTTAGTAATGTATTATGGAATTCCCAAATGTTAGATTCTTCTGCTTCCTTCAGCTGGTATTCCAAATTATTCTCTGAATCTTCATTACTTAATTTATTCTGCAATTGCTTTTTTGAAGCTACAATCATACTATTAATTTTATCAATAGCTCTGGAGCATGCTAATCTGTCAGAAAAATGAATTTTCTTGAATCTTGGATCGAGTAGTGTGGTGATAGCTAACACATGTACTTGTTCCACTGTACCAAATCTCTTTTTTAATTCTTCCAATATTAAATTTTTGGTTGCAGCACCGACATCTGTTTCCGTCTTCATTGTACTGTATGTTTTCAAAAAACAGGTAACTATTGGTATAATTTAGCTTGACGTTACAAATTTCTCTACGGATTCTTTCGTCACAGCTTCCATAGGTTTTAAAATATTTATAAGATCTTTAATACCATCCAGTTGACTGGCTGTTAACATAGGTGAAGCTTTCGGGTAATTGAGTAATATTGGGGCAAGTAGCTCAGATTACTTTACAAACCGAACTAGCTGATAGTAAATTGAATTCCATCATGTGCAAACTGACTGAATCAATTTGAGTGGTACTGCTATTTCATTTTGCGCTTTACGAAGAGCATCAGATACATTTACATTTTGTTTACAGTATCTAGTTATATCCTTTACAGTATTTAGTAACTGTTTGGCATTTTCAATACCAGCTTTTTCTTCAAAAGGTTTTTGAGCTACTAAATTCAAAGTGTGGGCGAAACACCATAAGTGTTTTTGTTTTCCAAATGCAATTGTTACGGCCTTGACGATATTCGCACCATTATCAGTAACAACTGCTGCAACTTTTTCTGGGGTTATACCCCATTTTTCAGTCATTTTTATTAATATTTGACATAAATATATAATCAGAATTATGGGGCTCAGTTAAATGGGACACACCAAAATTTATACTAATCAGTTCACTTTCATGTATAAAATGTCCAGTTAAACCCATGTAGCTTCTAGTATTATGTGTATCTGTCCATATATCCGTAGTTAAACATATTGACTCTACTTCTAAGAGCTTTTCTCTAAATTGCTAAGAAAGAACATCATATTTGTCATCTATCATTTGTGTAATTGTCTGCCGTGAAGGAAGCTTATATAAAGGCACTGCTGTTTTCATTAAGTATGTGAAACCTTCTTTTTCAACTGTATTTAATGGCAACGTATCCTTGCAAATCATTAACATGATAGCATTATTTAGTTGTCCATACTTCTTTCCGTTTAATGGAAAAAAAAAAATCAAAAATATACATTATCACCGCTCATAAATATACCATGACCATGATCAACAAAGTAAGTAATTCATTACATGGATAACAAACATTCTCACCACTAAATGCTTTAATATTATCAACACATGAATCCATAGTTAACTCAAAACTTAATTTTGAGTTTTTCAGTGATACTGATGATGAAGCTATACTTTCTAAGTCAGAATCATAGTACTCTTTTGAACTGGTTAAACTCAAAGCATCATTTATGCCAAATTTTTCCTTTGATGTCGACGTAGTAGCAATATCTTCATTTGTCTGAGAAGGATTGTTTTTGTATTCTATTATTATTTCAAATTACAAAATAAATACAATAAAAGGATAAAAAATGCAAGAATATACAATTTTCAAACAAGCATGCATTAATAAATAAGGAATAATTATGTTGTATTGTAAGGAAAAGGTACGGGTACACACTCCAGTTTTTTTTTTGTCTTCACCAATACCAATATCATCATTTGCCACCACCAGTTTTCGTTGACTTACGGACTTAATAGATGGATGTCTTCGTAGTAAATGGTTGCGTAAATTTGTTGTATTCCCGCATGTTTTAACTTCGATATGACAATACTTGCATACGCCACTTGATCCCTTTTTTACAAAGTGATATAGTTATTCTATCTCACGAAGTCCTTTTGGCTTTGGTTGCGTGTGTAACGTGTACTGATATGCGTGCTTGTGTGCGTGAACGTGAGGAGCGTCAGCACGGAAATCTGATTTGACCAATAAATATATTTAAATTTTTATTTTTGAAAGTTACATTTAATCGGAATATTCCGAAACATTTAGTTACAATTTACGGGTAGTAAATAAAAGACAAATAATTTTAATAAGTAAGCATTTTAATTTAGGTAAGCACTACAGAGAAAAATCAATCACTATCTGATGAAATTTCAAAATCCGATTCGCTAGTATCAGAATCATCTTGCAAATTAATTATGAGTTGAAAATCTAGATCAAAGTATTTCAAATATTCATTTTCAATTTTTTCGACATGTTCACAGGTTTTACGCCACGTTTCACTATTTATTTGATCTAAGCTTTCATTGATCAGTCTCTCAGTACTCGTCATGTTTTGATCAATATTTCTGGATGCGATATAATTTTTTACAATCCCCCATATATTTTCAATAGGATTTAATTCTGGATGATAGGGGGGTAGGCGTAAGACTTCAAACCCCTTGCTTTTAATAACATTATCGATTTTATAGGTTATGTGATCGCATTTATTTCTTTTTATAATATCGTACAAGGCCAACTTAACGAGAGATTCATCAAATGCTATACCTTTATTTCTAAGCCATTGCTGCATATCTGCTTTCGTTGTAGCATACGTCGGTAATTTTTCGGCTCGTGTATTGTGATAAGAAGCATTGTCTAACACAATGACAGAGCGAGGAGGTAGGTTGGGTAATAGCTTCTCATTTAGCCATTTAACATAATTATCATAGCTCATATTTGAATGATAGTCGCCTGCTGTTGAGTTAGCCTTATAAACCAAAGCAGCATTTTCAATAAATCCGTCCTTTGTTCCCGCGTGCACTAATATGAAGCGAGTACCTGTGCTAATTTTTTTTAAAAATGGCGTGGTTTCTTCTTTACCTGCCCAAGTATTGTTTCGCACGTGAGTCGAAAGAACATAACTCTCATCAGTGTAGACAATTGGTCGACCTTGAGTGCGATATTCAGAAATCTTTTTTAGATATTTATAACGCCACATTTGTATGTCATGACGCTCTGTCAAAACTTTTCGGTTGTTATCTGTTTTACGCCACTTATAACCTAACTTTAGTAATAATTTGCGAACAGCTTCTAAACAACCTGCAAATCCAATTTTGAAAAAATTGAATTTGCAGGTTGTTTACTTTTTTTAATACTTTTTAATTTTAGATAATGTTGGAATTTCTTTATGCACGATATGGAAATTTTGTATAGTACTTCGAACAACATCGGCTGTAAAATTGTCTATTTCTATCTTATTTTCTCGCTTTCTTCTTTTCTTCATAGGAAAGGTGAATGTTGATGATGTGGATGGCAATTCCTTCTCTTCTTTTAATATTCGTTGGACAGTTTTTGTAGACACACCTGTAGCTTCTGCTGTACGCCGCGTGATATCTCGTAAATGAGACAAATCACAGTTAGGTTCCATATATGTTTTTGTAAATTCATACTCCTGTCGCAGGAAATAATAAACGCTAGCTATCATGCTCCGACCCTAAAACAAAACCAAATACATTTTCTCAGTAATATATTGTTCGCGACGTATCTAAAAATTCTTATTGTTAAATAATCGATTTTTCGATTAATCGATTTTAAATCGACATGCCTAATAAAAAGTTCTGTTTTGTTCTTGCTCTCGTCGAATGATTCATATCTGACCTGTTGTTTTATTTAATAGGTTATGGGCCCAGGCCAGAACGCTTCTTACTCAATAAAGTTTCTTAGTTCTCGCGACTGTACAATTATTTATTATCAGATTGATAAAGTAATTAGTGGCAGAAAAGGACTAAGTGTGTTGAGTGGTGCAGTTTTTGTTGTCTTGTGTCATCCGGCATCACGCGGCAGTAGTAGCGTCCAGGGCCCCAAGTCTGCTAATTTACGAATGGCTCAATTGAATATCAATTGAATCTCAGTAGCAGTTTTATCTACATTTGGTATTCTGCTACTAATTTAAGACCAATGGTTTTCCAGTGACATACCATTGAACTGCTATCGGAATATTTGCTAGTCTGCTCTTCAATCGTGGTACAGTTGTAAATCGATTGTGGTCTAAATCGGTATTCTACTCTTAGTTGACGTTTGTTTGACATTTATTTCAATGGACACTCAGTGTCAATTTTGCAATTGAAGTACGATCGTAGTACGATTAGACAACGATAAACATTTAGAGGTTTTTTCGTTGGTAGTGGTGAAGGTTACGCACGTGCTTTTGTCATTCCTACGTTTGTTTTCAATTTAAGTGAGCTATTTCATAGTGATCTGAATTGAAATCTTTTAAATTTTGTTGTTTTTGTGTTGTGTAGGTGTATATGTGTGTAAGTTTTAATCAGGTAGTGGTGTTTTAAGTATATTTTATTGTATTATTTCCTCTGCCGACATCTTTTTAATTCAAAATGGACGAGGTGAAGCCACCCGATCCTCCCGATCCCGATAAATTCCCGGAATATGAGACGGAAACTATCGTCACAATTACCCTTCCTCCCACCTCCCCGGATATCGAACGAATGGACGCGGAAGTTTCAAAATCCCGGAAACGACCCGCCGGCTCCCCCCTTATCACCCAGAACAACCCCCCGAAATTGGCGAAAAGTGTAAATAGTAGACAATGTTACACGGCCAGGGATAATACCCCATACATAGTTTATGTGTCTCTTAAGGACTCCCAGACGTCTGGCACCACGCTTCACCCAGTTAAGTTTGGTATGTTCTTAATGAAACTAAACATTAATAATGTTAAGATCGGTGGTGTCAAACGGCTGGGGAGAAATAGAGTTTCCGTTGAGTTTGTGACGCACCAGGATACTAACAGCTTTTTAGTAAACGGTATGGTAGCTCAAAATTATATGACTTCGATCCCTCAATTTAACATTACCCGTATGGGCATTGTCAGGGACGTCCCTGTGGAATGGACAGAGGACGAAATCATTGGCAACATCAGGGTTCCCACCGGGTGTGGGGCTGTGATAAAAGCTAGGAGGATGAATCGCAGAGTCTCAACCCCAAACGGTACCGAATGGAAGCCTACCCAAACCGTAGTGCTTACTTTTGACGGTCAAACACTACCCAAAAAAGTGTTTTGTTTCTATTCAGCACTCCCGGTGGAACTATATTCATATCCTACCATACAGTGCTATCACTGTTGTCGTTTCGGACATACCCGCACTCTTTGCCGCTCCAAGCCACGTTGTTTCAGATGTGGCCAGGACCATCCAGGTGATGGATGCCAAATTTCAGCTGAGATTGCAATTGTATCAATTGCAATGGCAACCACTTTGCGAATGACAAAGCTTGTCCTGAATTGGGTCGCCAGAAGAGCATCAAAGCTCTGATGGCAGAAAAATCAATTTCTTATGCGGAAGCAAGCCAAGTTTTCCCTACTGTAAAAAGGTCATATGCTGAGGTCTCAAGATCAGTAAACCTCACAGAGCCATCACCTACTAAAAAACCATCCCAACAAAAAGTCTCCTACAAGAAAACGATCCAACCCATACCCAAATCACATGTTCCCCTCTCTCCTAGTTATGATAAGAAGGCTCATCAGGCCCTTATACATAACTACTCATTCTCCCCATCTAAAAGTGGTTGCGCTTTCCCTGTGGAATCCGGAACCAACACTCGTAGCTCCGAAAACATTTTGAACATAGTTTCTGATATGCTCATGGCAGTACTATCAAACCCTGCCCATACCGTACCTGACCACGTGGCACACAAACTTTCAACAATTCTTGATTATATTTGCAAAATTCCTGCCTCTAACACTGCTTCAGTGGAACGTGAGGAGTACTCTTCCCAGGAAGAGTGACTTACTCCACTTGATCAATAAATTTAAACCATTGATTTGTGGCATTGCTGAGACATGGCTTCAACCGAATATAAATTTCGGGATCCCGTGTTTCAGCGTTGTCAGACATGACAGATCTGATGGTTATGGAGGTTGTGCTTTGTTAGTTAATAACAAAGTACCCTTCTCCCAGATTCCTCTACCCTTCGTTGGCGATGACATAAATGTTGTCGCTGTTAAGGCTGAGGACATAAACATATTTGTATTTTACATTGCTCACCCTCATGTTGACCAGCTTATTTTGATTAGAAATCTACTAACCTCGGTAAGTGGCCCATTACTTGTAATGGGTGACTTCAACTGCCACCACTATAGATGGGGTTCAGAGATATGTGATAATATGGGTAATGAGCTAGTTGAGATGCTGGATGAACTCGAGTTGTGTGTCATTAATGATGGCAGTCCTACTCGTAGGTCTGCATTTGGTCAAAGAAACAGCTGTGTGGACTTGACCTTCTGCTCGCCTGATATGGCTAGCGAGCTAAATTGGAGTCGTTTAGATTTGACCTATGGTAGTGATCACTATCCCATCATAATTAAACACCCGTCAAAATCCATTCCGGATAAACCCCTTCCTCCCTTATTAAAATACCGTTTAGATTCTGCAGATTGGGATCTTTACTCAAAATTATTAGACCTCCGCACCTCTTTCCTTCCATCAATTAACAACGAGAATTCTTTGGAGTGTTTCTCGAAATTCTCAGACCTGATAGCCTCCACAGCCGAAGATTGCTTTCCGGTGAAAAACACACCGAAAGGCAAGATACCTTCTCCACCATGGTGGGATAGTGAATGCACTGCCATGATAAGAGCTAGGAATGAGGCTGAAAAAACATATAACCGAAATATGAACCTGGAAAACCTCATAAATTTCAAACGAATTTTGGCTAAGTCAAGGAAATTGTTCAGGAAAAAGAAGAGACAAGGGTGGCAGAGATTTTGTGGTTCCTTGAGCCCATCGACTCCAATATCCACAGTTTGGCAGAGAGTAAAAAATTTTAGAAACTCCACCAAACCTCCCACTGTCTCCACCTTACCTGAATCTCTGATTAACAGTTTTTTTAACAATATTGCTCCAACTTATGTTCCCGCCGCAGATGAATGCTGCCTGAGATCCCATGAGATCGAGCGACCCGAGTCTCATGACCCGCTCGATTTGGAGTTCTCACCTGAAGAGCTCCAAACGGTACTCAATCATGTGAAGGACTCGGCACCAGGGATTGATGGGTTCCCCTACTCCTTCTTAACTAAGGCAGGAACAAAAGCGAAGCAATACTACCTTGACTTAGTCAATTTTTGCTTTAATTCAGGCTATATTCCTCCTACCTGGAAGGTTCAGGTTATTATGCCGCTGTTAAAAGCTGGCAAGGATCCTGGTAACCATTCGTCGTATAGACCTATTGCCCTATCGTCCATACTTATTAAAATATTTGAACATCTCATCAAAAACCGCCTTGAATGGTTGGTAGAAAGCCAGAGGCTGCTTCCGGCGACTCAGTTCGGCTTCAGGAAAGGTCTGGGTACGGCTGACAGTGTGGGTACCCTCACGTCAGCCATCCGACTGGCCCTTAGCAGGCAAGAGTCGTTGGTCGCGGTCTTCTTGGACATCTCAGCGGCCTATGATTCTGTCCTCTTACCCCTTCTCAGGCAGAAACTGCAAGAGCTGAGAATCCCGCGTAGGATCTGCCGAATTGTAGCCTGCATCCTTTCCGATCGTACCCTCCAATTAAGAACTCCTGAGGATAACCCAGTACGGAGGTCCTCCTGGAAAGGTTTGCCTCAGGGGTCAGTCCTTAGTCCCATCCTTTATAATATTTATACATATGACCTCCCCTCCTGTTTAAATTTCAACTGTAATGTCCTTCAGTATGCTGACGATATCGCACTGATGGTTACCAATAGCTCTATAACAGACGCTGCCCACTCCATCAATGTCTCTTTGGCCTCATTAAACCAATGGCTTCTTAATCACGGGTTATCTTTAAGCGCCCCAAAAAGCTCAGCTGTCATTTTTACACGCAAACGACGCACTCCGGACCTTCGTATAGAGATAGACGGTCAGGATATCCCGATCAAAAGCAGTGCTAGGTTCTTGGGGGTTTATCTCGATGCAAAGATGTCTGGGGCGGATCATATAAACACCGTGGTTGCAAGGTGTGAACGCTCGGTATCGGTACTTAGAGCTCTGGCCGGGGTATGGTGGGGTGCTCACCCCTACTCATTGAAGCTCATCTACAATGCATTGGTCAGAAGCGTAATGGACTATTGTTGCTTCCTTATTGTTCCTTGCAATAAGGGTGCATTAAAAAAACTAGATTCCATTCAGGCCAAATGCCTTAGAATAATTACCGGAGCTATGAAATCGTCCCCCATAAATGCTCTTCAGGTTGAATGTGTAGAGCCTCCCCTCAACCTTCGAAGACAATACCTTGCAGACCGATTCATCTCAAAAGTCCTCTCCCTCTCATCACATCCCCTTCTTCCTATCCTAGAACAAATCCACTGTTCCTATAGCTCCTCTTCCTACTGGAATAGTAAACCTGTGCCTCCCGTGATTGTCAGGTACAGGGAGCTTAAAAACCTCTCTGCACCCATCAAGCAATATCCTGTACTCCCGGTCTTCTCTTCCGTATATGAGGTTATCCACTTCAGGCCAAAGCTGATTCTAGGGCTCGGCATCTCGAAATCCTCCGTGGATGCTACGGGCGAGTTCGGACGCGCCTTGAACAAATACTGGAAAGGTTGGAATATTTTTTTCACAGACGCGTCTAAGCTATCTCGAAACGGAAGTACAGAAGTGGCAGCGTACTTCCAAAATTCGAAGATCGCCCTCCTCTCTAAGTGTCCCCCGGAAGCATCTGTCTACACGGGAGAATGCGTTGGCATTTTAGAATCAGTTAAGTTTATTAGAGCACACAACCTAAAAAACTCTGTTATTTTTTCCGACTCCCGGAGTAGCCTACAATCTCTCAACCAAGACCAGCTCCATTCCCGAACTCATAGCAGTTTGGTTGTTGAGATAAAGGCGCTTCTTTTCTCTTGTTACAAAGATGGCATAAATATCGAGATCGCTTGGATTCCTGGCCACTCTGGCATATGTGGTAACGAGTGTGCGGATTCATTGGCCAAATTTGCGGCCTCGAACGATGTCGAACGCCAGCACCACGTTGTGTACGGGTATGATATACGTGCAGACACAAAGCACAAGCTGTTTGACTCATGGACTGCAGTATGGGTAGAAACATCCAAACATAAAGGGGCCTACTATGCGGTTGTCCAGCCCGGCATCCGACGGAAACCTTGGTTTTCCAAGTACCCCAAACTTCCCCGTCACACTGTTTCATCCTTGTGCAGGCTCAGACTCGGCCATTGCAGTAGTCCGGTCTTCCTCAGCAAGATCCGCGTTCGCGACAGCTCGCTGTGCGAATGCGGCCTTGATGAGGGAACCTTAGAACACATCTTTTTTTCGTGTCCCTTAAATTCCAAATCTTTTGACCTCTATAAAAAACTTCCCAAAATCCAAATCCCTCTCCCAATCAGTTTCCACCTCCTTTTAACCCACTTTTCCTACAAATTAATTAATTGTCTAAGTAAATTTATAAATGAAAATGACATTAAAATATGACGGTGTCCAATGATATATATATATTCATATCTGTCTGTATTGTGTATGTCCCCCAACTATTTTTTACACCACTGTATACATACAATAAAATAGTTGATAATGTCTATGTTTACTAACCCAATTGTTTTGTCTTTCCAGCTACTAACAACTAAAAACTACCGCAAAGTTAAGTTCGACGGTTCATAAATTTTGCCGTCACCACTCGACACTGGCAGTATAGTCGACAACACCGTTTTGGAGACTCGGTTGCCAAAGAAGAAAAAAAAAAAAAAAAAACATTTAGAGTACTTTGCAAGCCACCACTTAACAAAATATATTTAAAAGATGCTGCGGTCATTGTTACGATGGCGTATTTTAGCATTAGCTAATGCGCAAGATCGCCGTCGTCACCTTTTGGCTCAGCGCCATAAAAAGCGGGCCTCGATTAGGGCAACGGTATCCGCCGTGGAAGAATTAACTAATACGGAGTTTATTAAAACATTCCGCCTTGGAAAAGCGGAAGTGAGGGCCCTAACAGTTAAGCTCACACCTTTGCTACCACGACAACGGAGGAAAGATGCAATAACACCCAATTTGAAAGTTAGTAAAGTGCTATATTTTTCTTGGTTTTGTATTTATATATTGTATTACAGGCCTCTTCTTTAGCAAAGGTACCTAAGCGACGGTTGTGTAATGTAGAACTTCGATTGCAGATACTTATTGCTTTGGCATTCTATGCCACAGGCTCGTACCAGACACTTGTTGGCCAGAGTGTTTTTCACAATGTGTCTCAGACCACTGTCTCAAGGGCTGTAAGGCAAGTAACTGAATCACTCAATGGCATCCTCCTGCAATATGTCATCTGGCCAAAGCATGTTCAAGACCGAAATAAAATTAAGAGACAGTAAGTAGGCATCTTACTATGCGGTATTTCATTTACTTATTTGTGTTTACTATGACTACCTAACTGGTATTTTATGTTGTAGGTTCTATAAATTTGGGATTGCCGGAGTATTAGGCTGCATAGACGGCACCCACATAGCCATCCTGAGACCGGTTGAACATGAGGAGCGATATTTTAACAGAAAGAGATACCATTCCCTTAATGTTATGATTGTAAGATATCTTTATTTATCTTAATATGATGCCTACCAATAAGCAATAACATTCATTTTGAAGCAACTTAACAATTAGGTATCTTCTACAGATTTGTGATGCTGAACTTAACATTCTGTATGTGGATGCAAGCAGTCCCGGGTCAGCCCATAACTCTAGTGTATGGCAGAGTAGTCCTATTTGTAATCACATGAGAGAGTTATGTAATGCTGGAGAACATGTATTTTTATTGGGTAAGATATTATATAAATATTGACTTCCAATAATGAACAACTTATATTTGATATAATTTGTAAACATTTCTTTTTAAAGGTGATAGTGGATATCCTTTACGGACTAATATGATGACCCCAATATTAAACACAGTAGAGGGCACTCCAGAACATCAATATTACCAGCTCCATGTCACTGCCCGTAATACTGTAGAACGCTGCATTGGAGTACTAAAAGCTCGGTTCAGGTTTTGTATTTAAATAAATATAAATTCACAATAAATAAATGATGATGCAAGGTGATAAAGGTGTTATTTACTAGATGCCTGCTAGCTGCGAGGGCCCTGCACTACGATCCGATTACTGCTGGAAAAATAGTAAATGCTTGCTGTGTGTTGCATAATATTGCAAATAAAAACAGACTACCTGTTCCACATCTCACACGTGAAGAAGCCCTTGCAGAGAGGCAACAACAGCATCAAGTAAGTCTCCATACCTTTTTGTCATGGTGCGGTCACTGAAGAGAATAGGCAGTTATTGATTTAGCTATGATTAGGATAGAATATAGAATTGGAGGTCGGAAAATAATTTCAAAGGCATGTGAAGTCTGCCAGTCTGCGTTGGCTGGTGGAGTCTGGACTCTCTTAATATGATGAAAGGCCTGTGCCCCAGTAATGGGAACGTTTCTTCATCAGCTTGATGATGACGATAATTTAAATTATAACTATTGTTACAGATTGAAAGAGAAATTAGTGTAGCATCAGCACAGGGACTGGAACTGGAACCTAACCACCTTGTTAACCCTGATCTCCATCGAGGAAGACTTTTACAAAGAGCACTAGTTGAGAGATTGGATTGTGGAGGGATCATACTAATAATTAATGTTTAATAAAAAAAATGTTGTATTTAAATCTTTTTATTAATTATTAATCTAATCATATATCTATATACTAATCACAACCTACATAATAATATTGAAAACCTAATTCTAATCGAAAAATTATAAAAACAATCGATTACGATAGTGAATAAAAATTAATTCACTATCGGAATAGATTATGCGGGTTCTTTTCCGTCTATGGTGTACCTGAAAACAAATAAGATATATTAATATAAAAAATTGCAAATCAATAATTATGCCTTAGTAAAAAAAATTAACATTTGATTCACCATTTGCGATGTACGCGAATCTTCTAAGACTATGCGTATGGGCTCATTAAGCCTTGCCGCTAAGGCCTCTATAGCAGCAGCAAGCCTGTTTGTGGCTTGTGCACTAATATTTTCAATTGATGCCAGGGTTTCGGTAGCACTTCTCAAAGCCTTGTTCTGGTCATCAATTTCTAAAAAAATACCACATTAGTATATTATTATAAGCTGGTACAAAATGCACACAGTCTACATATTGTATATTAGTAGTAGTTAGTTACTTATATGTAGTTACTTGCCAGTAATTTGTTGACGCCGACGACGACGTCGTCGTGGAGGAGACTGTTGGGGCTGCTGCACAGTCTGAGAGGCTGCAGGCTCAGTCTGCTGGCCTTCAGTAATCTGCAAACTAGGCTCTCTTGAGGCTAAGGAGCTTTGGGCTGCAGGTTCACAATCTCTCAGGGACCTTACTAGAGGCTGCTCTAAAAATTGCTGCTCTTCAACCTACATTGGTACAAATCTGAAATAAAAGTAAAAAGCATGTTAAAAAGTACAGTATTTTTAATGTAATTTTAAAATATTACTTACATGCACAGTTAATATTTGTCTCGAAACTGGTTACTTTCCAGATTCCTTAAAAGTTGCAAAAGTTAGCCCGATTTTTAAGTCAGGAAGTAAAACAGATCCTGGAAACTATCGACCCATCTCTGTTCTACCAGTAATGTCCAAAATAATAGAAAAAATCCTTCATAATCGCTTAGAACACAGTTCTATGTTATCTGATATTTTGTCAAGTAAGTTTCATGCCAATGGATGATTGACAATTTTTTTTTTTTTTATTGGCATGATATAACATTAGGTATGCAAAGAGGCTGAATACTAATATTATTAACCTATTTGATTGAAATACGGTTCAACGAGAGTTGGAGAGACTTGCACTGGAAAGGACGTATGATTGTTCTTTTTTTTTTTGAAGGGGGGAAAATTGTCGAATGTCTGCTTCCGCCTGGGTGAGGCGGGAGGGAGTGTAAGACTCTTACTGACTAAAAACCACCCCGTTCCTACTCCTGCACTTCGAGCCGGAGCTCCGGTAACCCGTTAGGTTCTCCGCGACACGGGATCGGCATCAGCCCTATTGGGCCCCATCCGTGGTGGTCTGATGGCTCTTATAATATTTAAACTCATTTTTCAGAAACCAATGTCTTTACTGCGGAACCAATGCCGTCTTCGTCTACAGCTGCTTTCTTGTGCCCCCCAACACAGGAGATTATATTAATAGGTTGGTAAATGTGTGTAAAGTTACAAAACTAATGCAAAATAACCCTTATTCAAACGCAAGCCTGTGGAGGAGTTAACAAAAAAGTAACATACGTTCCTAGGTAATTTTGGGTCGTAGATTCCGAAAATCCACACAAAAGAGGGGTTAGTGGGGGGGGAAGTACCCTTTTTTTGGTGGGAAGTATATATCCCGTAACAAAGTTGGAAAGTTGGGAACTATAGCTCCCAGTGTCCAGTATGACATCGATATTTCCAAACACTAGCTAGTCGCCCTGGCTCCACTTGTGAATTAAATTTTAACGTAAAAAATAACATTTATCGTGTTTTTTTAATAAAGGAGGTAAAAGTACTAATCAATGCAAGTTTCTTTTACTAAGAGAAAAACTCGAAAATTGGAAAATGAATGACTTCACCATACATTTTTAGTTGAGTAGTTCTAGCTAGATATAAATTTGTAGTAGCAAGTAACTTGTATTGGTTTATACTTTTCGGCACTCGGGTAGTCAATAAAATAAATTATTATAATTGAAGTTTTTTATTCATATTGTTTGAAATTATACTTATACTTATTACGTATTAGGAACTGTTTCTATAATTTTTTTTATTTATTTAAAATGCTTCATGCACAAAATGTACAAAAAGGTGGACTTAATGCCGCAGGCATTTTCTACCAGTCTGACCTTTGGGTGATGCAGAGAAGAGTAAATGGTAGGTGCAAGAGGCAAGCAGTGATTTTATTAAACAATGAAAGATAAACTAATATATTTCGGAGATATACATACATAAATAAATTTAATTATAATGTATACCTACACATGAGTACAATATGCCTACATACATACATATATACGTAATATATAAATATATACTTGCTTACTATATACTATAATCACATTGATCAGACTATCTTTTTCATGTCAGTCTTTCATTCATCATTTAAAAAATAAAATACAAATACGAATAGACTAGTCTATTCAGTTTCAGTAGTATGGAACCTTTCAAAACATTCCTTGATGCATAGAGGTACGGTGCAAGTGGAGCATACAATTTTTGTCCTTTTCTCTCGTTTTCTTGTGCTACAGAACCGGCATCTCTTATAAGTGTTACTCTCTTGGGGCATGTGTATACCTACATTCGATAACCGAATCTCTTCCGGCACTCGGAATGGGCCTCCTTTCTTGCTTGTAAAGGGTATATTTGGGCGTGCTTTTTTTTGAGAGTAATTGTTTATTAGCGCACGTGCCAAACGTAGTCTAAATTCACGGTGTAAATGTGGTGTTATGGCATGTGTTACACTGTACGTTATGTATGAATTGATGATGGATGCATCAAACATAAAAAAGAAAAGACGCATCCAAAACTTGCGTGATTTCCTATTGATTGGGTAAGAGGATCTATAATGATCAAATAGATCCACCCCGCCCATGCTCATTGTGTAAGAAGCAATTGCTTTTGGGCATAGAACTTCTACTCTTGACCCATCTTTTTGAGTTCTTTTTACATACGTGATGTCCAATGGTTGATGTGCTGTGGTAAGCAATGTGACTTCTTTTGTGTCAAGCCATTTTATTGCGGTAATAGGTTCTGATGTCATAGCCGAGAATTGATGCTTTTGTAGTCTTAACGCTTTTGGTTGCTTCTTCATCATTTCTGGGAGGTCTTTTCGATTTGATCTTACCGTTCCTACAGCATAAATATGTTTATCATATAGCTGTTCTAATAAATTGCAACCAGTGAAGAAATTGTCAAACGCTACAAGTGTATTCATAGGAAGGTTGTTGCTAAGTTTCATCACGACATTGTAGCCCAGACCTTCGTTTTCGATACTATCCCCTTTTCCCGTATATATCTGAAATTGGCATAGGTATCCAGTTTTGGCGTCGCATCTGGCCCATATTTTGAACCCCCTTGTAATGGGTTTTTTCGGCATGTATTGCTTCAATGCGCATCTGCCTTTAAACTTAACCATGCACTCATCTATTGACTGTACACTTGAATTGAATGCCTCATTCTGATAGACTTCATTTAATGTTGTAATCATGGGTTTTAATTTGTATAATTTGTCAAAATGTGGTGAATTTCTCGTTGGTTCGATGCTACTGTCATTCAGATGTAAATTTTCTGTTATTTTCTTGAATCTCACTATTGGAAATACACGGGAAATTTCAGGATTATTATAGAAGGAATCGCTTGACCAATAAAGCTCCATGTCTGGTAACGGATTTAAGCCCATTAGGATAAGAATACCTAAATATGCTCTGATGTCATCTTCATTGACTTCAATCCAGTTTTTACTATTTTTAAAGCGAGTATATCGATTTGTCTGTTCAACAATTAATTGTATTAAATAATCTGGAAAGAATTTTTAAAAAATGGTTATTGGTTGTGTCTTATGATTGAATACAGATTTTGGCTGAAATTTTTTGCAAAAATTTGGAATATCATGAGTGGTCCTACATATTTCCCATTTCCGAGGCTGAGATCTATTTCTTTCCAGTGTAGGACTCATTGAAATTTGCAAATCCTCCTCTCTAACTAAATTTTCGTCTGTCACTAACGTGTTCATATATGGTTTCTTGTTGAAGGGGATCATCCATGGAGACAATTTGTTGAATGCTATCTAGCCCTATTTCATTCTCAATTGATACTGGTAAATCAACGTCAGAAATTAGATTTGGTGCCCCACTTTGTATTTCTAAATTAGCATTATCACAAGTATCACTATTTGGTGTTTCTTCTAAAATTGTACGTTCAGGATATTCCGAGTTTAGTATTTCTAATAAGTTCTCACATGGTTCCAGTGTTTTTGTAGTTCCCTCTTGTTCTTTGTCATCCAAATCATCCATCCCAAACATCTCTTCCAATCGCATCTCGATTCTATCCTCCTCATTTTGTTGCAAAAATGACTTTGAAGGACTTATTATAAAATCACCGTAAACTAAATCATCATCGGAATCATTATCGGACCAATCATCCTCTTGTAAAATGTTTTCTATCAACTTTTCAGTTAGTTTTTTAGGAGGCATTTTTCTAAAACAAAATAAAAACAATAATTTCTAATATGTTGAAACTAGTTGTCTAATTATCTGATCATGAAATAACGAATAATTACTAATTAGGTGCATATACTAAGCATTTTTAGACAAACAGATTTTATATAT
This sequence comes from Spodoptera picta, assembly GCA_038387885.1. Taxonomy (NCBI): domain Eukaryota; kingdom Metazoa; phylum Arthropoda; class Insecta; order Lepidoptera; family Noctuidae; genus Spodoptera; species Spodoptera picta. Next base: position 3,741,506 of record JAZHFQ010000308.1, read on the forward strand.
ATAGAATTTCCGAATGTAGTGTGCAGTGTTCGTCGCTGGGATGATATCTTCCCACTTAGAGACTCAATTTCAATCGACTGTACAAGGTATAAACGAAAGATTCTGGGCATATTGTACGTTTGACGGCACCGTAACATAGTCTAATTTACAATCTGCTTACCTAATTTTTTTTCAGCACTACATAAAAAACTAAAAAATAACGGTCGTTTTCGGTGACAAAATCACGTCAACTGACTTTGACGTGTGCTTACCATGACATGTAATAATTCTCTGAAAAGTGTTGCCATCAATAAAGGTTCTATGAAATGTTAAGATTGCGTAGATAAATATTACATTGCATTGGGTTTAAGCATTAAAAAATAAAACACGATTTACTTCAATCTGAGACGTGGGAAGTATAGCTCCCAGCGTTTTATTAATAAGGGATAACCAATATTTTAAAATATATGTGTACTAAAACAATATTCAATATCAGGATGTGTGTATTTTATTTTCAGCTGATGAACGGCAAGCTGATAGTGTGGCAGTAGAAAATTCTACACCCAAAACAGCAGCTACTCCGAAGAGTGAATGAGAGAGAATTTTTGGACTAAGAAAAAAGGTAAATGAAATGTGATTATTATGTAGCTTATTTTTCTGTGTGGTTTATAATTAAAAATGAACAAAGAAAGCTAGGCTATAGATAGATAGTAGGTAGGTAAATCTGTATATGTACTTAGCTTTGATGTTTATTATTTCAGCATTCAAACCAAGAAAAATAATAAAACCAGCATCAGCTGAAGCACTGAAAAAATTGTATTTTAAGAAAAAATGCCAGAATGCTGATTTGGAGAGAAAGAAGTTGATGTTGGAAATTGTGCAGATGAAAAAAGAACATTCGTTGAGAATGGAAATTTTGAAAAATAAAGAAAAAAAATATAGAATATAAATGGTATTTTCATTGTTTTATTTCCAACTATTTCACCAAGATCCTTATTCATAAAGCAGAAGATAATTAATTAATATTTAGGTGTGTTTAATAATAAATTAAACAATGTTATAATATTTCGATTGTTTATTTTAAACAAGAAATTTAATTAAGAGAAAACACTGTTGACAATAGCTGTTCGGACAGATGTCTGAACAGACTGTACTCCGGTGTGAACGAAATGATCATCATATCTATCAATGACTATATCATCAGGTGGTTCCACCTCATCAAGTTCTATACAAAGATTATGTAAAACCACACATGCAACTATAACTTGCAGGACTGTTGATGTTTTGTTGAGTGTAATACCTTTTTCAAGGTATGGGCATCTGCGTTTTAGCACACCAAAGCATCTTTCTATTGTATTGCGGGTTGCAATGTGACTTTTGTTGTAAACTTCCTCTGAATTGGTTTGAGGACGCAAAAAGGGTGTCAGCAGATAATTTTTATTGAAGTAACCGCTGTCTCCCAATAAACAGTATGGACCATATTTCCCTCTTTCAAAATCTGCACATATGTGTGAGTTATTAAAAATCGTTGAGTCGTGGACCGACCCAAGCCAACGAGCTATGAGGTCTCTTATTTTAAGAGTGGAGTCACAAACGGCTTGCACGTTAATAGAAAAGAATCCCTTCCTACAACGATACAGTTCAGGTAGTGACCCCCCTCTGCTAACTATTTTCACATGAGTGCAATCAAGGGCTCCTGCCACCCGTGGAAAGCCATCAATTTGGAAAAATCCTTCAGCAACTTTACGTAGTTCATTCCTGTCTAAAGGCATTTCAATATACACTGAGCTTAGACTTGCCAGCTTGCGGGTTACTTTTTGTACTATTCTACATATTGTAGACTTGTGCACATTAACCAAATCGCCTAACACTTGCTGGAAAGATCCTGTAGCGAAGAACCTCAAACATATCAATAACTGTGTAAGGCCATCAATGGCTTTATTTCTTCGAGTTTCAGGTTCTAAATTAAGTATCTCGCAAATGCGTAAAGCAACTTCTTTAGAAATCCTGTATCTCACACGAAAATCTTTTCCATCATGTTTTTCAAATAATTTTATCCTATCTGGAATTACACGACGTCGTCGTGGAACATATTGCTCGGGATCGGATAAAGACGAAAGACTTGACATTGTAAATAATACTGAAATAAAGTAAAAAATCACTATAGCACTATTTACAAAACAATTCACAGTTTAATGACACGTTTAAAGGATGCTCGTATGCTCGACAAGGCATTACAAATTATAACCTCAAACTGTCAAATTAATGATCCTTTAGCGCTAATGATGTTTTGTGCAACGTAAAAATAAGCTAAAGTCCCGATTTGACATTTTGTTAAATAAAGTTAATGGGGCATTAAAATTAGGGAGAAATGCTATTTTGTGCAACACTTTAAAGACTCATTAATATTTAAGGTCACTTTAAAAATTTAATGAACGTTTCTGCAACTTACTGTGAGAGTCAATTACAATTACACTACGATTCCATTACGACTCTATTGAGTTTACATTCAAGTTTTTGCAGAATACCAAATTTGTTCTAATCGTAATGGAGTCGTGATTGAATCTCAATTGAATTTCAATAGCATGTGAGTTAAATAAAATTAGCAGATTTGAGGCCCTGGTTTCACGTCGACATATGTCGACATAGTATAGTGTCTTCCTGACCAGTTGTGACCGGAAATGGGGTGAATAGACACAACTTTTAAGTTCCAAGCCGATTTTCTTAATTTTTTTTATCCATGTTGCATGTTTTAATTGTAAGTCGCGGTATAATTTACCAAATAATAATGCTTAAAATATGTAAAAAACGTTAATTAGTTCTTATTTAGGAAAATGTAGCCCGTTTCTATTTACCTGGAAACTGTGGTCAAAAAATAAAGGGAGAGGGGTGAATAGATTTAATATATAAAAGATTTAATAAAGTTTTGGAAATCAAATAATGGCGTACTATACGCTGACCGTTGAACTCGCGTATCGCCTGCGCGGTAAGGGCGGCCGTACACGGACTGCTCGAGCAGTTAGCGGTTGAGCGAAATACACAGACTGCTCGAGCGGTCGGCGTCGACTGCTTGAGCTTGCGGTTTTCTGTGAGGCCGTGGTATCACTCCGGTCATTCGTGCCGAAGCATGGATCTGCCACACTTAATTTCTTCACTTTTGATTTCTTCCCACAATTTTCAACTTTATCGGTTCTTACAACAGTTTCGTATCCTACATAATCCAGATTGTCTTCAAAAATTACAGGCATAGTATTTATATCGCAAGGACTGATGTTATATGAATAACTTGCAAGTTCTGTCTCAGATGTATCTGCTTTTTCAATGATTGTATTGTTTGGCAAAGAAAAAAAAGTAAGAAATACATAAATTTAATTATTGGAGGCCTTTGGGGGTGTGCTAAAGAGCCCCGAAAAAATGTTGAAATAAATCCTGAGTTGCCCACTGTTGGGAAAAGTCATATGGGGCCGTTCAAGTATTACGTAAGCAGATTTCTTACCATTTTTTACCCCCCCGCCCCCCTTGTCATAAAAAATAAGCAAAGCACTTACTCCCCCCCCTATGCTTACGTAAACATTTTTAGTAATAAATGTTTTTTTATATTGTTATTTTTAAAATAGGAAAATTCATGGAAATATTAGGTTTAACTGATACACATAGAGTAAATGACAAAAAATATAATCAGAAATAAAGAACATAACTAACATAAAGAATATTTTCGGAACACATTAACAGTCTTCAGTCCATGAAACCTGAATCCATGATTCTAAGTTATCGATGACATTGGATTGCTGCTCAGTGTTGTGAGTCTGCTCATTTTCATCCGATTTTGGAATGTCTACGTCACTCTCATCGAGCCATTCAACATCTTGGTGCTCTAAATTTTGAATAATGCACATCAGTTCATTAGCACGACGAGCAGCGACTCTTACAGGTCTAACTTTTCCTTCTGTGGGCGTGTTTACTTTTTTATGGATCTTCTCGATGTGACGATTTAATGATTTGACGGAAGCATGATAAAGACCACACGTTTTGCATGTTCGGCTTGAGAGCCTCAATTTTACCGTCGGACAAAAATAATCGTAGGGCATTTGCAAAAAATCTTTGAGGGTAGTACTCAAGCGTAGAGCTAAATTGACTGGAAGATCAAGAAATTGTCCTCCTTCATCCAAAACCAAGTCATCAACTGTTTGTTTTACTTTTGCAGGTGGTGGAAGAAACCTGTTGTCTAGTAATCTGAATAGGTCACTTCTTGGACGACAGCATTCTGTATTTTTACATTTTACAATTTGAAGCAAGTATTGGCTTTCACGCACATGTTCTGAGTACCATTTAATATCTGGAAATTCAGGAACATCTTGTTTATCAGCCTCAACATACTTTGCAGTAACATTATAGCCATCAATTTCAATTGAACTCCATACTTCAGCTAATACATTTCCTGCAAATTCGAAATTATATCTTTCTAATTGTTCATCAATTGTAACGCCACGTTCATCCAAATGAGACCCAAAATGGTCATGAGGCAGTATTAAACCAGCCAGTTCCCGACTCAGAGGAGCCATTCTTCGCTCCACTCTGTTATACGCACTCCTTCCAGGAGCATTGGTAGCTATAAACAATGCATCGAGATCATGTCGTTTAAAATGTTGTATAGCAAACCCTATGACTTTTTGATAACGCGGATTCTCATCTGGCCCTCCATCAACCGTCATAATTACTACTGGTTTTACTAGTCCATGGTCAGTTTTTGCTAATGGTCGAAACTCTTCAAGTTCGAGAAGCGTCTCGAAATCCTGAGCATGAGTATTAGCAGTAGATGAACTATGCTTTCCACTTCGAATAGCGATGAATGTTGGCCCAGAATATCCGACGGCTTGCGGTTGTCCTAGCATATTGGAAGTAACTTTGATACCAGCATAAACAGATGGTATTAATTTATGACGCTCAGCGATTACCCAATCGTGGTCAGGTAATTTGATTCTATATTCCATATGCATTAAAAGAGGTGCTTGCTTATTTGCCGCAGTTACGCCAATAGGGACTCGAGCTTTGTCATCTTGAGATAAGAAAAATACTTGATCTGGTCCAAGTATGGATGCTATGTTCTCTAAATAATGGATTGATGTTTCAGCGAACTTGCTATCTAAGTGGCTCTTGTGGTGATCAGTTTGAGCCCGAATGAGCCTAACAGGGACTGTCGATACATGTCTTCGTCCCTCTGTAGAATTCGATTTTCTGGGAATCAAACGAAGATATGTCGCACTGCGACTAATGTCAAATCCTAGTTTACGCAGTTCTTGTGTGAGTTCGTCAAGAGTTTTTACGCTGCGAATAGATTCCGTTCGTCTCCTGTCATCACATGCACTCCCAAATAAAGCTATATCTGCAATTGTTTTCAATAGTAATGGTTGATCGCTTTCAAGTTTAGGATGTCCTACTGAATCCCTCAGAGATAGTCTTCTTTTTATTTCAGGATTTTCCTGACAAATATCTTCTAACTTTCTTTTCATACCATCCCTGTGTTTCTTCTGGGCAACTGCGTTTTGAATCTTCCTGTTTAAAGTATTTTTTGCTGTTTTTAGTTCCTCGCGCAACTTAATGATCTGTTTATCAACTTCAGCGCAATTTGGCATAGTATCTCTGGCAGAATACAAAGCGTTCAGATTTTTTTCGAGTAGAGTAATCTTATTTTTCAAAGCTTCTTGAGAAGGTTTTGCTCTTTGTTTATCTGCATTATCATTATTTTCGCATTGCTCTTGTGATTCATTGCCGGTTTTAATTTTATCTTCTCTCTGTTTTTCAATGTTAGAAAATGGCTGTATAATTTGTGTTTTTTCTGCAGGTTTACTGGTAGAAGACGTTGCCTAAAAATGAAAAATTTCTAAGAGGTCTGCTGGATATTCTCTTATTAAGCTACATAAATTCATCGTATTTAATAAAACCAGCGTTTAAATATTATTGAAAGCTTTTCCCCACAGAAACCCTTCACATACAGATATTGAAAACACCGTGTATTTTGTGACCAATTGCCGGAGTCAATCTTAAGAAATAAAATATCAATCATTTACCTTTTTACTTTGAGATAGGCCATCATATTTTTTACTCATAAATCGTTTTAATTGTTACAGAACGTAAAGAGAAACTTTGTACTTATATTTACTCACCTTGGAAAAAAAATGAAGCAGATTGGATTTATTTTTAGTCGCCGCTTGCAATTCTTCTTCGATTCTCTTAGATACAATAATATCTAGTTCCTTATCTGTCTTTGCTTGTAATTTATAATTTCGCCAAACTTCGTTAACTAACTTTTGTACATTTTGCACTTTTGTCCCCGTATGAGATTTTTTAAAACTTTCGAACAGTTTTTGGTATAACTTGGATTTGTCTATATGATATGACATTCTAATAAGATATTTAAATTTAAATAATTAAAACGTTAAACTTTGGCTAATTGCATCAACATAAACACAAATGATAACTTTCAATGCTTACAATACGTTTAGAATCGAAACAAAACAATACTGTTAGATGCGCACTTGCAGCTGGCCGGCACGAGAGCGAATTATTAGACAAGTGAATAGCGCACGGTAATTTCCCTAATGCGCGGTAATTCCCCTAATCAGTTCTCAAAGCGAGTGCCTACGCATATGTATTATTTGCGGGAATCCCCGAAAAAACTTGAATAACTAACGATGACGTAATCATCATCTAGCCCCTATCCGTCACAGCGGGCATTACCAATAACTTAACTATGAAAGCGTAGATTTGCATGTCCGCTGTGGTGGACAGTGGCAAATTATGGAGAAAAAAAAAACGTTAATATTATTATGTTTATTTTAATAAAATAAGAAAATACTAAACAAAAAATGTAGAAATTGACCTGAAAATGTTATTTATTTGGTATGGAAGTTTAGAAAACAATTTCTCGGGGTTTTGCCTGTCACAAATCTAGTATTGCATTTCATGCAATATACGACGGTTTTCTTTTGGTATTTGCAACAACCTTCTTCCATCGTGGAGGGGAAATGGCCTATGTTGCCTATATTTGACTGGACTCGATGGGCGGGCGACGTGTGGTTTGCTTATTTTTGCTGTTTCAATTTTACTCCCTTTGGCACATCTGTTTGCCTTCAACAATATTTCATAAATATCGTATCTGAATGCTTTTAGAGGTATTTTACCTTTCGCGTTACTTGAATGCTTACGGCGGTAGAGTAACCAACCGTTATTCACACATATATCAAACATTTGAGAAAATATAGCTAAATACCATATCCTACTTTTAAATGGTGTTTTATATAGTGAGATCAGCATGTCACAAGATCAACACCTCCCATATGTTTATTATATTGGCGTACAATCTGTGGACATTGGACGTCGATCTTGCATTTTGCATCCTTGCAATATCTGCGGATTTTTTCTAGACTCACTTGCCACAAAAGAACTAATTAATGTGACAGCCTTATTGTCATTCCAACGAACTATTGCTATGCGATTTTGGTTACAAACGGCTTGTACAAAATGTCCTCTAGGCCTCTTTTTCATCGCCCTATCAGTAAGCAGAACAGTTTCTGCTCCTCTAAGGTGTGAGGCAATCTCAGATAGTCCCTAAAGCAAAGATGCCATAATGTTCCCGAGAGTGACAAATATGAAGTGATGAAGTTTTCCGAATGCCGGCTTATGGTCAATGCTTTGGCATAAAGCTATGACCACCTGAGCGCCATAACCAAGAGACAATTCCTCTTCAGTATACGTATGGTAACGGAACGTATCGTCACCTCCATAAAGCACAAAATCATAAATTATCCCTGAAATGCCAGCCTGTACATAATTTTTAAACCCCCATTTATTTGGCTTATCCTTCATTTATTGTTTTCTTTTGCCTGCCTTAGATCCTTTGTATGCTATCATTATTTCATTTATGCTGAATTTTGTCTCCTTTTTTTGTTGTTTTAAACAATTTTGTCTTATTTGCTCTACAACTGGACGTACTTTTTAGTATTTGTCTCCATCATCCATGTTATTGTCGACAAAATGCAAATATCGTCGCACTAGTTGGTACCTTTTCAAGGACATTATATCACCAAATTTAGCATACCTAAATTTATCCGACCAATAATCGAGGTATGAAGGCATTACAACAATACCCATAATAATGTGAATAGCCAAAACGTCTTTAAATTCTTCTTCTGACAGCTGAATTGACTTGCCAGTTTGTTGAACAAAGTATACATTTGTCTGTTTGTCTGTTATTGCTAATGACATTTTGAGAAAAAAAAAATTAACGTAACTCAAAGGTGAATCAACATCTACTGGCAAATCAATATAATGTCCATTTTCATCCTCTTTTACTATCGCTCTGTGGCGGATTTGTGCTATATATATACGGATAAAGTTTTAAGAGTCCACTGAAATTAAAAGTGTCCACCGAAATGATAAAAATTACCACCGAAATGATAAATCCACCGAAATGATACAGCTAAGAACAACCGTGCCCCCAGCCAGGGTTCCGTACTTTGTTAGGTTTGATTTCCACAAATTTTAGATAAACACTGAGACAGGACAGTACACAGTTTTTTTAATATCATCATTAATATACAGATATTACAGTTAGTATTATTACATATATCATTCTTTGAGGTTACAATAACCTCAAAGAATGATATTAATGTAATGTAATGTTTATTATGATATGAATGAATAGTTTCTTTACTTTTATATTATAACCTTTGGTAATTTTTGTTGTTGTGTGTGTGTTGTGTGTGTGTCCAACATTTTCACACAACCGTTGTTGTTGTGTGAAAATGTTGGAAAACTTTATCGTAAATGCTGGTAACCTTAAATAAATATTTTTGCTTGTTTATGTACTAATACTAATTTACTTGATATATTTTCAAAAGAATCAACGTATCGCGATTAGAAAGCTTAAAGTTTCTGATTAATATGATGGTTGCATTTGTAAGTTATGCCATTAATAGTAATACCTAATGTCTACCTATTGCACTAAGAGAAAAATGCTAGGTATAATTTAGTTAAATTGGTAACGAGAGGAGAATAGTGTTTCTACAGGTATATCAGTAAAACTTCTAAAATTAAATCAACTCTTATATTTTTAAAATACAATAAATGAATAAGAAACATAAAGATATCTTAGTAGTAATAGCTTAGTACTTTTAATCCTTTTACATAAACGTATGAAACATAACAGAAACCTGAGATTGAGATCACTTTATTCTTAAATTACTACAACAATAGAGAAACGTACATATCTAAATAGAACAAAAAACAACAAAGTTTTGTTCTACCTATAACTATAATTCGCAATTATGTATAAGTAATTCTTATACCTAATGCGAATTATAGTTATTCCAATAAAACAGTCTTTCTGGGTACGTATTTACGAGTAGGTTCAAGTATGTAGCTTAAAGATTAATTTTTCATCATGTCACTTTAAATCACACAATTATTTCTCAAATTCACTAATCAGCCTCTTTTCATGACTATAAATATAGGTTTTTAATTTAGATATGTACCTAATAAACAAATCTTCTTTAATTATCACACCACAGCACGTCTTTACTATAATTATTATAGTCATCAGTCTTCTTTAATAAGTTTAACTTCCTACCTAAAACAAGTCATGCCATTAAATGACAGCAAATATTTAAAAAACTAAATATACAATAACAAAAATCAAAAAATATTCAAATCAGAACTGGACGAAGACGAAGATAATCTTCTTACTTTTCTCTTCTTGGCTGTAATCATGATTTCTTCTTCGCTGTCAATATTTCTTGTCCGTTCATACTTTTCAATAATTTCAGTATCATTGTTTTCAAAAAATGAACACGATGGAGTGCTAAATTCATTGAAGTTTTCATATTTTTCGAGCAATGATTTGGGTATTATCGATGATTCCTGCTCATTCTCTCCTTTTTGATTATTCATTCCATCAAAGGAATGGGATGTTGAGGGCTTAATAATTGATATTTCAATGTTTGTGATTGAGTGTGTGTGTGGTTCATGTATGAAACTATTCCTTTGTAATTTTTTGGAAAGATTCTTTTCATTGAATGGCTTGAGACGTAGTACTAATTTTTCTGACAGTTGAATTGGACGCAGATGTGCTATATTTGTATTATTTGCAAAATTCGTTGATTGAATCCCAGTGAAGTCATGAAAACCTAAATGCTTGCCGTGAGGGCACCTAATAGTTTTATTTAGGCATTCTCTTTCAATACAGGACAGATGTCGAAGTGCCAAACGGTTTCCTGACTCTTTAGACCAAACAACTCGGTGAACTTTCATAGTTCCCGGAAAAGTCTTTAAGTCTTTGACCAGCGATTCAATATTGGTAATATCATGTTGATATGAGACTTGTTTATCTAGCGTTCTCTTTAATACTCCACCCACTCCATCAGCTGCGCTTTTTCCATGACCACACTCACAATAGTGTGAAATTATGTGGGTCAGCATCGGACAATAGGAGGATAACTGAGTTATTATATATAATATATTTTTATTCCTGTATTGCGCAGATGGTGAGTCAGAAATAACGTAAAGTTTACGAACCAGAGGAGCAGTTATCTCAATTTCTTGCAAAACAGGAATGAGGTGTGCCCATACTGCAGCAGCATCATGCCTTAAAGAGGTACTTACAGTACAAAATGACTGAGTTTTGCAAGTTTCGTTGTCGAGTTTGAAATATATTACGACAGTATGCAAGGTGAACTGTTGTCTGCTACCACCAAAATGAAGGGATTGAATTTCGGATCCATATTTGGCATTATAATTTTCACTGAAATCAATTTGTATAATACAGTCTTCCGTAGTCATATTTTCTTTTAACGTTTTGAAAGCTTGATTTTGATTTTTATTATTGACGCAATGTTTAAGGAATGGTTTCAGGCTATCTTCGAATTTTTTTATTAAATCTAGTGGTTTCACCCAACGCCTTACTTTTTCAACTTTAATAGCAGATTTTTCTACATTATTTTTGACATATATGCTTTTATTCTTCTCCCAACCCCAATACGCTATGTTCACTTCATTATTAACCTCTTGATAATCAATGTGTCTATTTTTACAACTTGAGCATATTCTTTGCAGACAATCGACCATACTCCGCTATAGTCGCCTGTGATAAAATCAAGGCATGGCTAAACTTTAAGAGACCGCATGATGATGATCATGATGATGATGGTGATGATGATGGTGATTGCCAATAATAAAATATACAACTATATTATACCAATATATTATAATTATGATATATATTATATCAAATATACAACTATATTATTATCTAATACCATTACATAATTGTGTTTTGTTAACAAAACTCTCGTTTCAGTTTAAGACCTTACCTTGGTGGACCATGAAATAATGTCCACTAAGACCAATTTTACTCAGGCCATGAAATAATGCCTGTCATACTTACTTATTGGGCCATGAAATAATGCCCACATTTGTCAAGAGCCATGAAATAATGCTCGTAATTATTAGGGCCATGAAATAATGCCCGCATTTATCAAGAGCCATGAAATAATGCTCGTAATTATTAGGGCCATGAAATAATGCCCACACATTTATTTTTGTTTAATCAATTCTCGTTGCAGCCTCAGTTTGTGTAAGTAAGTATCTAATTTTTCATGATAAAAATATGCTCCAATTTATGTTTTTTATGAAATGTTTTTGTATGAAAATAAAACCTATTTATTTTTCTTACTAGTTATGTTTTGTGTTCATTATTGAATATCAACAATACGATTGACATAATATAATTTATATTTGCTTATTGTAATTATTGAGGTTCAAATGTAGAATATAATCTTAACCTAAAATTGTATAATCTTTTATTAAAATTGCAATAACTATATGTTTATGGGTAGATATGTTTCTATTTTTAAGCCTTAAAGGAAAGGGTTATTGGGCAAAATCAATGTATTTAATTTATCGATTTTTATTTTGCTATGTATAAAAGAATGTTTTCCTGATGATTGTGATTTCCCTTTCCTATTCGCATTTTTTTTTCTCTGTTGTTTCTTCTTCTTTTCTCTTTTTTTTGTTTTTCTCTTTTTTTTATTGTACGAGGACGCACAATGTTACTGGACGGCCGACTGTTATCAATTGTATATTTACTGGTACCTATATTATGCATGTCTTCATCTCATTATTATAATTATTATTTTTTACTACCTACCCTACAATAATTTGACAAATGCGCTCAGTCGTGACACGGCAAACTTGTTATTCGAAGTTAGTGGTGGGGATAGCCCCACTTGTTTGCCGTGTCCGTCCTAAGCGCGGTTGACCACTTCACGCCGTTGAAGGAAGTCGTTCCAAACAACCTACTTGTCGTGCTAAGAATAAGATTGCTGTAACCTCAAATAAACGATTGTGTAAGTTGGAATATAATAAATGTAAGTACTATTTGATTAACGTTTATAATTTCTCACCCCGTTACCTGCGGAATAGTATTAGCTTTGAAATTGAGAACCTGAATGCAAGCTAGATGCCAATTTATTATGCTACATTCCATACGAACTCCAACACATCATTATTATCAATGTTCGGTTCTTCGTCTTCAGATGTACTGATTGTTAGGTTTGCAAGAGAAGATGTAATTGATGGTGCAGAAGAAGAAAGTGGGGAAGAAGCACAAGAACGCGGGTCATCATGCATTTCTGTTTCAGATTTAGAATTTTCACTAGCATCAGAAGCTGCATGCTCATTTGGAACTAAAGCGATAATTTTACTAGCACGGTTAGGCTGTTGACAAAGACAAATAAACAAAACTGAGACGTATTTGATAAAAATAAATATTTGATATTTGAAATATTTAAAATATTTGACAAAATTATTACAGAAAACGTATTTGTTTACAGGTATCGAATCGTATCAGCTTACCTAACATAGATCTTCAAAATAATGATGCAACTTATAAAATAACAGAAAAGAGGTCTATAGAGCAGGAAGAGATTACAAATGAAAATAAACGGTTTAAAACAATATTTACTGTATTTCGGGAGCATTCTGAGCTTATGCTAGGTACTAAAATAGTGATTCCTCCTTGTTTTAGTGTATAGTATATCTAAGAACGATGATGAAGTTGGGACGTGCATTTAAAAATTTCTGAAAGGCCACTGTGTTGGAAAAAATGTGTTTTTTTACACTAACAATTGTTCTGCACAAAAATAAATACCTACTAAGCCTCTATCACTATGCTATCAAAGTTTTGGGTGTTGTGTCAATAACACACAAATACTTAGTTGTTGGACACACCCAAAACGAGGGTGACAGCGTGCATAGTACTATTGAACGGGGAAAAACACGAATACTGAAAAATGGATCCATTTTTGTGCCAACACAATGGAAATCAGTAATACATTGCGCCAAGAAAAGTGGGACTCCATACGAGGTACACGAATATTGGACTTCAGTGACATTCTAGATTTAGAACTTAGTCACGCAGTTTGGCAAAAACTTCACAGTTAATAATGACGGCGATCGTGTTATATGGAATGAAATAAAAAAAAAATCATTATGCGTCTTTTCCATACTTGACTTTTTATAACGACACCTTTGAACCAAATTCAACAATGAAGTGCCTAAATGTGCGCAACAGAACGAGGGGTAGAAATGCTGCAAATGTGGAACTACATCTACGAAATAAGTACCACCATCGACCAAAGATATCAAACCAAAAAAAAAGACTTGCTTGCTTTATGCGACTCAAATGTCATTCCAAGAGTATACCGAGAGTATTACTCAAGTTTAGAGGCTGGAGACAATCATATAGAACCCGATGATCATAATGAAACCTTCCATTGAGACTGGCCACTGAACGAATTTTATGTACTGTTATAGAATGCAAGTATTGGGCTGAAGGTCATAACATTATGAAAGAAGATGGAAGAGGAAGACACGTTAAACAAATCAGATTGGAGGAAGAAATAAAGCAATCTGTGAGGGATCACATTAACTCGATCCCGAAGGTAGATTATAAAGCCATTATTTAAGAGCAAATATCAGCAGACTATTCTTAGGGGGATATTTGACTTCAGCAGAAATGCATAGAAATTAAACGAAGAAACGTCAAGAAGAAGATAAACCAGGAGCTTGTTACGATGCTTACACTCGAATATTCAAAGCAGAATTCAAACTCGGGTTTTTTTATTCCAAAAAAAGATACCTGTGACGAATGTGAAGCCTCCAAAAATGCATGTGTCCAAGAAAAACAAATACTATAAAATTCTTATAAATTACGCCTCGAATAAAAAGTTTATCTAGGATAGAAAAAGCCGTGGACTTGAGAAATTGTAAATCGGAGAACAACACTTTTGTAATAACATACGATTTGCAAGCTGTATTGCCGTGTCCGATAGAAAAGTCATCTGCTTTCTTCTACAAATCGAAACTAAATTGTACGGTAATTTTTTAATCACTAATAATAATGTAACGGATAATCGATTGTTTGATTATTATATTTCAAAATATATTTTTCATATGTCGGACGCCAAAAATCAAGAAACAACATGCTTCTTTTGGCACGAAGGAATTGGTAGTCTATGTGCCATAGAAATTGGATCGTGCATATACAATTTTTTAAAAGATTTGTCTGAGAAAAACCCAGGTTGCGATGTGATATTTTATTCCGACGACTGCTGCGGATAACATACGAATAAGTAAGTTAACTACTTGTGTAAAGTTAGAAAGAAAGAAAGAAAATGCATTTATTTGGCCATTGGCACACGAAAACAAGGATCATTACAATACAAATAAAGAATACTGTGAAAATAAAAACAAAACATTAATAATAGATTTTATAAAAGAGTAAAGAAATGAACAAAAACCATTAAAACATAACAAAATATAATTAGAATAATAACCGAAACTAAAAAAATTAAAAACAAAATATATATAAGGTGCTCTATAATTATCTGCCACGGCTTTAATGGGAGGTAGTGTTATGTTTACAGATTACAATTGTGAAGAAATTTCGTACCCCGGACCAGTTAATTACATAAAGTAATTAAGTAAACATTGACTACTTTCTGCATAATGTGGTTCACAAATTACGCGCGATGCGTCGCTTAGTCAATGAAAACAATTGCTATCTCTTTCCACGTGCACTGAGAATGAAAACGGAAATCAGCTGACTAGTTCTTCACTATCTAATCTACTAGATACTCAATAGGCAGGCTAACAAGGGTTTTAAAAGTGCAATTACTTACCAGGTACGGCATTCTTCCGAAAAGCTGATGTAGTTAAATACGATTATAAACTTCCCATCACACTTAAAACAGTTTTTACAGTTATTTACACACTCTCTACCTACTTATCTACAAAACTGTTGCACAAGTCCACCTTCGCGTTGCACACAAATGAAGGCACGCTTCCAAACATGTCATATCACATTATTTAATGTGTCCGTTTCACTTTTAATTTGTTTCGCGTTTGATTTAAAAGACGCCACAAGTTATTATCTCTATCATCGTAAACTCCGGCAGTATCCCTTGTGCTCGCAAGAGGATGACACCGAAAGAACTCTAACACTTCCTCTTCGAGTTCTGATTTGAATTTCGTCGCCTGGGAGACATTTTTACGTAGCCCGCGCGTATCTCCGACATTGAAACTAACGAACGTCCGGGCAGGCGGGGGTTGACGGGGCTACTGGCGGCCGGGCGGCGCGTGCGACGTGTTCTGCTGGGGTATGCTGTCTCGTTCTTGAACGCCCCGTCATACGCTGTTGCCATCCTTATCAGACCGCTCAGCGCCGGGTGGCTTGGAGCACGCTGCACACCCCCGCGCGCCCGCGCCCTCTCCTGCACTCGTCGCACGCGCTGGTCAACCGGCCGCCGGGCAGGCGGGGGTTGAGCTACATACATAGTTGAATAATAAAATTATGCAAACAAAACAAATTCTGCAGAATATGTGTGTGCATGTGCGTGAAAGTTAGTAATTTTGATTTTGACTGTTTATTTATTAAGCGTAATAACATTGTTTCAGGTTCATATTTTGTATGTACTACTATGCTGTTAATAAGTTACAGATAAATTCAATAACCCATAATTTTTTAATAAGGGGTCACACACAGAATGAGGGAGATTCAGCTCTCTTGGTAATTGAAAAATCTATCACTAGGGTTAAACAATCTGGTGCTGTACCATCTTATTCTTATGTACCTACATTCTAGCAAATAAAGATATATTATATTATTATTATTATTTACGTACCGGAACAATACATTTCTTTAATCAGAAACGCTAAAAAAACTGGAAAACCATTTATAGTCAAACAATTAAATACCACGAGAACTAAAGCCAAAATCTACCATATACCTAATTGCTTTTTCAAAGAAACCTCATATGATTCATACCTACATACGCACAATACAATCACATTAGTTTGCTGATAACGGCAATATACAATGCACAGAAGATTTTAAATACCATGTCCACCAGGCGCTACAGCCAGCTATCGAAATGTTTTAGGATAAACATAACATAACATCACGCCTTTTATCCCCGAAGGGGTAGGCAGAGGTGCACACAGAAATAACACTGACTTTTCACTATTTATGTTATGAGTCCCATGTAATAATAATTAGGATAAACCTATACGAGATAATTAAATAGATCGGACTAATTTACCTGTGACGTCCGATCCTCAATTGTGTAGGTAGTGTCATCCCCGCTGAATTATACTTCGTAGTCGCACTACTCTGTACATTTACCATCACAATGTTCAAAAATGAACAAATCCATAGAGAAAAAAAAACATTTATACTCTGTGATCATCCTTGCCGCGCTGTCAACTTCATTTATTTCAAAGCATACCTGCAACACAACTCTACCAGGGGTAAAGATAAACAACCCCATGTTTATCATCCGGGAAGGGTTGGGACTCAGCGGGGATGACACTACCTACACAATTGAGGATCGGACGTCACAGGTAAGTTAGTCCGATCTATTTAATTGTATAGGTAGTGTCATCCCCGCTGAATTATACTTCGTAGACTTTCAAAGAAAGAGTTGTGTTGATAATCAACATTGTTTAATGATCAGAACATAATTTCACACACTCTGTGTCAATAACATCAATAAAATATAATAAGCCTTATGAGGTACTAATAGAAATTAAAGCAATCATCATCTAGATATACAATCTTACAAGATGTGAACCATTATGGCAACTTATAATACTATAAGTAATAAGTCTTATAAGACACTAGTACAACCCGTTGATATCCATCCCCTAAATTTGGTCATACAAAAGTATTCTCTAAACATTAGAAATAAGGTCTATAATGTAATGTAATATTAGTGGAAAGCGGTCACCGGTGACCGCTTGGTGATTTATGGGTAGGTTTATAATCTCACAAGATGTGAACTATTAAAACACCTTTATAATACTAAAGTTAGGTTTCAATCACTTATTGTTTAAATCAGTCTTTTTTTTTTTGTATATATTATTATTTCCATATATTTATTTAAAATTCTCTATAAATTACATTTTTAAATACTACTTACAAAAAAATAAAAAATAATATTTAAAAATATAAAAAATAGGAGCCGACCAGTAGCGGGAGCATGGTCCAAGCTACCGGTGGTTAGGGCTCCAGAGACAGAAACTTCCTCACAATGCGCGCCGTTTCAAGGAGAACTGCCTTCTGTATCAGGCCCTTGACCCAACTGCCTAACGCTAGCCTCCTAAGGTGGTTGTCGAGGCTATTAGGGATTAACCCATTGGCCGACACGACTATCGGCACAATGATAGCCGATTCTACATTCCACATGTCGACAACCTCGTGAGCCAAATCAAGATATTTGATTTGTTTATCTTTTTCAGCTTTCACGAGGTTCTCATCATGAGGAATAGTGATATCGATTATCATCGTGCGGCGTACTTGTCGGTCTATCACCACTATATCAGGTTTATTGGCTATAATAGTCCTGTCAGTGATGATAGACCGGTCCCAGTACAATGTGATATGGTCATTTTCCAGAACTGGGTCGGGCACATACTTTTTTTTTTTTATGGAATAGGAGGCAAACGAGCAGACGGATCACCTGATGGTAAGCGATCAGCGCCGCCCATGGACACCCGCAACACCAGAAGAGTCACAGGTGCGTTGCCGGCCCTTTAAAAAGGAGTACGCTCTTCTCTTGAAGGTTTGAAGGTCGTATCTGTTCGGAAATACCGCCGACGACAGATCATTCCACAGTTTTGCTGTGCGAGGCAGGAAGCTACGTGAGAACCGCACAGTTGTGGCCTGCCAACCATCTATATGATGGGGATGCATATGCTGTCGTGAGGGTCGATGGTGAAAAGATGCGGCAGGTATCAGGTCAAACAATTCCTCAGAGCACTCCCCGTGGTATAAGCGGTGGAAAATGCACAATGAAGCTACATCTCTACGCATTGCCAAAGTGTCGAGCCGGTTTGAAACATCCGGACATCCAACAATCCGAACGGCACGCCGCTGAATGCGGTCCAGAGGAAGAAGCTGGTACTGGGGTGCCCCCGCCCAAAGATGAGAACAGTATTCCATGTGGGGCCGCACCTGTGCCTTATATAGAAGCAGGCGGTGGGTCGGGGTGAAATACTGCCTCGATCTATTGAGCACACCAAGCTTCCTCGAGGCTAATTTGGCCTTATCCTCTAAATGACCGCAAAACTGGACGTCGCTCGAAATGTTGACACCAAGTATTCCAATACCGGCTGAGGCAGTTAAGGGGGTGCTTTGAAACTGAGGAGTGACGACCAACGGCAGTTTCTTAGCGGTAAACACGCAGACTTGTGTCTTAGTGGGGTTAAATTGGACCAAATTAATTCCACCCCAATCAGAGATTCTCCCTAAAGAGGTCTCGATTTTAGACACGAGTCTGTTTCGGCTCTCTATGACGTTTTCCCGAGAAATGTTAGCGCGGCCGGTGTAGTAGGCATCGCCTGTGCTGTCATCCGCATAACAATGAATGCCGCTGATTTGCAGCATGTCATTGATATGGAGGAGGAACAATGTAGGCGATAGCACGCAGCCTTGAGGGACACCTGCATTTACAGACATCAAGTCAGAGCATTTACCGTCGAAGGCCTTCGCCACGTCTAAACTTACTGCCAACGCTTCCCCCTTAGACTCGATCGCCTGTGCCCACCGATGCGTTGGGTAAACAAGGAGATCACCAGCAGACCGACCTTTACGAAAACCGTATTGCTGGTCACTGAGCAGCTGATGATCCTCTAAGTAACGCAGGAGCTGGCAGTTAATAATGGACTCCATTATTTTCGAGAAGAGGGAAGTTATGGCTATCGGTCTGTAGTTAGACGGGTTAGATCGATCACCTTTTTTAGGGATTGGGTGGACTAAAGCTGTCTTCCAGGACGTCGGAACTACGCCTGAGGAATAAGAGAGCCGAAAAAGATGTGTTAGAACTGGGGCCAATAGGGGGCGCACATTTTCAAAACAATGGGTGGGATCCCATCAGGCCCGCTCGACTTATGGACGTCAAGGGATAAAAGCGCCAAACGTACCGTGCGCTGGTGGAACCGCACATCCGGCATATACCTTCCGCACCAAGGCACAACAGGAGGCTCGCGCCCACCGTCATCCAGTGTCGAGTTGGACGCAAAGATTTTCGCCAAAAGTTGAGCCTTATCCCTTGCGTTATGAGCCAACGAATCCTCACCCATGTGCAGAGGTGGAAATGACGGCCTGCAGAAATTGCCCTCGATAGCTTTGGCGAGCGACCAGAATGAACGAGTACCTGAAAGAAGGCGCTCCAGCCTCTCACCAATTCTACCGATGTGCTGCGACTTGGCACCCGCAATAGCTCTTTTGAAGGACTTGGAGGCAAAGTTATACTACTTTTTTAGTGCACTGGTATTTACATCCCGTGCCACCGCCGCATCGACCCAGGCTCGGTAGGCCCCCTGCTTTCTGCGTGAGGCCTTTCTGGTAGAAACATCAAACCAGGGCCGATATCTGCCACCGATGGGGACCAGAGAAGATGGGACGAAAAGCTCCATCCCCTGCAGCACCACATCAGCAACAGAATTGGCAGCGGCGTTGGGATCATCCTGCAAGAAGCAAGCCCGCCTCCAAGGGTAGGATGCAAAAAAGGACCGCATCCCATCCCAATCTGCCGACCTATAGTGCCATACACGGCGACCGCGTACCTCTTGTAGTCGCGGTGTGCACGTCCAAGATACAGAGCTCCGGACAAGGCAATGATCCGATGAGGCAAGAGGGGCTTCGACGGATACGCTGTAGCCGTCCGCGTGAGAGGTCAGCAGAAGGTCCAACAGTGAAGACCTCTGGCCTTCCACATCCGGGATTCGCGTGGGCACGGTCACCAGTTGTGTTAGGCCAGAAGCAATAGCCAAGTCGTGGACAGATCTCCCCGCGTGGTCAGTCTTACTGGAGCAGAGCCAGTCGGCGTGATGGGCGTTGAAGTCGCCAGGCAAGACCACTTCCGCTGAGGATATCTACCCCTGCACAAGATCTACAGCCGTCTGGATGTGGTCCATGAGTCGGTCAGTCTCGCTATCACCGCTATGGAACCTATATAGGCACGCGTAGACACGGGGGTAGTCGTCGTTATCCACACGCAGCCATAAGGTACACAGGTCCCTACCTTCAAGATTACTGAGGCGACGTGAGCTTATATCGTCCCTGATGTACACGCACACCCCGGCCCTAGGCAGGAAGGAATGGTCCAGTCCATACCCAGGGTAGGTGAGGTAGGATGTGTCCAACGGAGACGATATCTGCGTCTCAGTCAAAAAGAGCAAGGCCGGCTTTGCTGTCTCTAGGTGGTGATGGACAGCATTGAGGTTGGTGTGTAATCCCCTTATGTTGCAGAAGTCCACATTCAGCGTGGCAAGGGGTGCCATGGTTATTCTGCTCTTGCCTCCAGCTTTACGATGCGCAGTTTTGCCCCCCCCAGAGTACGATGTGGGGCGGCCTGGACGTCCACGCTCAGGGTAGTTGAGTTCTGAAAATGGACGTCCAGAGAGGGATTCTCCAACGCAGTTGGTACCCTCCTGGGGTAGAAACTCTTGTATCAACTGCGATATTATGAAGGGGGGGGGTTGGGCCTCCGGTACCCTCACTCACTCGGTGAAACACAGCGTAAGCGCTGTTTAACACCGGTTTTCTGTGAGGCCGTGGTATTACTCCGGTCGAGCCGACCCATTCGTGCCGAAGCATGGCTCTCCCACGGTTAAACGTACTTGTAGTACCTCAGACTCAACAAGTCGATAGTGTAAAGCAAGTTGCTGATGGATAATCTTGGCTACTTGATTATACCTATGCAAATATTCACTGTTAGCCAAACGACCACAACCAGAAATAATAAGTCTAATGGATTCACCAGGACTATGAATGGCATGCCCAACATATGTCAACCGTCCCATCCTTAATTATATATTTCCGGTAGTTATTCGTAAGGGATAACTTCGTCCATTATTGCACAGACAAATCCTTCAGTTTCTCCAAAGAGATTACTGAATCGTAGCCAAGATACGGACGCTAGAAAATCTACACTGGGCCCATGAAGGGCCCGGAAGAAGCGTCCGTGGAGCTCCTTGCTATGCCATATCTCCTTGCGATCATTGACGCTCAGTACCACAAGTTTGCGCCAGTTCTCTTTTGCCAAGGATAGCGGATTGAATCCATTGTCCACCGCTGCTACTTATCGATGCATACCCTCGTTAACTTTCAGGAAATATTCCCTGAGGCTGCACACCTCACGGTTGTGAAGGGTCTTAGCATTTAATAAGCCTCGACCACCACACTTCCGCGGGATGTACAACCTCATGACCGACGAACGAGGGTGATGCATGCGATTTGCAATCAGCAGGGTCCGGACTCGCCTATCCAGGGTGTCAAGTTCAGTCTGAGTCCACTTGAGTATGCCAAAAGAATACATTAGGACTGGCATGACCCAACCGTTAAAGGCTCGCACTTTGTTTCCGCCTGATAAGGAACTTTTCAGTACCTTATTCAGGCGGCCAAAGAAGCGCTCCTGTAACGATTGCTTCATGTCCGGTCCATTAATGCCTAATCCTTCTGACATACCCAGGTATTTGTATGTATCGTTTGCGGAGAGTGATCTCAGCTTTGTGAAATCTGAGAGTTCTAGTCCCTCAGATTCCACAATTCCCTCTCGCTTTACATGCATGACCGCACATTTGTCCACTCCAAACTCCATTCTGATGGAACTACTAAATTTTTCAGTTATATTCAGTAGTTCCATCAATTGTTTCTTGTTTGGAGCAAACAACTTGAGGTCATCCATGTAAAGTAAGTGGGATATAACTAGACCCCTTCTCCGCAAAGAATAGCCTAACCCTGAATCCTCTAGTAGAGTACTTAAAGGATTCAAGGCCAAGCAGAACCATAGTGGGCTCAGGCTGTCACCCTGGAATATTCCTCGTACTATCCTTACAGGTTCTTCATTCCCTTGGATTTGTCTACATCCCGGATAGCAAAGCACAGTGCTCCACTGCCTCATACATGACTCCAAGAAGGCGTGTAAAGTTGCATCTATTTTATACAACTCCAGCACCTTCAGGAGCCATGTATGTGGCACAGAATCATATGCTTTTTTGTAGTCTATCCAGCATGTAGACAAATCTTTTCGGGACCGACGAACCTGTTGGCTAACAACCATATCAATGAGGAGTAGCTCCTTAGTTCCACGAGACCCCTCCCTACATCCATTTTGAGATACAGACATAATGGAATTATTTTCAATATGTTTTGTTATATTTGTCCTCAAAATGGATGTAAGAAGTTTCTAGACCGTTGGTAAACATGTGATTGGTCTATAATTTTTGGGCTCAGTGGAACTACCTGATTTATGGAGCAGGTGGGTAACTCCTGTTGTTAGAAATTGTGGTAACGATCCAGTTTCCAAAGCTGTCTGGAAGTGTAATGCTAAGCGAACGTGTGAACTCTTGAGCCATTTAATCTAGAAATTGTGCAGTCCGTCCGGCCCCGGTGATTTCCAATTCGGGACCGAACAGGCTGCACTGGCTACATCAGAGGAGGTGATTACTACCTCCTCCATCTCTGGTATAGTCTCACACCTTCGCTTAACATCCAACATCCAGTCACCTTCTGTGTGGCTAACAGGCACCGACCAGATGTTGCGCCAAAATGTGTTAGTGGCATCATCATCCGGTCGCCTCCCGTCAGCCACATTTTGGTTGGATCGTTCCCAATCTCTGTATACCCACCTCTGATCTCTTTGGAACATGCGATTCTGAGTATAGTATAGTATATATTATTATTATTATTTACATATACTTATTTAAAATTCTCTATAAATTACATTTTTAAACACTACTTATAAAATAAAAATAATATTTAAAAATAGGAGCCGACCAGTAGCGGGAGCATGGTCCAAGCTACCGGTGGTTAGGGCTCCAGAGACAGAAACCTCCTCACGATACGTGCCGTTTCTAGGAGAACTGCCTTCTGTATCAGGCCCTTGATCCATCCACCTAACGCCAGCCTCCTAAGATGGATGTCGAGGCTTTTAGGGATTAACCCATTGGCCGACACGACTATCGGCACAATGATAGCCGAATCCACACTCCACATGTCGACAACCTCGTGAGCTAAGTCTAGATATTTTATTTGTTTATCTTTCTCAGCTTTCACGACGTTCTCGTCATGGGGAATGGTGACATCGATTATCACCGTGCGGCGTACTTGTCGGTCTATCACCACTATGTCAGGTTTATTGGCTACAATAGTCCTGTCAGTAATGAGACCGGTCCCAGTACAATGTGATATGGTCATTTTCCAGAACTGGGTCGGGCACATACTTGTAGTACGGTACCTCAGATTCAACAAGTCGATAGTGTAAAGCAAGTTGCTGATGGATAATCTTGGCTACTTGATTATGCCTATGCAAATATTCACTGTTAGCCAAACGACCACAACCAGAAATTATATGTCTAATGGATTCACCAGGACTATGACATGCCCGACATATGTCAACAGTCCCATCCTTAATTATATATTTCCGATAGTTATTCGTAAGGATAACTTCGTCCATTATTGCACAGACAAATCCTTCAGTTTCTCCAAAGAGATTACTGAATCGTAGCCAAGATACGGACGCTAGAAAATTTACACTGGGTCCATGAAGGGCCCGGAAGAAGCGTCCGTGGAGCTCCTTGCTATGCCATACCTCCTTGCGATCATTGACGCTCAGTACCACAGGTTTGCGCCAGTTCTCTTTTGCCAAGGATAGCGGATTGAATCCATTGTCCACTGCGGCTACTTCTCGATGCATACCCTCGTTGACTTTCAGGAAATATTCCCTAAGGTTGCACATTATTATTATAATCATTATGTTTATTACAACTGAGTTACAGTTATAAGATATAAGTTACAGTTATAATGATACCCTCATTTTAATTTACATCATCGCTATCTATGGAGCAAACTGCTCGAGCAAAGGCATTTGGTTTATTAACAACAGGCCTTTTGTAAAAACGAGCAAAGGTTGATGAATTAGCTGACCAACCACAACCAGCTGCCTTTCTTATAGCTTCAATGTTGATGCCTCTCTCTGAGGCTTTTGAAGTAGATGCATGTCTAGTACTATGAGGTGTAAACTTGTTAATATCTATTCCACTATTACATAACATTTGCTTTATCCATCTACTAATAGTAGTAGTAGAAGCAGCATGATAAGGTTTTCTTAAAGTGATAGGTAATTAATGACTTACAATCTCCCCTTATGTTCTTAGTTACATTCAAGTAGTTTAAGAGAGTTGTCCCGGGACAAATATGCTTATTTTCTTTAAAAAATTTGTATTGTTAAATGGGGTTGAGGTCTATTGGGAGCAGATGTTTTAATTAATTCAGGGATTTTAATACTAATATTATCTTCATTTATATCTATGTTATCTATATTTATGAGAGATAAGGTTTGGATCCTGTGTGCAGTCACTATAGCCAACAGGGTGACTAGCTTTTTAGTTAATAATTCTAAACTGAGGACATTATTAGAATGTAGATTAGATAATAAGTATTTTAATACAATACTGGGATCCCATGTTTCATCATATTTGGGTTTCTTTGGCCTTAGCTTGTATATACCCTTAAAAAACCTCGTCATTCTTTCATCACTACCCACATGAGGGCCCAGAATCAATGAGATGGCAGATCTGTAGGTCTACTCTGATTCGACGAAAAACGGAGTTTCGTTCGAAATTTCGCAAGTTTCCTACTACGGTTCTCTTTCTTGCGAAACTTCGTCCGAACGAATGAACTTAAGGCATTTTGACGTTAAACCCTACTCTAATTCATTTTACGAACGAACGAAAATTCGAATTTGACAGATTATTTTTCGGATTCTAAATTAGTCTTGTGCTTAATAGTTCGCGACTAAGATCACTCAGATCAGTTCGCCGCTCCTAAACGAACTAGTTCGCTCTTTTAGTTCGTCAGCTCCCGACTCCCAGTTGGAGTTGGAATTGGAATGAATCGCATAGGAACTAGGAAGGCACTGGCAGCCAAATCGCTCCCTAGTTCGTCAGCTCCCAACTCCCAGTTGGAGTTGGAATTGGAATGAATCGTATAGGAACTAGGAAGGCACTGGCAGCCAAATCGCTCCCTAGTTCGTCAGCTCCCGACTCCCAGTTGGAGTTGGAATTGGAATGAATCGTATAGGAACTAGGAAGGCACTGGCAGCCAAATCGCTGCCTAGTTCGTCAGCTCCCGACTCCAAGTTGGGTTTGGAATTGGAATGAATCGCATAGGAACTAGGAAGGCAGTGGCAGCCAAATCGCTCCCTAGTTTTGATGCAAGTTCCTGCACGCAATGAAATATTTATAATATATAATAACAAACTACAGAAATAAGACAAATTATAATGCTTTTAATAGTCAACTTTTAATATTTTTTGTTTTATTTTTATCTAACTAAGTATAAACTTATATAATAAATAATTAATTAATCACTTAATTAATTATTATTCAACTAATATATACCTCTACTATAAAAATAATTAAAATTACCACCACTTGGTAAATTAATAAGTTTACTGTAGATAGGTAATGACTCTTCAAGTGAGATCATAATGTTATCGCATTTTTTAGTTCGGTCTTCACCATAGACTATACATATAAACGACTTCACAATCCTTGTCAAGTACAAGGATTGTGAAGTCGTAGTACTTTGAAATACGAACTAAGGAACTAAGGATGAATGAAGTGAACTAGTTCGCATATTTTGAATGTGGGAGCGCTCTTTTGAACTAGTTGGTTCGCGAACTACACAAGCCTATTCTAAATGTCATTTCGACGAAACCAAAATAGTTGTCGTTTAATTTTCGTTTGCCACATAATAACTCTTGTTGTGTATTTAAACATTATTTTTTGATAATTCTAGTTATCAATTTTAATTATTACTACATAAAATTAAAAGTGTTGAAGCTCTCTTGTTAATTATTATTTTAAAATGGCAATGTTTGACGTCGTCAGCGTCACTCTTTGGCGGCAATTTAAACCAACTACGCGCGCTCAGAGTAATAAGGACTTCTTCGAGGCGTTATCATAATAATAGTCGTATTATGGCTGCGAGACATTTTCTTGTGGGAGCTGCAATGCGGGAAGAACGCACAGAACGGCAAAGAAACCGTCGTCGTCTCCGGCTCCAACTGGATGTCGAACATATTCCCGACTTAGAATTTGTAAGAAATTACAGACTAAGTCGGGAATTGTTCGAACAATTGTGCCAGGACATAATTCCTATACTCCCTCCGAAGATGAGAAAACATGGGATCGAACCCACCCACAAAGTACGTACCTACCTATAGCCTATTTAGAAATTGTTGACTTTGATTAAATACATACTAAATACCTACTATAGTTCTACTGTTTCAATGTTAACCTGTTAACTTTTTTAGATACTAACTGCGTTGCAGTTTTTTGCCCGCGGCATCTACCAAGGCTCTGTGGGTCAAAATATGGACGCACCCATGGCCCAACAAACCGTCTCACGATGCTTGCGTGAAGTAACATCGGCACTCAATGCACCCAATATCCTCAGGAAACACATAAAATTCCCGCAAACCCGAAGCGATAGGATGTCCATTAAGCAGAGGTACCTACTATTATTATATGTATAACTTACGCATGGCAGCAAACAATTAACTGAATTTTATCACAAACGTAGCCGTTTGAAATTCGCGCGCGCCAGTGCGCGTCTCTTATCAGTGGCTAGTCAAGTGGCCTCGCAAGCCTGCGTTTTGCGTGTTCCCTCCACCATGTTATGCATCTCGCAAGCCCGCGAATGAAATAAGTATCAAAAACTTAGTTTCGAGTCATGAAACGTAGAATCATGGTAAAGATACCCTATAAAAACTTTGACTCAGTGTGCAATCTCATTTCATCATCATTCAATCATAATCTTACATAAAGGAATTATAACTTGAACACGGTCAGAAAAATAATACGTAATAGTTAGCTCTCTAGATTTAAAAAGGACAATGCCTATTTGTCTCCTGCTAATGTATAGAAATGAAAATCCCAAAGTTTTAATTGTAATTGAAATTGTTTTGACCGCGTTCCAACAACAGCTATATTCCAATTTACGCATAATTAGTCGATGATAAATTGGACTCAACGTTGCATTTGATTCATTATTGTGTTTCATATTTCATCATACTTTTTTAATCTAAAAAATAAACACAACTAAATAAAAATTAACCAAATAGCTAATATGTTCAGCACAAGTGAAATGAATTTTATTTAGTTAATTGACAGTTCTGACATTGCGTTTTGCGTTCCGCAATTCTGTTGTTGTTTTACGCCGTTATTGTGAACTACTGTGCGAGTTTTGTAGATTTCTTCTTATAATGACTATATTTAGTTTACCACCTCGATATCTTTTTCATTCAACGACATTGCAAATCGTCGGCTCAACAAATCCGCTGCTATAAGCAACAAGTTGAACAATATTATTGGAACATCAGATTTTTGGGGATTGCTCGCGTCGCGTTTATATTGATCAAAATTAACTATGGACCTTAATTTCCATACCCACAGGGAGTATTACTATAATTTTAAGTTCTTGATTTTTAATGTTCTACACAATTAAGAAAAAATCCGCTCAAACATACTCGCTTCCCATGGCGCGGGCTTGTGAGTTATATGGTGAAATAGTTCAAGAGATCACGCAGCTAACAGTTGATAGAGGCTGTTGTCTTATTGTGTTGTGATAAAAATGGGAAAGATTTTTGTTAAATTATCTGTCATTTAAAACCTTAAAATCCTGTTCTACGTTATTACTACAAAAATGAACAGCAGGTTATTTATTTCATATTTACCGGTTATACCGGTTTTATATTTCACTAACATAGTTTATAAGTCTCTTTTTTACTAACCCAATATGGACCAACTAGTCTGAAATAAATGATTATTATTATTATTATTATTTCATTTATAACTAGCTTTTGCCCGCGACTTCGTTCGCGTGGACTTCAGGTTCGTCCCGTCTAGTCTAGTCTAGTAATAAGTAAGAAATACGGTAACTAAGCACTGCAGAGCCATAATCATAGGTCTATAGGTAGCTACTGCAGTATGCTCCTATAAACTACATTTAACGATCTTTTTCCTTCAGCATAAACATGCAGATTCTTCGCTTTGGAAACACGTGAGCAAGCCACATAGAGCTGACCGTGAGAAAAACATGACGTGCCCAAATGTAGGCCTGCTACCTTCAAGGTTTGACCCTGCGATTTGTTGATCGTCATTGAAAATGCGACTTTTCAACTGGTTGTAATATTTTGTTAGAGGTAAATGTTTTTTTGTTCGGGTAGCAGGCGTGGTTCAGTTTCGTTGACCTGAGCGTCTAATAAAGCAATATCGTAGCTTAGCTCTTTGATCAAATCGGTCGACAACTCTCCTCGACGCTCTGGTGTAGGCATACCGAAGTCGGACAATTTCTTACCGGAAATCGTTATTATTTTGTTCTCTATATGTCTCAGTGCTTCATTGAAACATAGATCATTGTTGACTTGATCCATCCTTTCAAATCTATGCAAGATATCCTCCGATAATGCAGATCTATACTTATCCCATAGTTGAAGAGGATTGGATAAACCGCAAGTGCATATCAATATTGCAAATAGTTCTCTTATTTGCGAAGGAGAGCGACACAGCACTGCCTCTTCCATTGTGGCATCCCAGTGGTTGTCATCTTCCAACAACCCCAACTTCTCACACGCTTGTCGAAAAGTTTCAAGTTCTTGGTCGTCAACTGTTTTTAGATCCAAGAAGCTAGTGGGGCCCTGTACTACATTCAGCAGCATTCGCAAACAGTAACATTCGAAGTTACTAACATGCACTGTGTAAATGCGCCCAAGAGCAACTCCTGGCTTCACACCTGGCCAGCCGTCGACAGGTGTACCTTGTAAACGACGTTTCCATTCTTTCGACGACACGTTCCATGTATAGTAGCGGGGTACGTCAACATAAAGTAATGTTTTTGCAAATGCGTCATTTTGGCAAAGCATGAAAAATGCAGTTAGTGTCGTTTTAGGTGGTGCGGCCATTCTCTCTCTAAAATTGTTTTCAGTGAAGTAAATCCGCTGACCATTAGGCAGATGAACCGCAAGGTGAGTGACTGTTGGGTGTCTTTCATACAGAGGCAGACCCAAGATCCGCCACGCTGCTTCGTTACTACTAACATATCTACCGGCTCGATACGTTTGCACCTCATCTCTCGGGTCAATATTAACATTCCCTTGCTGTCGAATGTTAAAAATAGCCTGGTCGCTGCCTTTGTTTATATATTTACAAATATATTTTATCGCCTGTACCGTATTGCAGAACTCTACATTTATGAAGTAATTCGTTATAATTAACCTATTTATATATTTGTTATAATTAACGGTAAGTAACCTATGTATCTACAGTGTGTTAGGTTAAACGAGGGACTTATTGAGGGAGGGTATTCAGTATTCGATTCTCGTCCCGAATATGTAAAAAACCTATAACCAAAATTTTTGAAGTAATTGTCCAATAAAATAAATCATCATGAACACTGAGCGCGCAACAAGTGAACTTGTAAACAGAAACAGTACTTACATAAAGTAACTCGCGTTGCAAAACATGCGCCGATCTTGCCGAAAAAGATTGAGTGCGCTTAAGCCCGCTAAGCCGTAACCCTGTCTGTTATTTATTAGTGTTTTCGTTTCGTTTATATGTTTGTTAGGTTCATGTGAGTATACACTATTATGGGTTTGAATATGTCCCTCGTTTAACCTAACATACTGTATATAGTAATTGAATTATCAATGAAGTAATTCGTAAAAATGAAGTACCTTTTTGTACGTGTAACTCCAAACCAAAAAGAAACCTGGAAATAACTAACCTTAGGCCTATATTACTTAAAGTAGGCGACCATACGTTTTTATCAAATCGCTAGTGCCTTGAAAATTCGCAAAACGGACACAACCGTCAACGACGTCTGCCCTCACGCGTCTGCCCGCGTTCGGGTCGCGCACTCAGCGATGAGCCACTTCTTCCCCACCGCACCTACCCCGCTCCCCCCACGCCCCGTTCGCCTGGCACCGCTGCCGGTATTTATCACCGAAACGGTATTTATCGCCGAAATTGCTATGACTCTGCATTTTAAATCTGTGATATCTTAAAATATTTATTTAATTTACATGCTGTAAAAAGCCATATTGATCTTTATTAAATACAGAACTAAGTATCTTAAATATCTAAAGAAATCAAGACTAAATCAACGGAGGATCTTTGGGGCTTATCGGTAATGGTTTGCAAGTCACTTATCCAAACTGTAGCGCCATATCTGGCTGTGATTTTCAATAAATGTATAGGTGACGGTGTTTTCCCTGACCTAATGAAATATAGAAAGAACCTAACAACTATAGGCCAGTGTCTGTTTTACCGGTTCTCAGCAAAGTCTTTGAAAAGTTGATGCTGTCTCGGATGCTTCATCATTTTAATAAACATTCCATCTTTCACCAACAACAATACGGTTTCACTAAAGGTCGTTGCACAACTGACGCCGGTGTCACTTTGATTAAGGAAATATTTGGTGCTTGGGAGGAAGCACAGGATGGTATTGGTGTATTTTGTGACCTCTCAAAAGCATTTGATTGCGTTGACCACGAAACACTTTTGCTGAAATTAGATCACTACGGGATAAGAAACTCTGCGCTCCGTCTTATGAAATCTTATTTAGAAGAAAGACAGTTAAAGGTTCATGTTAACGGTATTAACTCACAGGGCTCTGGGATGAATATGTTCCTCAAGGTTCAATAATGGGTCCCTTTCTCTTTTTAGTCTATATAAATGATTTGCCATTTATATTTAAAAATGAACCAAGAATGGTGCTTTTTGCAGATGATACATCATTAATTTTTAAAGTAGATCGACGTACAAATAATCTTGACGTCGTAAACAGCTCCATTCTTCAAGTGCATAATTGGTTTACCATTAATAATCTAGCACTTAATGAAAAAAAAAACAAAATGTATTAAATTCAGTTTACCAAACGTGCGTAGTAACGATTGTGATATTGTTTTGAACGGTCAAAAGTTAGAATTTGTCGACGAGACAGTATTTTTAGGCATTACGTTAGACAATAGGCTACAATGGGGTCCGCATATAAAGGCGCTTTCGGGGAGATTGAGCTCAGCTGCTTTTGC
Source organism: Spodoptera picta (assembly GCA_038387885.1). Classification (NCBI taxonomy): domain Eukaryota; kingdom Metazoa; phylum Arthropoda; class Insecta; order Lepidoptera; family Noctuidae; genus Spodoptera; species Spodoptera picta. The sequence goes on from JAZHFQ010000308.1 coordinate 3,773,197, forward strand.
AGTTAGACAGATTAGACAGCTCACGGACGTAGATACAGCTAGGCTTGTCTATTTTAGTTATTTCCACAGCATTATGTCGTACGGCATTTTGTTGTGGGGTCGAGCTGCAGAAATAGAATCAATATTTATTCGGCAAAAGCGGGCTATCCGAGCAATATATAACTTACGCCGTTGCGAATCGTTGAGAGAATTGTTTAAAACGATAAATATTTTAACGGTGCCCTGTCAATATATATATGAAAATATAATGTATGTAAGGAAAAATAGGTAATTGTTTGAAAAAAGAAGCGATAGGCACAATTTTAATACTAGAGGCAAAAATAAGTTAGCTATACCGCAATTCAGACTGTCCAAAGTACAGAAATCCTTTATGGGGTTAGGTATTAAATGCTATAATAAAATACCAAATAGCATACTAGATCTCAATGAAAGTAAATTTAAAACATATATTAAGCGCGAATTATGTAATCAAGCTTACTACACACTGACAGATTATCTTGAAGATAAGAATGCTTGGCAGCATGTTGGTTCGGCTCCACTGGACAATACTCAAATGTAGTCAGTAGTTAAATTCCAATAGTAGGTAATATAATACATAATTTAATACTTTAATTCTAATGTAGACAATCTAGTTTCCTTATGGCATCGAGCATTTCTTTCTTTATTGAAACAAAGAGTTTCCTTTTTCTTGTATAGAAGCACTATTTCTATGGATTGTCAGTATGCATATGTGCACCATGTTAGACTTAAGATCTTTATTATTTTTATTTTTATTTTAGTTAGTTATTAGTATAATGCGTCAATCGTGTCTTTGCATTGTTCTTACATATGGGTACAGTATTGAAATATGTATCAGAGACATGACTGCACGGTTGGTGCGGTGGCTGGGCAACCGGCTGCCGTGCAACGTGTCGCAGGTTCGATTCCCGCACGGAACAACACTTTGTGTGATCCACAAACTGTTGTTTCGGGTCTGGGTGTCATGTGTATGTGAACTTGTATGTTTGTAAACGCACCCACGATACAGGAGATAATCCTAGTGTGGGGCAAGGTTAAAAAAAAAAAAAAAAAAAAAAAAAAGTAACGAATGGAGTTTCTTGCTCGTTCTTCTCCATTCGAATCTACGTCTTGGAATGAGCACCTAGCTTCACCTAGCTTCACTGACGGACTGACTGACAGACTATTATTTATTTTGTATTTGTTGACGTTTCAAAAGTACCAAACTATGGTTTAATTGAAATAAATGCTTTGACTTTGACTTTACTGTATTGCTTAAAATCGCTTCGTAAATAAGCCATTATTTCTCGTACAAAGTAAAGGATAAAAAATGGTTATTGTGGGTTATTCCTAAGAAGATATACATATACCATCACGGATTTTTTTATAGACCTTTTTAAGTTGTACAATACTGTAGTACATTGTTTTGATCTATCTTGTAGGATTCAGTCAGCGTTTGCAATGTAAGCGCAAAAAATGTGTTTTTTTACGACCTCACATTAGAAACCTCAAAAATTGTAGCCTATGTGTTATTCTGATGTATAAGCTATAGCCTATGTGTTATTCTGATGTATAAGCAATATTGTGGTAAAGTTTCATTCAAATCCATTCAGTAGTTTTTACGTGAAAGAGTAACAAACATCCATACATGCATACTTACAAACTTCCGCCTTTATAATAGTAGTAGGATAACTATAATATTGTATTATTGTAGATTCTATGAGAAGTATGGGATTCCTGGAGTTATTGGGTGCATTGATTGCACGCATGTTGCCATAGTGAGACCCTGAGCACGAAGAACAATTCTTCAATCGAAAGCATTTTCATTCAATCAACACACAAGTTGTAAGTGTTAATAAAATTTCTATTAATTTTACTACTAAATGCCTAAATTTACAAGTACTAAATAGTCTTACATTGATTTCATTATTTTTTAGATATGTGATAGTGATTTATTGATCACCAATGTGGATGCGGGATATGGTGGAGCAACACATGATGCCTACATTTGGAGGGAATCTGAAATTCGCTCCCACCTGGAGAGTCTTCAAAGTGAGACATCCTATTAATGAAAATTGTATGAATGTGTACCATACCATATTCATACAATTTTCATTAACATGTTATTATTTTCAGGTGATTCTGGTTATGCTCTGCGGGAGTATATGATGACCCCAGTGGATAATGCCATCGAGGACTCTCCAGAGGGAAGGTATAATTCCCTCCAAAAACGTGCACGCTCCACCATAGAACGTACATTTGGTGTCCTCAAAGGTCGATGGCGATGTCTTTTATCAGCTCGGGAACTTCATTACTGCCCAGCCACTGCAGGTCAAATAATATTGGCCTGTTGTGTTTTACACAATATTTGTGTTCGGGCTGGTATTGAAGCTCCAGAGTTGTTACAAGATGACATCGACTCTGAGAGGACACGACAGTTCGCATCCCAGGCAGCATCATCATCAACATGCCAAGCATTACAGGCTGGTCGAAGAGTGAGGCTGACCTTAATCCAAACATTGGAAAGACACCGGTGAGTTGCACTTATATCACACAAGATTTGTCTAATCGAATTATTGTTTTGTTTTAGATAACGCATGAAGACAGCAACTCTTTTTTATTTTTACCCTTATTTTTACAATTTTATTATATGGAATATATCTTTTATCTTTTTTTATTTAACCCTGAATTATTTTTCAGTTTTAAGTGCATATTGAATATAATAACAGTATAGGGGGAAACAAACAAAAAGTCTAAATTAAAGCATTTGTTACAAATAACTTAATAAATGTTACAAGCTTTAAATGTTAAAACATTTAAATAGAATAAAGTCTTATAAAAACAGAAATAAAAGTGGTCCAATAGAAACACATTTCACTGATATATTTATATATTATATAATCCAATATTCAACATTATATGCGCAAGTACAATAACAGCATACAAATACTGACAGTAGTACAAAATTAAAACACGCATTAATTTGAGAGACAAATAATTTTAAAGTTACACAATTGTTTCTTACATGTGCATTTACATTGTTTTTGTATGAATAAGCTTATAGCTAATAATCCTCTAAATAACGATATGCTTCTGCTATAAAGTATTAACTTGTTCCCGGCCCACCTCCAGTCATTGTAGCCAACCACCGACTATGCAGAATAAAATATGTTAGGTCACATTTTTTTTTGTTTTCAATAAATAATAGTTGTAAATAAAATACCTACTTTTTGCCCCTGCATGTTTGAATTTGTGCAAACGGTCATGGCATTTAGGAGGTTGGACATCTCGTCCCAGAGTTGCTTCGCTTGGAGCTTGCCTTCTACACTTCGCAGATGTTTGCGGGCAGGGTCGCGATGTTCATAAAGTTGAGGAGTGTATCTACTTGTTCTGGAGTTGCTGAACTCGTCCATGGAGCCATTTTATACTGAAATTATTTTAAGATGAAAATAAGTTACAGAAAGTTATGACTAAAACAAATGCAAATAGCAAGAATTTTAAGTATGAAAAGCTACAAAAAACGATACTTACACTTTTTACCAAAATTAATTTCTAAAATAATTAATAAATAAACTTGATGGTGAGTGAAGTAAAATAAAAAAACTCAAATGTAAATAGGTACAACGCGCGAAGCGAAATTTTAAGGAAATGTCATTGACATTGAAATTTTATGATTGTTTTGAGTCTATGGTTTTCATCACGAACTTTATTTGTTAACTTACTTGTATTTATTTGACTTAATATGTCTATTAACCATGTATTTTAGAAGAATGTAATAATATTCTTTGAAATATATTATTATTCCAATTTATTTTAATTTATAATAAAAACAGATTATTTACCGCAAAAGTCTATGAACGAACTACGATGACTTCGTTCATTCCATTCGTTCACGAATATTGTCTATGGATCCGAATTTGCCGTTTGCGGACGAAAATGAAACAGAGTAGGGTCACAAACGATTAACGAACCTTCGTTTAAATTTCGTTCGTTAACGAAACCTCGGATTCGAGAACCGGAGTAGGCCTCCTGATAGTATTCAGTGAACTGTATGACAACCCATTATTAAACTTGGAGGTTAAAAATGATATCACTGTGGGAACCGATGCTGATAGGGGATCCATGTCCTGGTGTTGACAAAACTGAATCCATTGATTAAGAGCAGACTCATATTGTTGTCTCATTTTTCTTGACAGTGATGCCAGCATTATATCCATTGAAGGAAGCGGTACTTCTTTTCTTAGGAATGCCTCCCTGATAATGTGGCGGCAATTAGGGTGAGACTCCTGTGTAGAGGGTGTAGACTCCTGGAAGGGGACAGCAATAAATCACAATGAGGTCCAAAAATTATTTTTTCTGACACACACAGAGAGTTGAACAGTGGGTACCAAGATTGAGAGGTCCATTGTGGAACCACAACAATACCTGTGGCCCTCTCTCTCCTTATTTTTTGTAAGACCCTGGATATTAGAGCAAATGGGGGAAAGGCATAGAAGAAGAATTCCTGCCACTGAATGGTGAAATCATCTGTGGAGTAAGCGTCAAGGTCAGGAAGCCATGATACATATCTTGGACACTTAGCATTGTATTTAGATGCGAACAGATCAATATGGGGTCTGCCTAACTTATGAACAATAGTTTTAAATACTATTTTGCTTAATTCCCATTCTAATTCAGAGGTAGGTCACCTAGATTCTAAATCCGCTATTGTGTTTTCTTTAGAACTAATATAAGACGCATAAACCCATATTCTCCTTTATTGGCACCATTGCCACAGTTCCCTAGCTAAATCGTTAAGATGGCGAAAACGGGTCCCACCCATCTTATTTATATATGCTATGGCAGTTGTGTTATCTATCCTAAGTAAAATTTCACAGTTACTGCTCCCTGATGCAAATGTCTTTAGTCCTATAAATGCTGCTAGCAACTCAAGATAATTTATATGAAATTTTATATCATCATTATTCCAATGGCCATGACTTCTGATTCCAGAGAAGCATCAGAGAAAATTTCTAGAATGAAATTAAATTGTTTTATTTTGCTATGGGTGGTTGGGCCGATAGAGTGCCACCAGTCTAAATCATTTTGAATTTCTTGAGAAATACTTAAATAGGTAGGCTTTGTAATTTCCATTACTATCATTTAAAGTAGTTTTTTTGCGACTTTTCAAGATTTTAGTGTAGAGCCAGCCATATTCTACACCTGGGCATGCAGACACTAGAAGGCCTAGAAGTTGGGCAAAATCAGTAATTTTGCATCTAAAGTCTGATTTTTAATTCGAGTCAGTAAAATGACAGGGGCAACTGTCACTTTCACAAAAAAAGGGTGACCTACTACAATAGTGATGTTCCACAATCGACCGACTTAGAAGTTTAGTCATGATTTATTTTATTAGGTATCAGAGCGTTGTTTTTATTGTAAATATTTAAAGCATAACGTATTAAATAATACAATTTTAGAAATATGAACCTTCCCAGCATATTAAAACTTCTCACTACAACATTATTACAAAAGATGGGGGATTCAGAGGAATCTATAATGGAAAGTAAGAATAATACAAGTAATTTTATAGGTTTTTATTCATAACGGTTGCGATTCCGAATTCGATTCTGAATCAGTATATTCAGAATCGGAATCGGAATCAGTTACATTTATTATAAATGAATCCACACATTATCGGAATTCGGGAGCAGAATGAAAAACAAAATGGCGTCCATGGCGTCATAAGTGATAGTCCTGCCAATAACAAAAAAAAATATAACAACAGTATTTTATGTAATATATTATTACATGTCTTCAGTTTAATTTCCGTAAATTACATATTTATAATGTATGTACAAATAAATAAATGAATGTAATCTAGACTAACTTTTAATTCTCGATTTAAAAATCTCGATTTTCCACATCACTATTTATTTGAGACCCTATTTTTTTTAAAACCGTGCAACACTTGAAATGTCATTTTACTGACTCGAATTAAACATCAGACTATTTATATGTTTTGATCTTATAGTTTCAACTTTTCTTTTAATGAGGTCCACCTTCCTATGTGGTAATTGTATAGAAAATTGTCTGGAATTTAAAATGAATCCTAAGTATTGAGAGCACTGTGAAGGGTAAAATTGCTTTTCTTAGTGTTAATAATAAAGCCAAAGTTTTCAAGAATATTTCTTGTAGTACTAATATTGTGTAGACATTCCTCATGTGTGTCTGCAAGGCAAAGAATATCGTCTAAATAGATTGTAGATAATAAACCTAATGATCTCATGTAGCTAACAACTGGTTTCATAATCTTTGTAAAGACATAAGGTGCTGTATTAAGTCCAAAGGTCCAAGTAAATTCGAACAGTGAACCTTGGAAAGTGAATCGCAGATATTTCCTATCTTTTTCCCTGACTGAAATCAAATAGTATGCATTCTTAAGGTCTATTGTACCCATGAAGCAACCTGGATGCATGAGTTTAATGACAGTTCTTATATCCTCTAGTTTAAAATGGTAAATAGTGACATATTTGTTGAGTTTTTTAAGGTTAAGTATAAATCTCCAAGTACCATCTGACTTGGGATGCAAAAATATACTAGAAAGAAACTGGTTCTCTACAGGGGTGCATGGTACCACTGCACCAAACTAACAATTTATCAATTTCCTTAATAATTAAATTGTTTTCTTTTGTACTAAAGTGACTATTTAGTGGCACAGTTTCTTGAACAGGAATATCGGAAAAGTCTATTTTATACCCATTGATCCAATTAAGTATGATTGGGTCATTTGTAATAGAATTCCATTGTTCACAAAAGTATTGCAGTCTACCAGTTTGTACCTGTATTAGTGACGATCCTGGCCTTGGCGACGTGAGTATTGATGATGTTTCTGCGGGGGGCGCCTCGAGCGTGTAGTTGTTTTCGCCTGCATAGTCCGTCTCAACTTGGGCTTCTGCCCACTCACACGTGGAACCTGTTGACGTGGTGGGCCCTGGTAGTTTAAAAACTTCCTAGCTGTGACAGCTGGCTTTTTTTTTTTTTTAAGGGGGGAAAATCATCGAATGACTTCTCCCGCCTGGGTGAGGCGGGAGGGAGTGTCAGACTCTTACTGACTAAAAACCACCCCGTTCCTTCTCCTGCACGTCGAGCCGGAGCCCCGGTTACCCGTTAGGTTCTTGACAGCTGGCTTAGGTGGAGCTGGAGTATTCTTCAATTCCTGTCCAGACTTGTTGACTGCTTTAGTAGCATTCACTTTTTCCTGTAGGTTATCCCCAAATAGGTATTCCGAAATTTGTGTTTTTTCCATTAATTCCTTCATGTTCCTATTCAGACTGGGCAGGATAAGGGAGCGGCGTGTCATAGAATTGACATAAAACAAATCACATAGGAGTCTAGCTGTGTCACTTAGAGTTTCCACATGTTCAATATCATTTCCTCCTTCTTTATTAATAAGTTTGTTTAGCGTTTTACCTATGCCAGCAATAGTCGTCCCTAGAGTCTTTTGATGTTCGGAAATTCTAATATCTCGCTTGATTCCGGATTCATTCAGTGCAGCTCTCACCTCATCGTTCAGTTTGGGATGGCTAAGAAGGCTACAGTTTTGAGGAGTGTCATATTTGCGGATGAGGACAGCTTTTGTTTCTGTATTGAGACCACTTTGTAGAACTGCAGTCCAGCATTTGCATAAACTCTCATGTAACTCTATGGAGGAGCTAGCCACGGCGACCCCTTCTCTACCAAGTAACTCTTCGATGTCGGCTGGAAGGGCATCGTTCTCTTCATTAATGAGAACTGGGCATACGTCTACCACATTCATCCCCTCCTCCTTTTCACCCGATGACAATGGGGTCGGACTTCGGAAAGGGTCCTCATCCAATAGTTGGCGGGCACACGGCGAGCGGTTCCGACTGGAGTGTGCTCCGTTATCCTCTAGGAAAGAGAAAGAGAGAGAGAACTGTTATTTTAGTCAGAATTTTAATTAGATTCCAGATTTGACAATAGCTACTGTCATTTTGTGAAATAATGATACCACATGTAATAGTGTAGTGATGAACACAAAAATCGATAAACAATCAGTGTCTGTGTTTTATAATAAATGTTACAGAAAGTGACAAGATAGCGATAGCGATGACGGCTACAATTTATAAAATAACTTATTACCATAATACATATATCTGTTTTATTTGTCATGTTCCTTCATGATTACATTTTTTAATTATTTTACACACAATTATAAAAGAAAAGTCTCAGATCGTTAATTAATTAATTTATTTTATTTATTTATTTAAATAGGTATACCAACAGCTTCTGTATACATAGTATTAAGATATTATGAAAGTAACAATGTATTAGGCTTATACAGTCGCCAATTATAGGTTAACCAACATTTAAATTAATCGTCAAAACTAAATTATCGGTTCAGAAATATTTTATTTCCTGATATATGTACTTAGTTTACGGGAGTAAAATTATAAACGAGAAGAATCGATCCAGAAATATTGCATTTCCATATCGAATAATTTCGCAACGTCACTATTTAGTACTTGTCATAACGTTGCAACACTGAAATTGTCAAATCTGGAATCGAATTAAAATTCCGAGTATAGGTTCCGAACTGCGAGATTTAAATTACTATCCATGGCTAACCTCTCGTGAAAGCTCTAGGATTGCAGTAGGGAATGTTTGACTCATTGACTGAACGCGCCATTGACCAGCGGCTAACCTCTCGTGAAAGCTCTTGTGGTCCGTTCGAAAGTCAATTTACCAACGGCTAACCTCTCGTGAGAGCTCATGTGGTTCATTCTATAGTCGAGTATCCAACGGCCAACCTCTCGTGAAAGCTCATGTGGTCTCGACCTATAGGTAGTTAAAACGAAACGTGTCTGGTGTGTCCAATGGCTAACCTCTCGTGAAAGCTCTTATGGAACATTTTAAGAAGTGTATGTTACGTACATAATCAGTCTCATAATTTTCCTCTGCTCCGAAACTTGGAAAAGCGCCACATAAAGTAAGGTAGGTAGGTACTTTTCTACTAGGAAAAAACTTACCCGAGCGGTGGTTTTCCAAATCCTTCACCCGTTCCAATAGTTCTTCTATTCTTTTACGGCTCCTTCGTCCCATTTTAGTGATTAAATCGCCAAAATATAGAAAAAAAATTCTGGAGCCGACGTGACGGTTCGTGCACAAAAAAGTACAATGAAGTTGACAGCGCGACAAGGATGATCACAGAGTATATAAATGTTTTTTTTTGCAGAAGACGTAATAGGTATATAGATTTAAAGTTTGTGTATATAACAGGTATTTGGCAAATTAAACAACATGTTACAGTTCATAGTATATTTTCCATATATAGTATATATATGTATATACTATATATACATAGAATACGAAAATTGAATTTGGGTGCCTCCACCAGGAGGGCACCGGTATGTTTATGGGCGCTGACACCTTCCCGGGGTGCCAATCTCACGGCAGTGGTATTGGTGGCACCGCCGCCGGGCCTCCACCGCAGCTAGTCGCCGCGAGCGCCGCGCCGCTCGGCGGTACTCGTTCATATTACTAAAACAAAAACCATTGTCATTTAAGTTTACAAGTAAATGTATTTATGCTTTTGCGTATCAAATCTACGAGATTACGGCAAAAACTTAGGTTGTATGACCCATTTACAAGAGCTGGACAGGAACATGCTCAAAAACTTTAGGTACCTACATGGAATATTTCGTAAACATTACTTAATAGCAGTGTTTTAAGTAAATAGGTCCGATTATTGATTAATAAGGACAACACAATCACTTACCAGTGAACAAAATAAGCCGCCATCCACACATTGGCGATCATTTTGGATAAGCTCACAATTTACGACTTTGGTTCGATCGAAGTTCCAATTTCCAAAAGTTTAATGAGTAAATGAGTTTGACTGAGAGCGCGCGAAATGTCAAAAGTTTTAACTAACGTTGGATATTGACCTTTTGGTCCCTTGAATGGTGACGAAAAGTTTTCACCCATTAATTTAATTGGATAATGGAAATATAACAGAAAACTCCGAGAATTATAGTTTTTATTATAAAAAATTGTTTTTATTCCACTGAAGGAATGAATTTACAGCATGCAGTATCCAGCACTGCCCTCCGGCCAGCAGGTAAACGCTCATGCAGCAGAGATGCGACACAAAACATTCTGACTATAGTCGACATGTGTTTCGCTCTTCCACGGTGCATTCTCAGGAATCGTTGACTCGGCGGCTACCGCGGCTCGAATGACTCGAATGACTCGATCGGGTACACCGGTCCTGTTTTTTTTTAAATGACCTCTTGTAGTTCAGCACGCTAAGGCTGTTGACGACTTAACCGGACAATCACACCGGTCCAGGTAGGTAGGTACTTATTATCTCGTATAGGTTTATCCTAAAACATTTCGATAGTTCGTTATAGCGCCTGGTGGACATGGTATTTAAAATCTTCAAAGGTACCGCCGTGCATTGTATTACCGTTATCAGCAAACTAATGTGATTCTATTGTGCGTATGTAGGTATGAATCATATGGGGTTTCTTTGAAAAAACAATTAGGTATAGGTATGGTAGATTTTGGCTTTAGCTCTCGTGGTATTTAAAATCTTCAAAGGCACCGCTGTGCATTGTATTACCGTTATGACCAAACTAATGTGATTCTATTGTGCGTATGAGGTTTCACACTATTTGCAATTTTTAAAGATTGTTTACATACACGATGTGTGGACTAGCGACCGTATAAAATGTAAGTAGTATTTTTATAAATAATGACAAAGTAAACCACTTGAACTTAGAATGGATTATTTACAGTATTGGTTAGGTACTTGATTTGTGTCCAATATAGTTATTTCGTGTAATATTCTGAAAAGAATTTCCACACAAGTGAGAAAATACAGCCATATTTAGTCAGTTTAGCATATTCTACTTGAGAATTCTCTCTTTAGGGAAGACGAAAACACGCAGACTAGCGACTAGACGCCGGTGGTTCAGACTGAGGCAGGTCCAGCACCGGGGCCCAGCTTTAAAGAGCTTCTCGCCGAAGCAAAGGCCACCACATTGGTAGTGGCCCCTAAAAGACGTTGCCCGTGGGCCGATGAGGCGGCGCAATGGCCTACGCCGAAGGGGAAGGGCGTAGGCAAAAAATCTAAGAAAGCAGTTACTTAATATAGTTAGATTACTTATAGATTATAATTGTCTTTTATTTGTATGTGAACTATTATGTACCCATATTTATTATTTATATAAAATGTCGAATGCGGAGCCAGCAGTGTAGTGAGTAGATGGTAATAGGTAGGTAGGCTACCAATAACAGTACGTAATGAAGGTCACGTCACGAAGGAACGTCACGTACTTAATACATAACGGTTGATTTACGTTTTAGGACATATAGCATATCAAAAGTTGTTATTAGGTATTGTTACATAAATGCACTAGATTCGACGGCAACTTTTTGACACTAACATAATAGGAACCTAAATAAATACTTATGTATTTGAAGACAAAATAAGGATTGTGCATGTATATATGTAGAGGTATATATCAGTCGCATAAACATAGGTAAGAAAAATTAAAAGGAACGAAAGCATATTATCCATTTTGTCAGTTTTGCAATTTGGGGTTGCCACACGTAGAAAAATTTTACTCCATTTAAAATAAGTTAAATTTTAATAGTGTAATGTATAATTAAACTCAATTAATTATTTCATATTTTTTTAAATATAGAATTAAAATTAAGGGTTCCAGTGTATTACTTCTTTTAATTCTTACAATTTTTTTTATATCTTTATACCATTTCCATATCTTTATAAGTTTATACTACTTTTATAAACTGGCAACAGTTATTTGGCTAGTTCGGGTAGAACGGCACCGCGTTTTCTCAATCATTCTTCTGCAAACCTTTGCAGAAGGCGGACGCCTACTCTCGCGTTACTGACATTTTTGGTGACCTGGCTGTATCGGAATTTCTGATCCTGATCTTCCAAAGATATTAAATGTAAGTACTTTTTGAAATGAGTTTTTATTTTATACTGTACATAATAATTTTTCATTTTTAACAACCGCTTTCCGCTCGCGTCTGAATGACTACATATTATCGAAATACTGCGTTGAATTTATGTTTTTGTTTATGTAATATTCAGGCATTTAAATATTTTTTGAGTAGATATATTCTTTTTCATTAAGTTAGATAGCAATGTTAGCAGGTTTTGAGAGCAACGACTTTTTCACTAACCCAACCATCCGTGCCGTCGTATTTACAAATTACTAAAGGTTTGAGATCGAATTCGAGTTTGTTGTTTACTGTTCGAGTTATCTATTAATTGTGACTAGATTTCAAATATCTTTTTTTTATTTTACCGTAAGGTCGGTAAGGTTATTTTGGCTACTTGTTTTGGAAAACTATCTCGTGTTGATCGTTTTCTAAAATGAAAGTTTCAGTGATAAAATTGTTCTATGTCCTTTTCCGGGGTTTCAAACCATTTTCATATCAATTCGAATCAAATAGGTGCAGTGGTTTAAAAGATAGAGAGTGCCAGGATTTGTTTTCGTAGGATGTTCGGGTTGAAGACTGTATTACTTCTATTCCCAGGTTTTAAACTATCGTTGTACCGAATTTCTCGAATCCCATGGGAACGGAAAAACGGGTTAATGTGATTAATTTACTCATTCATTATGAGTTTGCCCAACTTAAGTAGAGATAAAAAATCAAAACATGTTAGTGTTACACAAATGTTAAAAATATTGCACTATTTCATTTAGATGGATAATATCGAGCAAAATCCCCGAATGATTTTCGGCGAAGAAGAGGCTGAAGAATATCGGCAGGGAAGCCAGCACCGCAGTATAAGTGTGACTTCGGAGCCATCTCTTCAGGGATCTGACATCTCCGATGAGGACGAGTTGGACCGGTATTTTCTTTCATCTAACTTTATATTCATTTAGTATAGTTGTTGTAAATGGAGTGGCAGTTATTATTGACATATAATAATATATAGGACTTTCGAATCTGAGGAGAGTGCTGCTCTATCAGAGGCAGCTGGAGACTCCGAAGGCCAAGCAGAATGGGAGGATGGCCCATTTGTTCCCATCGACGTGCCATCCACTCCACCCAGCCCAGGGCTGCTCGTAAGGGGTACCGCGTCAATGACGCCTTTCCAATATTTTCAGATATTTTTTAATTTATCTTTTTTAAGGAATTTAGCATGCATGACTAACGAGCATGCTGAAAAAATAATCACAGGGACAATCATGAAACCTGAGAGCCGACTCAGGAGGTGGAAAGCCACCACTGCCGAGGAAATTCTAACTTTCCTGGGTATTTTATTCTTTATGGGGACAGTTACACTGTCAAAAATTAATGATTACTGGAAGAAATCACATTTAGTTAGTTTTAATTTACGAAAGTATATGAGCCGCAATAGATTTTTAATAATCTTACGGATGCTGTACTTCAATTATGAAAGTACAAGTACTCATATTTATGATAAAGTGGATCCACTCATCGAATATTTTAATAATACAATGAAAGGTTCTGTTTACCCAGAAAGGGAGCTCACGATAGACGAGTCTATGGTTTTATTTAGAGGACGGCTCGCCATTCGTCAGTATATTAAAAATAAACGCCACAAGTTTGGTATCAAATTGTACATATTAGCTGATCCCAAAGGACTTGTGCACAGGATACACATGTATAGGGGATCAGCTGATAGCGAAGTGAGCGGTACTGGACACGCAAAAAAAGTCGTTCTCAAATTAACCGAAGACTTTATTAACGCTGGTCACTCGTTATACATGGACAATTATTATAATAGTGTAGATTTGGCAGAAACTTTGTTACGCCAAAACACGTACTGCACAGGGACACTTCAGGTGAAAAGCAAGGGAAATCCGGTAACAGTGACCAGCAAAAGATTGACAAGAGGTAGTGTCGTATACAGAAAAAATCGGAATGGTGTATGTGTCATGAAGTGGAAAGACAAAAGGGATGTTTTGACTCTTTCCACAGAACATACACCCGATATTCTGAATACGACAAACTGGCGTGGTCGTGGCGTGTCGAAGCCTGAAATTATTATAAAATATAATAAATTTATGAAAGGTGTAGACCGGTATGACCAAATGCTGTCCTACTACCCATCTGAGCACAAAACCATACGATGGTATAAAAAAATTGGCATCCACATAATGCAGATGATGTTTTTGAATTCCTATTTCATGTTTAATGGAGGGACTGGGAAAAACATATCATTGGAATCATATAGAAATGAGGTATTGCGTGGCCTTTTGCCACCACCTATTTCAAGAATAGATCCTCCAGCGCTCCCAACACACATGCCCAAGGAATTGAACAGAAATTCCAATGGTGTGTTGAAGCGGAGAAAGTGTGTTAGATGCTGGAGTGTACACAAAAAGAGGAAGGATAGCGGTATGTTCTGCCCTGATTGCGACGTAGGGCTATGCATTGCATGTTATGGCGCATATCATATTGAAAACAAATTATTACCTTAGAACATTAGGGTAATAACTTGTTTGTTTAGCTTTTTATCATCTGATGGTAAGCAATCGGTATTTAGTGATGGGAATTTTGGTGGTGGGAATTTTGGTGGTGGGAATTTTGGTGATGGGGGATTTGGTGATGGGAAACTGGTGATGGGAAACTGGTGATGGGGAATTGGTGATTGGGAATTCAGGTTTTGATGACGGGGATGTTTAACGATTGTGGGAAATTTGGGATTTAGTAAATTGGGTTGTGGTGATTGGGGAAAATTGGGGGTGGGAGGATTGGAGATGTGGTGAGGATTGAGCCGTAGTTTTACGCCAGGTTTCTGTGAGGTTCAGGCTTTCTGTTGGATCCTCCTCTCCATAGCTAAATTGGTGGACCAGTCGCACTGTTAAAGTCCACGTTTCTTTCCTGTACGTTAAAGCTTAGCGGCATGTGATGAAGTGTTCATCTACGATAAAGACCCCTTTCTTTTCAATTGAACTATCCTTGTGCAAATTTTAAATGTGAGAGATAAGTATCTCTCATATAATGAGTTGGTTGAGTTTTTGATTTTGGCATGTATGTACATTTTTTTCGTGAAATCAATATTTTTGGCGTGCAAGGTTTGCCTCGCACCTGGTCTGCCTGGATGCTTGGTCACCAGGAATTGGAAAGCACAGGAAATTATGCAAAATTTCGAAAGTGTGCATTGCAATGACACGTGGACTAGGCCTACAGGGGACACCACGAAAAAAAAAACGCGCCGCTTACTCTACCTCCAGGTGGTGTGGAAATGAGTTCATTCAAATGTAATTAGATGTATTAAAATATACCTAAGTACATACATTGCGGCACTCGATCACCAAATACGTAAATATTGATTGTAAAAAAATGTAAATACATATACATATAAATTCTAGGTCCAATTTGATTTTGTATTGTACTAGCTACTTCCTCGCGATTTCACCCGCTCTGCTCGACTCCTACTGCAGGCAGCGTGATTTGCCCTTCCTCCATAAATGGATTATCCAACACATAAATAATTTTTCAAATCGAACCTCCAGCTTTCAGTTTCAGTTTTATATAATAGTAATAATATAGTATTATTATTATTAAGTATAATTATGTTTATCAATAAATAATAAACAAGATAAAGTATGTAATAAAGATGCCTATGTACTCTATTTTTATATATGTATTGTCCTCTGTGTTAATGTGTGTACATAAATCAATAAATAAATAAGAATTGCTTTTTACTTATTTTTATTGACTCTGTTCATATTCATAACATTGTGAATTTATCTGTAACTAGTCACATGATATTGAATATAAAAGACAAACATGACAGTGTTTTATTTTAAATATCCTATCTAATCGGTTGTGCGGAGCTGCGGCCAGCGCGCTTGCGCGAGCGAAGTATAGCTCGGGAATGTTCGGCTATGTTCGGGCGGCCGTGTGCCGGGAGCGCAGGAGCTTACCTACTTTAACATCTAGCGCTGGCATCGCATTACATACGTTTAAAAATCCAACATCAACCTCCTATGTACCTATTTGAAGTTGGTTAATTAATATACTAAACCCATCCCCTAAATGTAACAAAAGTTTTTCTGAAAACCGCATCAAAATCGGTTCAACCAATCGCGAGATAATCGCGTACAAACAAACACAGGTCACACTGCGAACCTCATTTTTTTTTAAGTCGGTTAAAAATACAACAATTTTCTAAATATAAACCCACTTACCAACTACAGAATTATTACGTTCATCCTTAGTTTATATTTAGATAAAATTTTCAATTTCACTACATAAATAATATTTTGGATTATAAATTCCATTGCAGTGTGTCATGACCCTAACTTTTATCTACAGATACATAATATATAATAATAAAATAAAAAATAATAAACAAAATAATAATATTAATTTGCACGTGCTCATGCCAAAAGGGCCTCCACCTCCGCATTTAGTTGGAAGTTTCTGCCCAACGCTGGTTTTCAGGTGGCACCCTGCAGTGACTCACGGACGGCGGTACCGCCCCTCAATGAGGACAGAAAATAAACATGAAATTATATAAATAATATAAATTTTACTGAATATGTGTGTGTGTGTGTGTGTTTCACAATTGTGAATAGAATAATATATATATCCGATAGTACATGTATATACATACAAACAAAATGTTTATTAAAACTGTCAAATACCAAGCGGTCACCGGTGACCGCAACCTATTGACGAGTTAATTATTTATTTCTAATAAAAGAAATCATATAAAAATTGTGGAAAATCTCCTGCCCTGTATTCTGATCAACATGCAGATGCAGACGGTGAGAAAGCTGTTAATCGGATTCATAGATATACATGGAATTTTAACTTTCTAATATAGGTTTTGATACTAAATTAAATTAGGATAATAATAAGAATTTATGTTTGATACATTGATTGAACATCAAAGATCTACTCATTTGCGCATATATGAATACTCTTAAAACAATTTCCATGGTAACATTAGTGTATATTTTGTTTGCTTTTGTATCTTTGGTTGTGTTTCTTGAGGAATATTGATTAGTTTAGTTTAGATCCTGATGACTTTTCAAATGTTTCATTGACATTTTCGAATACCAGCCACCTGTAAAAAAAATTTGAGGAAACATAATTATGCTGATTTCTATTGGATATAAACTTTGGAACTTTGATTTTTATCACAACTGTTTATCAACTTCAGCACGGCTTGGCATAGTATGTCTAACCGAAAACAAAGCATTCGTATTTTTTCAAGTAGGTTAAAGCAGTAATCTCAAACAAGCAAGGAGATTATAAAAAACCAACAAAATAAGTTCACAGTTCAGCAATGGACAAGCACCAGTTTTTCAAGTTGAAAGAATCAGACATTCAAGACTTCATAGCCAAACGAAGCTTAGTTTCCTATTCTCATTTAAATTTTCTGTTTTTATTTATTCAGTATTTTTGTTTTATAGCGAGGCCTGCCCGTGTGTTGGATTAATTTGTGTTTGTCATTGTCATTACTGTTCTGGTAGTTCAAGTGACACAATTCTGAAATGATCAAATCACATAGTTCTGAAATGAACAATGAATACATTAGTCTATTTATTTAAACTTTACTATTATGATGAAAAATTGTTGAGAAATTGACAACAATCGTATGCTTTTTTTTCTTCCCCTTGGCAACCGATTACCGAAATCATTTTTTTTTTTTTTCTTCTATGGCAATTGGGTCTCCACTATTTAGTAGTTGACTATTCTGCCAGCGTCATTTGTTACGGCAGGTTGTGGGCATTACAGATATAGAAAAGGGACAAAAAACAATGGCATTGACATTTAAATTTAAAGCACATTCATTATATTATATTAGATACTCTCATTATACATTAGATTTTAATATTATTTTTAGTAATGAATTTTGCCAAAAGGTTAATGAGTTTAGGATAAAAATTGGTTAATAGTGAGCGAAAATTAATTGGGAGGGGAAGTTTAATATTAGGGAGTTCTCTATAGAGGTCTAGATATTGGGAGTTTATGGAGCAAGAAAAAAATATATGTTCGAGGGTACCCTCATCAAGACCACATTCGCATACAGAGTTGTCACGAATGTGAATCTTGTACAAAAAAACTGGACTACTGCAGTGGCCGAGTCTAAGTCTACACAAGGACGTGACTGCTTGTTTTGGGATTTTACGAAATTTAAAAAACCAAGGTTTCCTCTGGATGCTAGGTTGGACGGAAGCGTAGTAAGCTCCTTTACGCTGTGAGGTACTTTTCCATATTGAAGACCACGTGTCATAGAGCTTTCGCTTTGTGTCGGCTCGGATATCATAGCCGGGTATAACGAAATGATGGCGTTCCACATCACCTGACGTAGCAAACTTAGCCAACGCATCAGCACATTCATTTCCGCGTATGCCAGAGTGGCCAGGGATCCAAACTATTTCGATATTAAGCCCTTCATTATGACAGCACCAAAGGAGGTGTTTAATATCTACAACTAGCTGGCTATGGATTTTGGTGTGTAACTGATTTTGACCTAAAGATTGAATACTACTACGGGAATCTGAAAAAATTACAGAATTTTTAATATTATGACTTCTAATAAATTTCACAGCTTCCAAGATTGCAACGCATTCTCCCGTGAAAACTGAAGCCTCTGGCGGACACTTAAAAAGCATAGTTATTCTGGAGTTCTGAAAATATGTTGCCATCCCTGTACAACCCTCTTGAGTCAACTTTGACGCATCAGTGTAGAACACATTCCAGCCCTTCCAGTACACTTCCAGTGCCCGCTCAAAGTTTCCAACAATATTTGCCGAAGATTTTGAAAGACCTAACCCCAGAACAAGTTTCGGTTTAAAATGGATGGCTTCGTATGCAGAAGAGAATACAGGGAGAATTGGGAATTGACTGACAGAGGCCGAAAGATTTTTAAGCTCTCTGTATCTGACAATCACTGGGGGTATAGGTTTGTGGAGCCAGTATGGAGAGGAATCATAGGAGAGGAGAATTTGATCCAAAATGGGAAGTAGAGGATGGGATGATCGGGAGAGGACTTTTGATATGAAACGATCTGCGAGGTACTGCCGACGAAGATCAAGAGGTGGTTCAGCACATTCCACTTGTAGGGCATTTACGGGTGATGATTTCATTGCTCCAATAATAGTCCTAAGGCATTTGGTTTGGATATAATCTAGCCTTCGCAGTGCTCCCTTGTTACAAGGTATAATCAGGAAACAGCAGTAATCCAACACACTCCTAACCAAAGCGTTATAGACTAACTTTAAAGTGTATGGGTGTGCACCCCACCATACCCCGGCTAAAGCTTGGAGGATACATACGGTGCGTTCAATTTTTTTAGTTACCGAATCAATGTGATCCACACCTGACATCTTGGAATCGAGGGTAACTCCTAGAAATTTGGCCTTCGCCTTAATGGGAATAATCTGACCGTTAATACTTATATTTAGATCTGGGGTATGACGTCTACGTGTAAACACAACAGCAGCGCTCTTTGGAGCACTCAAAGATAGTCCATGATCAAGTAGCCATTGGTTTAATGAAGCCAAAGAGACATTCACAGAGAATGTGGCATCGACTATAGAATGACTAGTGACCATCAGTGCAATATCGTCAGCATACTGGAGAGATTTACAATCAAAGTTTAGGCAGGAAGGGAGATCAAAGGTATATATGTTGTATAGGATAGGACTGAGAACTGATCCCTGAGGTAAGCCCCTCCAGGCAATTCGCCGTGCAGGGCTCTCCTCAGGAGTTCTTAATTGAAGGGTGCGATTGGTAAGAAGGCAGCAAATAATTCGTATAATCCCACTCGGAATTTTCAGCTTTTGCATTTTCCGCCTGAGAAGGGGTAGAAGTACAGAATCATATGCTGATGAAATATCCAGGAAGACTGCCACCAACGACTCATCCCTGCAAAGAGCCAGCCGGATCGCTGAAGTGAGGGTACCCACACTATCAACGGTGCCTAAACCTTTTCTGAAACCGAACTGAGTCGCCGGAAGCATCTCCCGGCTCTCTACCAACCACTCTAGACGGTTCTTTATTAAATGTTCAAAGATTTTGAGGAGTATGGACGACAATGCAATCGGTCTATAAGACAAGTGATCTCTAGAGTCTTTGCCAGGTTTTAATAGAGGCATAATAACCTGAACCTTCCATGCTGTGGGAATGTAACCGGAAGTGAAACAAAAATTGGCCAAGGTAAGGTAGTACCACCGTGTTTTAGCCCCACTTTTCGTTATAAATGAGTACGGGAAACCATCTATACCGGAAGCAGAGTCCTTGACGTGGTTCAGAACTGTTTCAAGTTCTTCCATAGAGAATGTTACGTCAAGAGGATCACAAGAACATAACAAGTCCCCTATTTCGCACTCTTCCTCTTCAGGGACATATGAGGGAGCAACGTTTGAGAAAAAACTATGGTACAGATCTTCTGATAGCATGGAGACAGAAGGTCTTGTGCAGTTTCTGAAACTCTTGACTTTTCGCCAGACAGTTGTTACTGGAGTCGATGGACTCAAAGCATTACAAAAATTCCGCCAGCCTTGCTTTTTCTTTTTTTTCAATAATTTCCTTGACCTTGCCAATACTTGTTTGAAAGATATGAGATTGCCCAGGCTCATGTCACGGTTATACGTCTTTTCAGCTTCATTCCTGGCCCTAATTACGGCAGTGCAATCACTATCCCACCACGGCGGGAGGGCAATTTTACCTTTCGGTGGAATTTTAGTCGGGAAGCAATCTGCAGCTGTGGTAGATATTATTTCCGAGAAGCCAGAGAAACACTCTGATGCGTTCTCAGCATGAATAGGTGGAAGGGAAGAGATACGGAAATCCAGTAGTCTGGAATAAAGATCCCAGTCTGCTGATTCTAAGCGATATTTTAACAATGGAGGAAGGGATTTATCAAGGGTGGGATTGGAGTGGTTTGTGACTATGATGGGATAGTGGTCACTACCATAGGACATATCCAAGCGCCTCCAGTCCGTCATGCTAGCTATGTTGGGAGAACAAAAGGTCAAGTCGACACAGCTGTTCCTTTGACCGAATGCAGACCTACGTGTAGCACTGCCATCATTAATGATACATAGATTAAGCTCGTCTATGATCTCTAATAATTCTGTGCCTATACTGTCACACATGTCTGAACCCCATCTATAATGATGACAATTAAAATCACCCATTACTAGTAATGGGCCACTTACAGTATTTAGAAAATGTTTAATTGACTGTAAATGACTAATGTGTGGGCGTGCAATATAAAAAGCAAAAATGTTTATATCCTTAGCCTTAACAGCAACAGCATTAATGTCGTCACTAACAAAGGGTAAAGATATAATAGAGTACTGTACTTTGCTATTAATTAACTTAGCACAGCCTCCATAACCATCTGGTCTATCATACCTGACACTGTTAAAACCCGGCACCGGGAAATTAAAATCCGGTCTAAGCCACGTCTCAGCAATGCCACATACCAGAGGTTTGTATCTATTTATTAAATGGACTATGGTCAGTTTTCTTCGGAAGAATACTCCTCGCGTTCCATTGAAGGAATGTTAGGGGATGGAATGTTACCAAGATATTGTAGGATGTTGGTCAGTTTGTCGGCAACATGGTCAGGTATGTTATGTGAAGGATTTCCTAATACTGCCATAAGCATATTAGTGATTATGTTTAAAATATTTCTAGGATTATGGTTGTTTTCACCCTCCAAAGGATAGGCGCAACCATTTTGTGATGGGGAAAAGGAATAATTGTTGATAAGGGCTCGATGAGCTTGCTTATCGTAACTAGGAGACAGCGGGGCATGAGATTTAGGTTTTAAAAAGACAGTTTTACGTAAAGATTTGGGAGTTTGGGAAGTATTATAGTTCTGTTGAGGCAGTTTGGGTTTAGGTTGATTAAAAGATTTTGAAACCTCTGCATATGACCTCTTGATGGTGGGAAAGACCTGACTCGCTTCTGCATACGAAATCGATTTTTCCGCCATGAGAGCCTTTATGCTCTTCTGACGGCCTAGCTCAGGGCATACATTGCTACTGGCAAAGTGATTACCATGACAGTTTACACAGGTTGCAATCTCCTCTGAAACCAGGCATCCATCACCAGGATGGTCCTGGCCACATCTGAAGCAACGAGGCTTTGAGCGGCATAAGGTACGTGTGTGCCCAAAGCGACAGCAGTTAAAACATTGTATTGTGGGATATGTGTACCTTTCTACTGTAAGAGCAGTGTAAAAACAGTAAACTCGTTTTGGCAAAATTTGCCCATCAAATGTGAGAACCACCGTTTGTGTAGGTTTCCACTCTGAACCATCAGAAGAAACCACTTTCCGATTCATTCTCCTTGCCTTGATAACATTGCCACATCCAGAAGGGACCTTGATATTTTCGACAATTTCCTCCTCAGTCCAGTCCACAGGGACATCTCTCACAATACCCATACGTGTGATGTTAAACAGTGGAATGGATGTTATGTAATTTTGTTGGGCTACGACTCCAATAATTAAAAAGCTGTTAGCATCTTGGTGTGACTTAAATTCCACTGAAATTTTGTTTCGTCCTAATCTTTTGACACCATCCATCCGTACATTTTTTATGTTGTTCTTCATCAAGAACATGCCAAATTTCACAGGGTGTAGGGTTGTGCCTGAGGTTTGAGAATCTCTCAAAGAAACATGAACAATATACGGAGGAGCGTCATTGGGTGTATAGCACTGTCTACCGTTAACTTTTGCCACTTTGGGTGGGTTATTTATAGTAACTGGTGGAGAATGTGCAGGTCTTTTCCTATTTAAACTATTGTCAGCATCATCGGTGTTGGGGACGGTGATAGTCATTAGAGGGGTGTACTCAAACATATTATCTGGAGGGTCGGGAGGTTTTTTAGTATCCATATTAAAAAGTGCAGATGCACCGAAAAGAAAAAGAGTATTAGGGGATATTTTGCCCACGTTACCAATAGTTTTTTAATGTATCACAACACTAGGATGGCTTCGACTCAGATTTGAAAAAAAAATATTTAAATTGAAAAAAAAACACACAAACACGTATGTATTTCACCACTGCCAAGATAAAATGATTAAATCTTCAATTTTTCTATTATTATTTTTCGAAACGAATAAATGCAATCCGCCATTTTTTTCTTTCCCAGTTAGCACTTAATAGTCTACCGAAATCATGATCATGCTATTAAATTATTTTTGTCAATAAAATTGTCAGCTGTAAAGTCACTGTCAAGCTTGCTGTTAAAGTATTATGTGTCACCGTGTCTTTTATTGCCAACTCTCAAAAATGTTTATCCTCATTGTAAAGCTTTTACCAAAAACCCCTCGCCCTAGTAATTCGGTTGTCCTAGGGGGACAACCATATTACTAAGGCGATATTTCTAGAATAACATAATATTGTTGACGAATAAAATAATAATGAAGACATATTATGTCTTTGATAGTGGTGTCTAGATATCAGAACAGAAAGGACAAAATTAAAACGTATCATGAATGTATTTATTTATTTCTAATAAAAGAAATCATATAAAAATTTTGGTAATTCTCCTGCCCTGTATTCTGATCAACATGCAGATGCAGACGGTGAGAAAGCTGTTTTTTTTTTATACTTTACTGGTCGACGTTTAACCACCATCTCGCCTGTTAATGGGATTCATAGATATACCTGGAATTTTAACTTTCTAATATAGGGTTTGCTACTAAATTAGGTTAGGATAATAATAAGGAATTTTACATTTGATATATTGATTGAACATCAAAGGTCTATTCATTTTCATACTCTTAAAACAATTTCCATGGAAACATTAGTCCATATTTTGTTTGCTTTTGTATCTTTGGTTGTGTTTCTTGAGGAACGTCAAGTAATTACTTGAGGATGGTTAGCGTGGAATAATGGTAACACCGGTGAAGTAATCGTAAATCGCCCGCGATGTACAGGATTTACTTATACAAATATATTTGTAACACAGTAGAAAAAAATTAACAATTTATATGTATTATGTATGATTAAATTAGTTATAAGACTTACTTTAAGTATTTAGATGGGTACATAAAAAGTGTGCCTATCTGAATACTTGGAGTTTGGATAATTAAATGTAATTAGAAGTATGTAGTGATGATTATTCATGTAATTGTAGTAGTAATGTTTATCTTGTTATTTTTTGTATTCAATTTCCTAATTATTTATGTATTGACTGAAAGACTTGAATCTATGGACATCAATAAAATTATTTAAAAAAAATTGTAAATTCATCATTTTTTGACATTTGACAGCCAATGACGTTTAGACGTTGACAGTCGTCTCTGGGCGCGGGGGTAACGCTTTTGTTTGGGCTTTGGCTTGGCGTTTGAATTTGGAATTTTGGATAGATCGTATGTCGTATCGTTGTTAGGCTACGGCTGCATACATGTAATGTACGAGCCAAAGAGTATAATAAGTATAGGGGATAATTACGTAATACGAGCGTAATTCCGCGCTAAAGTTCTTGAGTTAGTGCGTTCTTAGTTTTATGCGTTTATTACAATGTCACGACACCATACATACTAGACATGCGAAATGTAGCTCACTGAAAAGAAAAGAGAGATACAGCTCTTTTGATCAAAAGAGCTATATCACTCTTTTAGCTCTTTAGCTCACCGAATAACTCTTTTAACTCTTCAGCTCAATTGATCGAATTGAGTGAAACGAGACAAATAGCTCAACGGCTCTTTATAATCTTTTAAGTTCTTTAGTTCATTTGCGAGCTATAGATAAAATTAGACTCATTGGTTTGTTTTGTTCACATATTTTGTTTTATAAAAGCCAATGATTTTCCTTCATACTTGAACAGGCTTAGGACTGTCAATCTAAATGAATCATCAATGATATCATTTAGATTGGCGTATTTAAAAATCAATCAGCTTTTTATAATAATTGTGCATGGACAAATCAATTTCTAATATTTACAATAATTTTACAAGTTCGTTGTACGTTGGGACCTTTCTTTCATACGTACGTATTTAACTGTTCTGTGAATTACAGTTAATAAATAATAACTGCGACAATTTGCTGGTAGTAAGCCGACTTCGTCTTTCATTTAAAGTGTAACCTGCTTTAGAAAATATTCTTTCGCAGGGAACAGATGTAGCTACCAAGTTTAATCGTTTTTGCACATAATTAAATAGGTGTGGATATATGGAGCGCCGTGCCACCATGTAAAAGGGTCTTTTGTTCTTGCTAGGAGAGGCTCTTGTATGTAGTTATTTAATTCGATTATTCCTGCAGCTGTTGCATTTGCTGGAGTTAATTTTGCCACTTCATCGTCAAACTCCTTCCAAACAGATGACGCACTAGGCGTCGGCGTTTGCTGAACCTCTTCTATGGGTGCTGTAAGAGGCTGGGCACATGTTTCAGTACTTGCGCCTACTTTTAATTTCAAAATGTTCAAAATTTTTTCGTAATTTTCGCGGTCCTTAAAACCTCTTCCTTTAAACCTAGGATCTAAAATCGTAGCTTCTGCATTTAATTGGTTTAATTCTACGTTAGCAAATCGCCGATCTATTTCTTTATTAAGTGCCTCTAGCATACACTTTATTTCTGGCAGATTTATTTGTTGTGGGTCTCTTATTAAATTTTTAATATGCTGTGATATGATTTTTGCAAGTGGTATTACTTTTGATAAGGTAACATTTTTCTCTGCGCTTATTTCTACTGTTATTTCGTAGAATAACTTTAAAATTGGCACGGCGGCTGCAATTACGTCCCAGTCATTATCATTTAAATTTAATTCACTTCTAATGAGTGCTACTGTCGTTATAACAGCGTCTTTTAAAATCAATATACGTGACAGCATGTCATAGGTGCTATTCCACCTTGTCGACACATCCTGCTTCAATTTCAATTTTGGCTGATTCAGTTGGTTTTGAATCTCTTCAATTTTTTTTTGGGCTTGAGAGCTTCTTTTAAAATATTCTACGATTTTCTTGACTTTGTTTATTGTAGGACTAATATGCATTAGTGCTCCTTGCACACAAAGATTTAAGGTATTTAAGGTATGGGCAAAACATGGAATGTGACGCCAATTCGACTTAATTGCTAAAGATATGTTTGCAGCATTATCACTTGCGATTGCAGTAATTTTATTATTTATTTTCCATTCTTTAACCATATTTTTTTAAAAAATCAACTAGATTTGCACTTGTATGCCGGTCCGAATATTCGATGCATCCAATAAGTACTGATTCCAATTTTGTTTCTGTTAGATTTGAAATCATAAAATGAGCGGTCATTGCAGTAAAACTGATATTATTTATTGATGTCCAACTATCAGTAGTTAAACATACTGCATTTGCTTTTTCTAATTTTAATTCTACGTTTTCTTTTTGTTTTTCATAAATTTTCGGCAAAAGGGTTTCCGACAAGGTTTTTCTTGTTGGTAATGAGTATCCAGGACACAGCACGTTTAAAAATTTTTGAAATTCTTTATCTTCTACCATCCTTAAGGGATAAAATCCTTTGGCAATCATCAGCATTAATTGTTCATCAATTTTTTCAGCCCTTCGAGGTGGCATATTTTTTATTGATTGCGCAAACTCTCTGATTGAGGGCTGCGAAATTAAATGAGAAGTTGAAGGAACTGGCACGAAATTTATACCAGCACTTACCCCTGGCTCTGGCTCTGGCTGTTGTGCTCCAGTATTCAAAACTTGCCTCTCAATAACAAGGGATACAGTGGGATGTTTAGTTTTCATGTGCCTTCCCAAATTTCCTATATTGCCTGTCGATATTTTAATTACTTGTCTGCAATAATTGCATTTGGCCATTTTGGGTTCTGTCTCCTCAAAGTGATTCCACAGGGCACTTCTTTTTCTTTGAGAAGTCATAATGATTAGCAAAGTACTTAGGTATTTACACTTTACACAGTCTTTTTCTTCAAAAACACTTAATCATTGATCATAAAACACCACTTTTTACTAGTCCGAACTAACTAAAACGAATAATTAAACTTTTAACTAAACAATATTTGAATTAACTTAGAAATAACAAAACAACGATGTTTATTTTGTTTACAAACAAACCATAAACTCGTATTCCAATAAGAATTTTCAAATTTCTCATACTTGCAAAAAAATCATAAAGCATTTTTATCCTTTACGGCAATGTAATAAGAGCTATTTTACAATGACGTATTGAGCCGAAGAGTCGGTCAGCGAGCGACATGCGAAATCGTTCACGTTCATTGTCGGAACTCGGAAGTCGAGCCGCTCTCGGCGTGTATCGTCGCGTGTCGGCATCACTCTTTCACTCGTAACTCGCTCTCGCTCGCTAAGCCACAGATACTACAGATAGAGTCAATGAGCGACTGAGCTAAATGAGCTAGTGAGCTACTCCGAGAACGACTGAGCTACTGGGAGCTAGATTGAAATCAAAGAGCTAGCTCAATTTTATCTCTCATTCGCGAGCTACCCATGTCTATTTTGCAGTAAGCCCATAGAACATAAGGGCGCACTCGCTGATATAGTTTTTTAAAATCGTTTCCTGTTTAACACCGCATTCACTTCGTAATTTGGAACAAATCCTGCTTCGTCATTTAATTCGTGCCTTTTCACATATCTTCTGAGTGTAGAATATTTTAAATTACATTCAACCGCAGCCTTGTGAATGCTCCTACCATCTTTTACAAGTTGGATAGCTTTCTGCATATCTTGTGCACTATGTCCCCCAATTTTTCTTTCTAGCTTCTTTGTTCGACCCATTCTGAAACAAAGTAAAGGTAATTAGCAACCAAAAATACTTCAATAGCATAGGTACACACTTCAGGTCGACTGGGGATAGGGTTACCAACTCCTAAAACCATTTACCCCTAACACCAAGATGAAATCTCCCTAAATTACCCTAAATGCAATAGTTCAATACCCCCAAAAAAGCCCCATATATTTTTTGTAACTATTCAAGGCTAAGCAACAATGATACTAGCGCCTTCAATTTTCATATTGATTGTGACCATCATGAATGTTAGTTAAAAAAGCACTTCTAAAGAATTTTTGTTTAGTAACAATGGTTATTTGTGTTACACACGTGACACGACCAATGTTCACAATTTTTAAAAATAAGTACGTGATCATTTTTAGCAATTTATTATGGAAAATATATAATAATGTCCAAGTAAACATAGAAGTACTTTTTTTAAAACTCGTAATCTCTACAGTCAATATAAATCATGTGGCGGCGCTAGTTTACCCTAAGTGAGTTTTTCGATTAATTAAGGTAAATAAAACATAACCTTATGTATTTGAATATTTTTTTTATTTACTAACCATCGACATTATCAATTATTGTGAACAAATCACTCAAATCTTGACTTTCATTTGAATGATCGTTCTTGAAGTCATCCATTTTGACATTATATGACTGCAACATTTTTTGTGTTGGAGTAAATGTGACGCAAGAACCATGTCGTTTTAAGGCAAATCTCGTCATCAAGATACTTTGCAACATTTCTATGGACAACCGATTGCGTAATTTGTTTTTTACTATATTATAAATAGAAAAAGCGCGTTCAACGCTAGCGTTAGAAAATGGCACTGTTACTAATAACAGTTTTTGCACTAGCTAGTGCTAGTAGCATTAGTATGCTAGTGCAAATTTTGCTACATTTTCAAACCACCCTACATTTTCAACACGGCTTTGCCCACCAGCGTTACAGTCATCGAACACTTCTTTATAAATTTTGCTGTTGTTGTTACATCTGTCCATTGCTTGTTCGTCAGCTTATTCCACTCTGACACCACCTCATTTTTGTTTCCAAATATATGGGCTTGTTCAAAAAGCGTTACTACTTTTGAAATGTCGGGCTTGACTTGGGATGTGGCGACTTTTGGGTGTAGATCTGCGATCAACTTTAAAGTAGATAAGTTTTCCGGCAGCCGTTTTTGAATTTCCTCTGCTAGACAAATCGAGAAACCCTTGCATCTTTCTCTCACGTCATTCAAATCACTTTCTTCGAGTTCTTGAGATATTACTTGAAATTCATAGCAAAAATAAATTGATGACGTGTGTATGAGATGTTGTTTGAAATTAAAATCGACAAGTTCAGACTCTGTTAACCTCTCTAACTGAGAGGGTACAACAAGTTTTTGAAGTATGTTTTTGTACATTAAAAACAAGTCTTCAAACAATTTTACCAGTTCAACATTATCACTTTGAAAAAGTAAATTCAGTTGAATAACATTTTTCAATTCGTTTTTCAAAAAAATTAAAAACGCTTTAAACGGTAACCACTTCATAATATCATGAAGTTGATCCGCCATGTAACACCTATCTTCTGGTTTGGCAAGTGAGAAAAGTAATTTTAGCCTCATAACGTGCCAGCCACCGTGTCCCACTCAATCCTTGAATTTTCTTTGGTGATCTACTGTCATTCATTGCCTCAAATAGATCTCTATGCTTTTCTAAGCGTTTAGGGCTGTAGCTAAACCAATTATGTGCTTCTCGAACTAAAAATTCTAACTGTCGATGTAAAAGTTTTGCTGCATTTTCGGCACACAAATGAAGTGAATGACTCACGCATTTTACTATGACTATATCAGGTAATTCCCTTTTTAACACGTTAAACGCCATGGCAGTCACCGGTGACCGACATTAGCGGAGGATTTGCCTTCAATAGTTTTTTATTGGCAGCCAATGCCTTAATAGAGCAGTTACTGAATTATGTTTCCCGACCATTATATTGGCTCCATCGACACCTATTCCGACCATGTTTTCTATTTTCAGCCCATCTCTTGTGAGTTGGTCTTTGATAGCATCGTAAACTGTTTTTGCATCGCATTCTCTTAATTTGATTAACCTATAGAAAGTTGTGACTATATCATTGTTTTTATTTAAATAAAATCGCACCATGATGCATAAAACTTTCTGTGTTGAAAGATCTGTGCTTTCGTCTATGATAATTGAATACGGAGACTCTCCTATCTCTTCTATTAAGTCACTCAATAAGGTGGGGCCAAGCACATTTTTTATTATCATAGAGCATTTGGTGCGATGCAGTCTTAAATTCTTCAGGGCATCCGACGATGGATCTAACTGGGGCAGCAATTCAATCAGATGATCTACTGTCATCACCGAAGTATGTTCCGCAATAAATGCTGCAATTTTTATTTCTGCAGTTTTGGTTTTATCTGATAGTACTGGTTTATAAACCATAGGCAATAGTTTGCAGGATCTTTGCAGATTTATCTAATGCAATAGCTTTTTTATGTTTTTCTGTTAAAGCATGTTTTAATAAAGCTTTTTTATGCGCTTTTAATGAAATGCGGCAATATTTACAAGTTGCCAATGTGCAATCAGTTACATCTGGAGAAATCCAATCTGAAATCAAATAATAAAATAAGTATTTACTGTAAGTTACAAAATGACTCATATTAGGTTAGTCACAAACTTATTATCTAGCTTTAATAGTTTCCCACAAATGTGGTAATTGCTTAGACTATGGCAACACTCAAGCACATTGCTGAAAAGGTTAGGTGCCAGAGCTGTATACTTAAAACTATCTTTAAAAAATGGGGTTAGTTAGCCATGTAGATTTATATTACGAGACGACTCTTGTTAAAATTACATATTAAATTTTCATTATTTTCCGAACTAAATATGGACATGCTGATTTGACAAACAAAACAACAAAAGCCATTGGTGAATAATCCAGCACCAAATCAAAACAAAACACCATGCAATCCACTTAAGCATAGATAGCCCAGACTCAGTGATCAACTGGGCGGCAATAAACTGGGCCACGTGGACCAGTTGTACATAATTAATTATGCCTACTATTTTTGTGGCCAACTGGGCCGAACGCGCTTTGATTTTGCGGACGTGATTTTATTATTTAATTTGCTGTGGTTAAGTGGGCCGAAAGTATACAGTACAGTCAGATACAGATTGTTTCAGTAATTTCAAATAGAATAAATATTTACCTTGTAGGTACCATTTTGTTTTTACTTAAATACAGTATCTACAGCCGTTACGAAAGTAGAGTGCGCTTTCTTTGAAAATAAACAAAGCTACTACAAGACTCAGATTACAATGAAAGAAGTAAGACGGCAACAAGGTCCCGATATATTTGTCTCTTTCTACTATTGTATCATGGGACGCGCGCGCCTGCGCTGCCCTTTGCCGGCAGTCTGGTTCATGTTCCTGTGGCGTGAATGTGTTTTTGATAATTTTATATATCATTGATGCTATTCAGCGTGGAGAGTGTAAATAATGGAACATAGTGGAGGTAAGATTTATATAATTACATATTCTTAGCATAAAATAATATCACAAACTTCATTCATTACGTTAAAGAAATTTCAATAAGAAGCTATATCTGCTCTTATTGGCGGCCGCCATTTTGTGGCGTCGTTATTACATTGTCATTACATTTTTAAGAATTACTAAGAATGTTTTACGGTTATAATTTTAGTAATTTCACAGTTTTACTATCCAAGTATATTTTACATTATTTGTGCTTATGTAAAAATATATGCTTTATTTATAGCGCTTAATTGATTACTCTAAATTTACTGTTTCTTTTTTTTTGGATAACTAGATTTATACAATAATTGCGATAACATATTTTTGATTTGTGCAATACTCTACAATACGACCTTTTTGATGAAGAATATACTTCTGCTTTGCCTAACATTACTTTTAATATAAAAGTTTTGTTACACACATATATATATGCACATATTTTAAGATTACTAGCAATTTGGATTTCAAATTACTAGAATTATTTTTATCATCCAGCAAAGGCTTTTATTAGAAATGGGTTCATATTAGTAGCGTAATGTGTAATTAGGCTGCCGCCGCTGATGTATATATATATATATATTTATATAGATGCCATGAAAATATTTACAGGTGAACCAGGGCCATCAAATTCACAAAATTGTATCCAGTGGCAAATAGTAACATCGCAACGAGGCAAACGAGTGCTTCTTCGTGCAGGCCATAGATACCATGAGAAAAGGCGAAATAAAGATGGTTCCTGTGTTTGGAATTGCACTAAAAGAAAAAAATGTAAATCTAAATTAATTATTGCCAATAATAATACCATTACACGGGATGACAAACATGACTGCGAGCCGGATTTTGCTTCAAACGAATTAGAAATACAATTTAACAAGTGCTGTGAACAAATCAAGTCTGATTATACTATTTCAATTCCAAGAGCTTACCGGGAAACTGTTGCGGGACTCGTGGATAGTGGCATTGATTTCATTAAAAAAAAACCTACATTGGAAAATATTAAGCACAAAAAATATGTTTTAATTCTATCAAAGAAATAATTGTGCCCGAAAGATATCAACATTTTTTATTAGCTGATTACAGTAATGGACCCAGTAGAATTATAATTTTCGCTAATCGAGATTGTAAAAAAATATTAACTAATCCAAATTTAACAATTTTATGTGATGGGACGTTCAAATTTTGTTTAAAACCATTTAATCAATTATATAGTTTACATGTAGATTTAGGTAGTAATGACACATACAATAATATTATACCAATTATTTATGCCTTACTGCAGAACAAAAACAAAAATACGTACATAACTATGTTGAAATTAATAAAAAGTGTAATTCCCCAATTTTCACCCCAATTATTTATACTTGACTTTGAACAAGCAGCTATGTCTGCTATTAAACATGTTTTCCCTAAGACTAAAATCAATGGCTGCTATTTTCATTTTGCGCAAAGCTTGTGGCGAAAAGCCGATGAGTTAAATATCACAAAATCAAAATTAGCCAGAAAACATGTTAAACGATGCACTGTTATGGCTCATTTGCCTAGAGAGGCTATAGACAATGCTTGGCTATATATAATGGCACAATGTCCTACAAACAAAAATGTCGTGCTATTTAACTATTACTTTGTGCAAACGTGGTTGAATGATAAGTCATTCTTTGCAGACAAATAGTAATGCAGGTGTAGTAATCATTTGCATCGAACAACAAATATGATTGAAAATTGGCATTCGATTTTAAATAAAAAAAATTCAAGTAAACCAAAAAACATTGCGCATTTTTTAACAATACTTGAAAAGGAAAACAATTACTATGAAGTTTTATATACCAACGGAACTAGTATTAGAAAAAAACTTCCAGAAACCCAAGAAATAGACCAACATATTATATCGCAGACGATTGAGGAATTTATTAGAGGGGACATTAATATTGATTTATGCATAGAGCGCCTTGTTTTATGATTTTATTTTAAAATTTGAAATTACTTATACTGTGATTTTTTTTTTATTAATTATAAGATTTTGATAATTGTTGTACAAAACCGATCTGTGATTTTAAATTTTTATTAAAAAATCAATGTTGTATCCTGTTATGCTCATAATTTTTGAATTGAAACTTAAATTATATTAAGCTAAGGTAGTTCTATTAAAATTATACTGAACTGATCTGTGATTTTTAGGATTAACCAATTTTATTTGTATTGTGTTATATGAATGTTTATCGTGTATATGTCAATTTGTGATTGCAGTACTGTTTTTTAAAAATTATATTCCTTATTTTAAAACTTAGATTAATAAGAAAAATTATTTACATGTTATATAAAACATTTTATTGTAAGCTAAGCTTTGAATATACAACTACATTTTGTTGATTTTTGAAATATATACATTGATTGGCGATGTTTTGTTTTCCTCTCAAAGTCCCAACACAATTTACCTTTTGACAAATTTATTTTGATACACTTGTGTTCGTAACTATACCAAACTGCCTTAAATTTTTATTGTCGGCCCACTTAACCACAGCAAATTAAATAATAAAATCACGTCCGCAAAATCAAAGCGCGTTCGGCCCAGTTGGCCACAAAAAGAGTAGGCATAATTAATTATGTACAACTAGTCCACGTGGCCCAGTTTATTGCCGCCCAGTTGATCACGAGTCATAGCCCACAGGCACGTCCAGCCAAATACTTGGTTCTTCTATAAAAAATACCTGTTTTGATCAAATATTTCAAGTTTTGTTGTATCCATTGTCGAAGTTGGAGACTTAACTAAGTTCTGTTTTGTCCTGTGTAGCATCATGGTGTTGATTTATCTATTGTTAACCCAAATAAGTTTTAATTAATTAAGAAGGTAAAAGGTAACGTAAACAATATAAAACCTAACCTATTAACTAGGTAAATAAATATCTACTGTATTTTGTCAATTGTAAAAGAAATAAATTATTTAGTAGGTATTACAATATAAATACGTAACAACCGTAACTACCTCTATAATATTATTTAAATTATACTTAATGGATTTTAAGTAGGTACCTTTTAACTCCGGATCTGTCTCCCAAGTATTTGTATATTTTTGGCAGTACTTTTTTCTCTCTTCCTTTTCTTTCGGCATAGTGGCACACACTATCACACACCAGCGCAATTAAAAAATAGGTATGAATAAAATTTCAAGTCAGGAACAACCGACATTCATACATTTATTTTGTTTGTAGGTAATTACAAATTTTTAAGCGACCAATGCAATATTTATGAAATGAACGAATTTTACCACAGACTAATAAGGGAACAGTCACCGCGTTAACATAACCACTTTTTTCTTGGTCTGTGGTAACCACCATAGATTTTTTTAATTTAGTTCTTCCATGGGCATAAAGTAGGACTATGATCAAAAGGCATTTCAGTGACATTGATAGGGGGCGTTGTTCGATCGAAAAATGTCAAAATTGCTGTCACTTTTATAGGAAACAGCATTAGTTCAGATTTTTGCCACCCGCCAATTATGCGTTGGGCGATAACAGATAATGCATTATTTTATTCCGGAATACCATAGACAATTTGTTTTTTCGTTTTGGTCAGTCAATTACATTGTAGTCGTGATGCTAGAAATTATTTACGCCCCTAAAAAAGTCCCCAAATTATTTAGGGCCCTAAAAAAATTCCCACTAAGCATAATTAGTCCCTAAATTTAGGGTTAAAAGCCCTAAGTTGGGAAGCCTGACTGGGGAATAACTATCGTGGCTACAAACAGGTTTAATCATGTTCGTAGCACGGAATGGCAACGTTGCGTTTACGAGATATGAGTGGTGGGTCACTGTGTCCCACTGGTTCACTGTTGGCCACCTGACCCTACACATGATACCCAGACCCGAAACAACAATTTGTGGATCACACAGTGTTGTCGTTTTCCTCTTTATCACACGTGGTGTCTATTTGTTTATCTTGAAGGATCCAGTCATTTGTTTAAACGTAGCCTAAAATGGTCAAGAAAAATATTTTACAGACTTCTACTTTCGTGCCATCAATTTTTTTAAAAGAATGTCCTTCTTGGCATCCTTTTTGGTTACGTTGCGATTTTTCTTTTAAGTCGTGGTACTGCAGTATGCGTGTTCACAAACATATGTTGGTCTACGAAATTCATTTTCCAGTAGTTGCGGTTGATTAGTTCTCGATCTTCTTGTGATACTTGAGTGTTTCATTTTTTTAAACATATTTCATTACATCCCGGTCATAATGACCGGGATAATGACTTGGTTGGACCATGTGTAATGACCGGGTCATTACACATGGTCCAACCAAGTGTTCTAAACATTTTTTTTTGTTTTGTGCATCTATTTTTTTTTTAAGTGCAGATGTATTATATTTTTTACGTTTTCTTTGCAAAGATGGTTCTTGTTCCAAGTTGTGTATCATCTGTGGTTAATATTTGAAAAACTCCAACATCAATGTGATTCGTGCTCTTTCGTTTGCAACTTGCAACTTTCCTAGGAGGCACAGTTTAACTAATATCAAATGAACTCCTTCGCAATTAATGTAAGATTTTTTTTATTTGCAATTTCAGGAAACGTTTTATAAGTAGGAGGAGAACTTCCTGGAGCCAAATTAGGATTATTATTTTTTGTGTCTTTCGTAACTTCTTTTATTTGATTTCACCACCAGAGTCGTCACTTGACGTGACGTCACACTCAGATGGGTTGTAGTCTTTGTTGCGGACTGAGTCATCTGAATTATAATCGCATGTTGTGGTATCTTGTATATTAAATAATATAAATATAGTTTGTTAAATAATTATTTTTGTTGTTACTATCGAAATTTGTGGATTCTGGTGATTCATCAATAGGCTAATTCCGTATTGACACTTTTTTTTGACAAAAATGATTCATTATCACACCAATGCGAGTCCACGCATCGTGTACCTTCTAGTTAAGTTGTTTCATTATGATGCAGTTGGCCGCTTGATCTTAATCTTCTTAATGGGAGCATGGCGGTCGTACAGCTTAGTCACCAGAGTGTTAAAGAGCTCAATCTTATCATCAATTGTAGTGTAGTTGCCGTCATCAGAGGCTCCCAGTCAATTAAGGAGGCATCGACCTGAAGCTTAGCCATGACTATTCGCGCAAAACAACACCGGTACAGAAACCATGTTATGGTGAGAAAAACCCGGAGCATCATGCTGACCATGACAGGATATGAGGGTGGGATTAAAGACAAGAATAATATCAAGCCAGGCCAGGAATCATCGCCAACAGTGTTGTGGTGAGTGGGATTAAGTGGCAGTAACTGCAGGCCAGATGACTCACCTATGTGCAGAAGTCTACGGGAACGATGGGATTCATGGGAAACAAGGTTTGTGTTATAGTCACCCATGATTATGTGATGTGTGTACCCAGAACCCTAAAGACTCAAGGATTGATTCGAATTCAGTGAAATAATCAATAGTAAGTATGTAAATAACACCCAACACTATTTTCACCCCCCGGCTACAAACTTCAAGAAAGAGATACTCCGCAGGACAATTGGGAGAAGAAGAAAAAACCACCTTAAAAGCAAATTCACTGCGGAGATATATACCTACACCCCCACCCCTCCTAACAGTACGGTCGTTACGTATAAGAACATAACCTGGCAGGGGATAGGTTGCTGACAATAACTGTGGTTTGAGCCAGGTTTCAGATATCAGGATGGCGTGTACGTTACTATTGTTAAATGCGTCGAAAAGTTTATTGTGATGACTGGGGATACTTCAAGGGGACGCATTCAAGTGGCAAACATTCAACACATTAATGTTATCCATAAAACGGCTATGTATATAATCAGGCAGGGAAGCATATGACAAGGAGCAAAAGCTATCATTATCTGAATATGAGTTGGCTGAGGAAAAGAAATCATCACTGGACATCAATAAAATATTGTAGAGTATGTATTACAGATAATAACTATATAATAATATTACTAAAATAATTCTGATAACTAAACAAAATAAAATAATAAAAGTATGTTGCTGCAATAATAATTGTACAGAACCAATCTGCACCACCCGCCAGCTAA
Organism: Spodoptera picta; assembly: GCA_038387885.1. NCBI lineage: Eukaryota > Metazoa > Arthropoda > Insecta > Lepidoptera > Noctuidae > Spodoptera > Spodoptera picta. The sequence continues at coordinate 3,810,504 of JAZHFQ010000308.1, forward strand.
CAACACTGAAATAGAATAAAAAAGAGAACAGAAAAAAAAGAACAATCAAAGCACTCACAATGAAAGTTAAACAAAATAACGAATTACCCAAAAAACAAAAAATAAAACAAAGAAATTATTACTGAAGATTATTATATCGTTATTTTACTGAAGATTGTGTGGATTTTATCAGTAGTTTGATAACTTTCTATTTTGGTAGTTGCAGTACAATGCGAACAATTGCCTTTCATGAAGATTTTGTTTTTTACCACTTTTCCCGCTTTAAAGTCCAAGTACAAGTTAGTTTAGTACATTAATAAATTAACATAACATCACGCCTTTTATCCCCGAAGGGATAGGCAGAGGTGCATATTATACCACTGTACAATGTAACACCCACTTTTCACTATTTATGTTATGAGTCCCATATAATATGGTGTGAGCCTATTGCCATATACCGGGTACAATTCCAGACTCCGTGCTACTACTGAGAATATTTAATAAAATTAAAAAAACTGCGTTTAAAAAACCGACTTCAAAAACGAATAACTAACGAAAAGTGAAAACTAAAAAGGAAAAAGATAACTGTTATTGGTCATACGTACTTATAGCTTACACACCCACTGATAGGTTAGAAGTCGGTGCCACAAGCTTTAAACAAAAGTATTCATTCATATATTTCAACATTAGTTGTTTTTTTAATAGTTTTTATAAATATTATATTTTTTTGTACGCCAATTGTGACAAAAGTTAACCTTAATAGATACCTAATATTATTAAGCTGTTTACTATTTTATTATGCATTATACCACCTGTGCCCATTAACTATTTTGTTGTGGCACCGACTTCCAGTCATACAAGCCCATTTGATATGAAAACGTTATTGTATCATTTTGTGCACCATTCTTGAAATTAATATATTTGCTTTTTAATGACGTATCTTTGTCACTACTGCTACAACTAGCACTTTTTATTTTTATTTTATTTTATTTTTTGTGATCCATCGTTTTCAAAAAATATATGACGTTTACGTTTCAATGATGTATACAAGGCTATCGGGGTCATTTTAAAATCAAGTTCTTTGGAAAAAAATAGGGTGAGTACTTTTAATGTTAGGATTTTGCAGTATCCCAGCATATTTATAAAATACTTTTTGTTGTTCCTCAAGACCTACTATCGATTGGCGGGCTTTTGGCATAATGGTTCTGAAACAAAAATTGAACAGCGTTGAACAAAATGATTTTAAGTATTTTTTATATCATGGCACGGCACGCTGAAGGTTGGTTCAAATCCCGACTGGTTGTTGAATTTTTTCATAATTAAATATTAACATTTTAGAACATAAAAGTGCTTCAATTTTGCCAATTTTAAGAATTGACCGTAGTATGTATTTCATTTAATTTGTAAACTTTGAACCCGAACATACAATAGAATAGAATAAAAATCTTTATTGTACACCTACCTACTACATACTGCATGTTAAATAAACAAATGTAAAAAAATAACAGTAGTTGGCATAAATATACTTACATTGAAAACAGGATATTTTGACCATATTTGATCCATTGTCCGTAATAGTCTTTATTATTTTTGACAGTTTTAAATCAAATTCAGAATGAATGAATGAATGAATCTCTGCAATCAGCTCAGCTACTTTATCATAACTACTAGCGGCCCGTCCCGGCTTCGCACGGGGGGACTTAAGATTTTTTACATAGTTTTACGTTTTATTTATATTTATTCTCAGTTTTTTTTTTATTTAGGAAGTATTTACCTTTTGAAAACATTTTTCCGGACTTCATTCACTATTTCATTTATTTAATTAATTATTTTCTTCTTAAATAGGAACCTACCTATTTTGTTGTTGTTTGTTTTGGTTGAGGTAAAAGTTTGTTTTTAAATTGTTATTTTACATTTATTGAAAAATATTTACATCTTTTCATTTTTTTTTGTTTTTCTTTATTGTTTTAAGGTTTTTTTTGTTGTTTTAAGGTTTTTTTTGTTAAAGTTTTTTGTTTTTTTTTAAGGTTTTTTTTGTTGTTTTAAGGTATTTTTTGTTAAAGATTTTTGTTTTTTTTTTGTTAAAGTTCTTTGTTTTATGTGTTTGATCAAATTATCGTAATATTTACATTTTACTTTAAGGCTTCACTGTAAACTATGTTTGCAGTGGTATTTGTAGGTGCTAACAAAACATATTGATTTTTAGGAGATCCTACTCGAGAAAGGGCTACATATAACTGCCCATGAGAAAAGCACTCTTTTCTTAGGTCGACGCCAACAATCGAAAAAGTTTGCCCCTGTGATTTATTTATCGTAAGGGCAAACGATGTCTTCACAGGAAACTGTAACCTTTTAAAGGATATAGGTAAATCCGTCGGAATCATCGGGATTCGCGGTATGTGAGCGAGCTGTCCGGCCGCGGGCCCAGTGATGATTGTTGCTACAATCACATTGTCTCGTAATTCCCTTATCAAAAGTCTTGTGCCATTGCACATATTGGGAGGGCTTAAATTTCTCAAAAGCATGATAGGAGTACCTCCTTTTAATTTTAGTTCGTGGGGTGGCAAGCCGGCAGGGTTGAGGGAATTTAAAAATTCTTGTGGGTAGTGTACTGCATCTTCGATGTTGCACACAGTGTCAATAGATTTGTAACATTTGAAATCACCTGGTACTTTTTCCATAATCATTCTGTTTATATCATTTACGGAATCGTTTCTTGGCGACACTATCGCCCTCGAACAGAGCCAATTGAAATTTCGTTCTGTGAGATTTTCAATGTCGGGATAGATTGTGTCTATAAGAACATCTAGACTGTTAACAGTTTGAGCCAATTCATTGTCCAACGATACTTGGGAGCTATTTGCAACTGGCGATGGTAGTTTTCCATCTCCAAGTTGAAGTATTTTTTGTGAGAAATTTCCATTGTTGTCGTTACTTAAATGTGCTCTCATATTTGTGCGCAAATTTAGAGTTTTAATTGATTGCCACAAAGGTGATGATTTGAGGCACGCTTTAATAACGTCGGCGCGTGTACCTTTAGTTATAACCGGTAGTGTTTGGCGAAAGTCTCCAGCCAACACAAAGGTTACGCCTCCCATCACATTGCCTGAGTTCCTGAGGTCTTTTAATGTGCGGTTCACAGCTTCCACGTGAGCTCTATGGCTCATGGTACACTCATCCCAAATAATCAGTGAAGTGTCCTGTAAGAGCTTCCCAAGTGGACCATTTTTGCGGATTGAGCATACCGATTGTTGTTCTAATGACACAGACAACGGTAATTTAAAGGTCGAGTGAGCAGTCTTCCCACCATTTAATAGAGTTGCAGCAATGCCAGAAGACGCGACCGCCAGTGCTTTTCTTCCAGATTGTCGTACTTTGGCTAAAATTAAATTGGCAAGAAATGTTTTACCTGTTCCGCCAGGCGCGTCCAAAAAAAATAGTCTACCTTTGTTGTTGATCACACTTTCAATTATAGCATCGAACGCAATTTTTTGATCTGCCACCAACTTGGGTACATTTGAGTTGACATATACTGATAACTCGTTAACATCGTATGTAGAGCTCGGTATGGCATTAACTACATTTTGTAGGGGGCGATTCGGAGAGGGTAACCCAAAGTCTACCAAATTTTTATCGTTCAGTTCTAAAAGTTTATTTTCGATCTGTATCAAACCTTTATTATAAACATTAAAATCTTGTTGACATCTTTCTTGGGCTATGTGTCTGATATCTTGACACAAATCGTTTTTAAAAGTGTTCCATAATTTGAGAGGTTCCGAGGGGAAACAAAATAATAGAATCACCACAAACAATTCTCTCAGCTTAAGCGGACATTGGGATATTGAAGCTTCTCTCAAAGTTATTTCCCATTGGTTATCATTTTCCAGCAAACCTCTATCTCGGCAAGCGGCTTGGTAAGTTTCTTTAACAATTCCCTCAACTGTTTTTAAATACTGGAACGATGTTGGGCCACGTACATGATGAAGTAGTATCCTGAGATAAAAACATTCTGACTGTGAAGGATGAATGCTGTACACTCTTCCCAATGCTGCATCTTTTTTTATGCCGGGGTGTCCAACTACGTCTTGGCCACGCTTCCTTCTAGAAAATTTATTGTTTGCCCATGTATAGTAATGAGGGACTTCGTGATAGAGTAGTGTTCTAGCAAACCCGTCACTGCTGCACAGGTCAAAAAAGGCAGTGAGTGTCGTTTTAGGTGGATTTTCAACAATATTTTGTATATTTTCCGCTGAGAAGTATACTCGTTGTCCGTTCTCTAAGTGTACCGCTAAGTGTACTACGGTAGGGTGTCTGTCATGTATAGGAAACTCTAACAATCTCCACACTGCTTCAGATGTACTGATGTATCGGCCGTTTAAATATTTTTCAACTTCGTCATGAGCATTTCTGACACTGAAAGTGGCTTGATCCGATCCTTTATTAATGTACTTACATATGTACTTAATTGCTTGTACGGAATGACAATATTCAACGTTTATGTGAGCGTTGAAAGATCGGCACAATATTGGGCAATATGGAACGATCCATCTGTTGTCAATGTTGACTGTTCTTCCTCGCACATTCAAGGTAGCGACCTGCCCTCCGTTGTCGATGTCGCGTCGTCGATAAACGGGATATCCGTCCTCACCGGTCTCGGTTTGAGTTACAAAACGTCGTGGGTATTTTTTTGAACAAATGCCATTTTTCATGCACGGCGAAGTCAAATTTTCTTCCCCACATGGTCCATGTACCATATTTTTTGTGACTATTTCGAACAACTCTGGATCTTCGTCTTTATTAGGTAGCTCGGCAACTATTATGCCATCAATTTCATCGGGCTGTATTTTTGTGTCCAGCCAAAATAACATATGACAATGCGGCAATCCTCTTTTTTGCCACTCTACAGTTACCATAAAACATTTAACCGTCCCAAAAATCGCGTCTTTTGTGATTATGTTTATAATTTTTTTCATTTTTAAGTGAAACACTCGAGCAATGATGTCATGCCGATCGAAAGATCGCTGACCGGGAAAAAGTTCTTGCTTTATTTCTTCCCATTCCGGATTACACGTAAAAGTTATAAAAAGGTCAGGCCTTCCATAATTGCGCACATATGTCATTGCATCTTGCGTCTTTTCGTAGAGATACCTCGGTGACCCGGTAAATGACGACGGCAAAATGACATGCTGACCTAAATTGGCGGCATTTACACCTGCGTCTTGGTTTAAAGCATCCCTCAAATGAATATAGTTATCCGCTCTTAGCTTTTGTTGGTTTCGGGAAATAAAATTTAACCTCTCTGAAATCATCTTCGCCATCATATCAACACAATACTAATTAAACAAATCTTTGTAATAATGCAGTGTGTTAAAACAGTTCGTCCTAATCATTAAACGGTAGGCATAATATTGCATTCATGACACTGTCTTATTTCGTAATGCATTCTGCTGAGGAATATTCACATAATATCCGTCGTCTCCTGTTACATATATAAGTGGATATTGTAACGGATCGTAAGCGCGGTGCAATTCCGACACTCGTTTTAGTTGTCCGTCTCTACCATGCAGCACAATATCCCTGGGTCCTTTGTCTTCGTCGACCAACAGAACGGCCACTTCATTTATGGAAGGAGCGTTATATCTGCCTTGGTGTTCTGTCTGAGGTGTGCGATCAGAGTGAATGATTAGTTTTAAACTTTCCGGGTTGTTAAGTTCGATACTATGCTTGAAACTTCGTACGTATATATTGTGGCTATTTAATACGGTCTGCAATTCGTTAATCAAATCAATTTTTAGCGTAGGGGCCATGTTTGCTCGCAAAGATAGTTGGTCAGCTTCTGAAATAAAATATATTTGCAGAAATTGAGGGTTTTGTCCTGCTGGTGGTAAGAGGCTACCTATAAGATGGTAGACTTGTCCTTCTACCTTAAAGGTGGGCATAAAATTTCCCTCCCTAATTTCTTTTGCCCCAAACGAAGTCATCTGAAAAAGACTATTGTATCTACGCGCATTGTTCAAAAAATGCGCAGAAAGTGTGTGATTATTAGTCAATAGGCTTTTTATTGGTTCTGGTGGCTCTGTTATATTAGGAAGAATAACTTTTCCAGACGCGCAACACATACCGTTCGCTTCATCATTCCATTTTTTTGCACAACATCGCGGGCAAACCTTATTCATTGCTCCGATTTGGATGCTGTTTTGATGAGCATAATCAATTTGTGGATCGTAACTGAATGCCGATCTATTACTATGAGCTAAAACTCTATTACGCGTCCTAATTGTTAAAGAATGTTGTCTTTCTCTCTGTGCAATAAGTCGCTGCGAGCGTTCGGCGCTAGATTCCCTGGCACGCGTTTGCGAGTTCCTTTTTTTTTAAGGGGGGAAAATCATCGAATGACTGCTCGCGCCTGGGTGAGGCGGCGAGGGAGTGTCAGAGCTCTGTACGTGACTAGAAAACCACCCCGTTCCTTCTCCTGCACGCGTCGAGTCCGGAGCCCCGGTTACGCCGTTGGAGGTTCTCCGCGACTCCGACATCGGCATCGGCCCTATTGGGCCCCATCTGTGGTGGTCTGATGGCTCTTTGAGGCGCGCGCGAAACGCGACGCGCCGTACGCTCGGGTCTGTTTCTGGTCGGACGGGGAGCCACCCATGCTCGCCGTCCGCAGGCCCGCGCTTACGGTGGCCGGAGATCGTCCCGCGATCCCCGACGCCCGGTGTGCCCTTCGTGATGGCTGGGTTGCGAGGAGGCAGCGCTTCGCTGCCTCACGCGTCCCGCCTCCTCCTTAGCTACCATGACTGCTTCGCAAAAGGAGGAGACGGCTTCCCAGTCCCCCTCGCTCCGCATCATGGCCTGCACTAGGCCCGGACGCGAGAGGTCGCCATCGCCGATCACTTCCCTGAGGACACGGCGGTGCTCAGCCCACGCAGGGCATTCCGCGACAGTGTGTTCCACCGTGTCCTCAGGGCGGTCCTCGCAGTGATGACACCCGGACGTTTCCTCCCGCCCCATCAGACACAGGTACCTCCCGAAACTTCCATGTCCGGTGAGGACCTGCGTCAGGCGGTAGGTGAGGACGCCGTAGCGTCTCTCAAGCCACTCCTCAAAGAGGGGACTTACCGCTGCGATGGCAGCGAGCCCAGCCCTCGGTTGCGACAGTCGCTGCTGCCATTCCGCCATGAGATCGCGCCGGAGCTCATCCCGCCACGCACCTATCTGGCGCGGCAGCGGGGTTTCGCCCCGGCGACGTGCCTCCGCGCGCATGCTGTACACGCGCGCGAGCACCTTCGCCTCCAGATCCCACGGCGGTAATCCGGCAAGGAGGTTCGCCGACTCCCCAGAGATCGTGCGGTATCCGCGGATCATACGGATCGCCATGACCCTCTGTGACATGAGCAGCGTCCGAGCGGGACGCCGCAGCATGTTCGGCGCCCAAACAGGGGCGCCGTAGAGGGCCATGGACCGCACGACCCCGGCGTATAACCTCCGGCAGGAGGCGTTTGGCCCCCGAGGTTGGGGAGGATGCGCTTAAACGCCGCCCCCGCCCTCTCCAACTTTGGAGCCAAACGTCGGAAATGTTCAATGAAGTTCCACCGACTGTCGAGGACGAGTCCTAGGTACCTCATCGTCGTCTCGACGCCGATGGTAACTCCTCCCGCCGTTATTTGGGACCCACCCGGAGGTGGCGCGTTCCCGCGGCCATGAAAACACATGGCCTCGGACTTGTGGAGCGCCACCTCGAGTCCCAACTGCCGGATTCTCTCAACGACTGTCGCAACCGCTGTCGCCATTGAGTCGGCCGCCGCCTGGTGCGACCTCCCGTGCGCTAGCACCAGCGTGTCGTCGGCGTAGCATATTGTGCTAACGCCGTTCGGGAGGTCGGTGCGCAGCACCCAGTCATAACCGATGTTCCACAGGAGCGGCCCCAGAACCGAACCCTGTGGAACACCGCGTGACATATCTCGCCGGTTCCACTCGCCCCTGTGACCGGGGTAGCTGACGGACCTGTCCGTCAGGTAGGCCTCGATTATGTTTGCGAGTTCCTAACCCTATTTTCTGCAAGGCGTTGCGAACGTTCAGCACTCGATTGTCGTTCGTGTAGTTGTGATGATCGGGTATTTTGTGCTGAAAGACGAAGCGCATGTTCGGCGCTTGATTCCCTTCCACGTGATTGTGACATTCTGTCACTATTTTGAGCAAGGCGGTGCAAGCGTTCGGCGCTAGATTCGCTAGCACGTGATTGCGACGCATACGCTCTCTGATTTGCGAGACGATCAAAATTTTCAGAAACTGATTCTTCATCACGTCGTATTTTTGCTAATCTCGCTTGAGAGCAATTTTTAGATAGTTGAGACCTTCTTTTTCTTGGCATATTGATGAATTTTTTTTTATTAGATAAAAATAAGAATAGAAATTAGGATAGAGAATAAGAATAGAATTTAGGATAAATACTTACTATGGAAGATAAGGGTATAAGTAAGAATATAATTTAGGATATTATAGCAGTAAAGCCTGAATGAACAATTTATAATTAGTTCTGAAAAGAACTTTTTTACTCGAACAAAAAATGCAAAAGAACTTTTTTACTCGAACAAAAAATGCAAGTTAAATAGTCTACAAAATGTTTAAGATCGGTTACGTGACACGTCTGCTGCGTAGGGAGCCGACCGCGCGAATGAGCCGCGCGGCTACCTATCTCACTGATCTGACCTCCCCTTCCCCGCACCGCTGCGTTGCCCGGCTGGCTAGTCACTTCACGCCGCGCGCCGCCCCGGGCCTTTTTTATGTATTTTTGAAATAGCAGGTAAGTATAATAGGTATCTTTTGGATGAATTAATAGTCATAAGGTAACCGATTGAACAATTCAAAAGTTATCTAGAGCAAACTTTTATAAGGATTGAACCATTCATTAAAACGATTGTTATGGGTAAACTATATGCTCTCGCGGACTGACTTTTTTAAAAATAATGTTAAGATAAACAATTCATCTATAGAACATTTTTGTATAACTTTAACTATATGCTCAGCGCACGCCACGGAAGGCCTCAGAAACGATACTTTTCCCCCGTTTTTAAAACATTTTTGGTTACTGCTCCACAACTATAGGACCTAGCGTGATATTATATAGCCTATGTTACTTCTGAATAATGCAGCTTTCGAATGGTGAAAAAATTATTACAATCGGTTCAGTAGTTTTTGAGTTTATTCATTACAAACATACAAAAATACAAAAATACAAATCTTTCCTCTTTATAATATTAGTATAGATATAGATGTGTTCCCTTGAATCTTCTGCAAGCCAAAGTTACACTTTTCCGATTAAATTTATCACAATCAATCCAATGAGCAGTTACGCCTAGATAGCTTCTCTTAGATGATGACCATATATAAGCTGTGGTGCATATAAAATCAACCTTTCTCAATTGTTCCTTTGTATTTTCTATATATTCTGTGTATTGTTCTGCAATTTTTTTATCACATGTTTACCTGCACGTTATTTTCGATGGATCACTTAATTGCTGTGCACTGTGTGTCAATTAGAGCCTTAAAGGATTCATTTTCTACAATTGATATAGGTGACATGGTCTCCACTAAATAATTCACAAGTAACTTGTCGAAACTAACTTATTTGGTAAGACGGTTGGAAAAGTGGATTGTTTCAATATTTTAGATGAACCTTTGGAAGATTGGGATTTTTTTCCATATTCATTCGATGTGTACTATCGGTTAAAATTGAAGCGCTTCCGCAGCATTGAATAAAGTAGCTACATGATAAAAAGTTATAGCCCTTGCCGGCTGGTTTAACATCCACTTTTCACACTCATTGGCATAATATTTTTTCAGCGGTGAAAAGAAACACCTTTCAAGGGGCTGCATTTTATGCGTGCTGTGAGGCAGTGTGAGGTGGGATAGTCAGCATATGGATATGATTTTGTCTACAAAATTTCAAAGCTGCCCAAGATGTATGTGCTAAGTAGAGTGCGTTTCACCAAAGAATTCCCTTCGCTGTCATGTTGGTAGCGCTAAATTGAGTGTGGCCAGGTAGTGATGATTATATTACCTAATAATCGGGGAATTATATTTTTATGTAATAATAGAATAAAAAACTAGTTTATTTCCTTTATACTACTTTATATTAATATTGATTACCTGATATTACAGATGGGGTGTATAACCTATTCATACAAATAAAAATTCCTGTTAGTTAACCTTAATAATTGTGTATTAATGATTTAACAATAATATTATTTTTTGAAATAATTGTGCTCGTGCAAAGGCCCAACACCGGATATAATACTGGTATCACTATCTCTAGAGTCACTGTCATCAGAAGTGTCGCTTTCATCTCGTACTTCTATTATAAAGCGATCAATTTCATTATCAACAGTAACTCCATTGTTAAAATACTTGTTTTCTATATTTTCCACGTGGCAACATTCTTTTATCCACTCTTCTTGCGTTATACTGCAAAATGTCTCTTCTGCAATTTTAACAATTTTTTTTGCTTCTTGACCCACGTTCTTTTCGGCAATTCTCCTTTTCAGAAGACTCCAAATGAGCTCGATTGGGTTCAGGTCACAATGGTACGGAGGAAGCCTTACAACTTTATGACCGTGTTCTTGTAATAATAAATCTACTTCGTAAAGAGGTGGTTCTCTATGGCGTTACGTAACTCGACTTCAGAGAGATAGTTGCTTACAAGTGACCGTCGTCTACATGCGTCAATAAATCGTAACATGTACGCTACCGCACGCCTAAGCCGATTAAATTTAGAAAAACGATTAAATTGAATAAAATTATTGACGTTATGGATTACATCCATTTGTGCAACACATGACAATTCGGTGCGCGTTTCTGGCAGTGATTCCATATAAACAGAATTTAAAGGCCAGCTTACTTCAGGCTCCTTTAAAAAACTAGGCCCTGACCACCAAATGTCCAATGCCTGAATAGACTCAACACTAACACCACGCGAAATGTAATCCGCTGGGTTATATTCAGTGGGAACGTGTCGCCACACACAATCGCCGGTCAACTCTAATATCTCACCAATGCGATTACGGACAAAAGTGTGCAATTTACAAGGCAACATTTTCAACCAACCCAATAAAATGGTTGAATCAGTCCAGAACACAGTACATGCCGCCTTAACTCGTAATGACTTCACTACCTTATTATAAAGACGTGCACCTACTAAAGCTCCACAGAGCTCAAGTCTGGGAATCGTAGTAGCCTTAATGGGAGCTACTCGACTCTTAGAAACTAATAATCTGACGAGAATTTTGCCAGATGCATTAATGCTACGAACATACAGACATGCACCGTATGCTCTTTCAGACGCATCAGAAAAAATGTGAAACTCGAGACGTCTGAATGAGTCGATTATTACTCGACGTGGAATGCGAATATTATTGAGGTGATGCAACCTTTTAATTACGTCAGACCAAATATCTTCTATGTCCGGCGTCAACGGCTCATCCCAAGACAGTTTATGCAACCATAATTTCTGTAAGAGCATTTTTAGACTAATTACAACAGGAGAAACAAGACCTAAAGGGTCGAATATTTGTGAAATTATGGAAAGCATACTACGTTTCGTACACACTAACTCTGTCATGGCGAACGAGTGATCCGTGGGAAAACACAGCTCATCAGCAACAGCTTGCCATCCCAAACCTAAGGTCTTGCTGGGCTCATTTCCACCTATGTTTAGGTTTCGGGAAGACTGAGCCAGCTCCGAGACTAATTGAGGTTCATTAGACTGCCACTTTCTAAGTGGAAAGCAAGCTGAGGCGAGAACTGACGTAAGTTTATCACGCATGTTTTCAACGTCAGTAAGATCATCCCCTCCACTTAAGAGATCATCAACATAAAAATCGTGTGTAATGATTTCGGAGATCCTTTTGTCGTCACACTCAATCCCTAGCTGCTTAAGGCATCTAGTAGCAAGAAAAGGAGCGCTTGCGGTCCCATAGGTTACCGTGTTAAGCTGATATGCCTTTAGTGCATCTTTAGGATTACAGCGCCAAACTATCCTCTGCAAATCCCTGTCATCAGGATGTACCGCTATCTGCCGATACATTTTTTCGACATCAGCCATTAAAATATATTTATGCTGTCGGAATCGCAGAAGGATGGATAAAAGGTCATCCTGAACCGTGGGTCCAACCATTTCGATGCTATTTAAGGTTACACCGTTAGAGGTTGGGCTACTCGCATTGAACACGGCCTTCAGTTTAGTGGTCGTGCTGCTGTCCCGAATAACGCCATGATGAGGAATGTAGTGTGCATCCGTAGTCAGTTTACATTCTGTCATGTGACCTAACGTTATGTATTCTGACATAAATTCGGAGTACATTTTATAAACGTTCGCCTGGTTTGACAACCTACGCTCTAAAGAATAAAAACATTGCTTAGCACGATGCAATGAATTGCCTAACACGGACGGTTTATTCTTTAACGGAATTTTTACACAAAAGCGTCCATCTGGCAAACGCGTAGTGTTTGTCATAAAATGATCCTCACACAATTTGTATTCAGGTGAGGTAGCGGAACATTCAGTTACATCCTCCAAACTCCAAAACCGCTCAAGCTGATGCTGAATTTGTTCATGAAAGCTATTACCGGCAGCCGCATCAAGCTGCACAAAATTGCAAACAGGATTGGGTAAAGTGGCCTTACTATTTACTAAAGGGCCAGAAACTATCCACCCTAACCTAGTTTCGTAAAGTGTAGGTTTACCGGCGCCTAAATCTAACCTTTGTGATCCCAGAACATCCCAGAAAACATCAGCGCCTATTATCAAATCAACTGACGCAGGCGTGTGAAAGTTAGGATCGGCTAAACAGACGTTACTAGGTATATTAAGTGTACTTATGTCGAGCGAATGATACGGTACGTTGTTTGTTATCGACGGTAACACAAAACATCTTAGATTAGTTACAAAGGTTTCATCTAACGATTTTAAAGATACTAAACACATTTTATTTATTTGAGACGCAATACCGTTAATCCCCATAATTGATTTATTTATGGGTGTAAAAGGCAGATTCAATTGACGATACATTTTATTCGTCATAAGACAAGAAGTGCTATCGAGAATTGCGCGCGCTAAATGCTCGCGATTATTGGAATCATATAGCTTAATTAGTACCGTCGATAACAGAACGTCAACGCGATGACCGTGTACTTGGTGACTGAAGGCCGCGACGCTCGCCGACAGTGTCAAGCTAGGATTCACATCGGTAGAAGTGGCGGGCGGGGTGCTGCTAACAATGTTATCAGTTCGTCCGCTAGGCATAACTGGTTTTGTCTTGGTAGTATCTGCAACATGAATGAGTGTGTTATGACGTCGCTTGCATAATTTGCAACCGGGCTTCTTACAATGATTAGCGTAGTGTCCACCGCAAAAACAATTAAAACAAACTTTAAAACCTGGTAACAATTGAAGTCGTGCTTCATTGCTTAACGCTAAAAACTGCGGACAGTTATTTAGTTTGTGATCTTCGCTGCATTTAGGACATTTCCCTGAACTTAAGCTGGCTGCATTGTTATTAGAACTGTTGTCTAATGAAACCATAGTTTTATGTTTGGACGATTTAGAGTTTGTGTTACGATGTGTCTTGTTCTGTGATGTATGACATTCTATAGATTCAATTAAATCAGTGCGAATCTTCATGAAATCAATAAAATGTTGAAGCGAAATAGTGTGATCCTTGGTGATTCGGCCTTTGTACTCTTCCCATTCACGTAGTGTTTTAGTGTCTAATTTGTGTGACATGATGTAAATGAGAAGTGTATCCCAGTGCTTCACAGGCTCTCCTAAGGATTCCAATGCACGGAAATTCTTATTACATTGATCCATTAAGCGTTTTAATGGACTTGACGATTCTCGTGTTACTGGCTCGATGTTAAACAACGCCGAAATGTGATTGTGAACTAGTAAACGTTTATTATCGTAGCGGTCACACAACAATTGCCAAGCTGTATCATAGTTTGTCGCACAGAACTGAATGGATTTAATTACCACAGCAGCGGAACCTTCCAAACGCTCTCAGGTAATGATATTTGTTGATAATATCTATACTTAGATTTGAGTGTATTAGGCTATCAAAAGTATCACGAAACTCGAGCCAATTTTCATATGATCCATCGAACTTAGGCAGCTGTATGGTAGGTAATTTGACGGGTTTATTATTACTATTGCTACCATTATGAGAGCAGCATTCACTAGGCACGGGAGATTTTTTATGTTTTTATGAGTGGCTATTATTTCCTGTGCCTGACAGAGGATTTTATAGTAACTAGACTCAAATTCATCCCTTTCTAACAACTGGGTTTCACAGTCTGCGATACATTCGAGCCTTGTTTGCGTCTCGTCATAACTAGCATACAATGATTCGAGCTTACCTATTCGCATTTCAATTTCGCTAAAGTCCTTTGATGTTATCGATGAAATATCTAGTGACTTTAGAAATCCAGAAAAGATAGTTATGCGACCCTTGTAGCTACTGCGTTTCTTAGTAAGTTCCGCTATTTCCCGAGCTACTTCCCGTGCTACTTCCATATCAGCCTTGTCACTTTTTGTGGACATCGTGGGAGACGATTGATAAATCCTGGAATTTATAACAATAGGATCAAATACTGAATAAGTTTATCATTAAAGTTTACCTATAAATTGAGCGTGTCAGCTTGGAAAATATTAACTAAATCACAATTATTTTGATTGTACTCGTAACTGTAATAAGGTTTTTATAACAATGACTTAACACAATGTTACTTTAATTGTAACTATTACTTACTTACTTCAATTTACTTGTCGAAATATAAAATGAGCAATTACGGACATACTTAAATTAAATAATTTAAACGTTACTTTAAACACATAAGCAAACGATTAATAATAATGAACTCAGTTCTAAACTTTAAGATCATAAAAATTATTGAAGTTAACCTGTATTCGCTCAATGACACAGAATATTTTGGGTAAGTAACATAATAAATTTGTGCAAGTACTAACCTTTTAATAATTTAAATTATTAATATAAATACTACCTTTAGAGTGTTGGGTTAAATACAACTTATAACATGTGAATTTAATGTCTAAGCCACTTTTTAAAGCACCTTCGAACTTGACCACGTTGTTATAACCCGTCTTGATATTTTAATAATTTATGAGATTTCTTCAAATTATCGCTGATTTTCATGAAGTATTATCAATCCGGCTCGTAGGACCATGTAGAAAACTCCAAGGTGGTAAAATAATTTAAAGCAGTCGAGTAGAATTAATAGCGTGTAATCCGAACAATGACAAAAACAGATTGATGAGAGGTTACAGAATATAATAATATTAACTACAAATACGCCTAACGTGCGCTCGTTCGCGTCATTAGCCAGTCGAGTGTAATTGCCTTTATAAAGCAGTAGGCGCTTCGACAGTGGTGAATATTTGAAAACAAAAGAAAGACGAAAAAGACGGTGGTGGATGGTGTCATTGTATAAGAGTTTTGATATCTGATGGTACCCTAGTACATTTCAGCAAGTGCTCTTTCATTTTGGTAGCATTTGGTGTTTTAAATTTGTGGCGGCAATAATTGCACAAGATATTTTGTGTTCCTTCAACCTCGCCGCTCTTTGCAAAATATTCCCAAACATTGGATTTTTGTCGGGACATTTTTCTTTGTTGTTTTACTTACACATCAAATTATATCTGAAAAAAATAATTAATGAAACGTTAAAATTAAAAAATAAAATAAAATACAGATTTATTTAACCCACCAGAAGTCACTGTACCTACTCGATTGAGTACAGCCTTATCCTGAAGTGTAAAATTTATGTGATACGCCTTAAATTATTTTACTTCGTTACGCTGTACTTAATTGAGTACAGTGTACTTTAATGAGTTAACAGTAATAAAAACAGAACGGAGTTCAATAAAGTTCCGTCTTTATTGAAGTTGGTTCTATGTTCTAAGATTTTATTGAAGAGGTTGGTTTGAGGTGCTACGGCTTCATTGAAGTTGGTTCTATCTTTTTACATAAATATTTTTATCTCAACATTTGTTTATGTCACCTGTGACTATACCTAGTCCGTCTCATGAAAGCGCGACCTGAAAAAAGAGGTTCAACACAAACTTTTTGTATGTGGTATTACTTACTAACTAGTAGGAGAAATTATTATTTCTTGACACTTCAATTTTTTCGTTTCCTACAATTGCGGCTGAATAATGTTGCCAATTAAATTTAAAAAAAAATCCAGGTCGCGGTTTCATTAGACGCAACCTAGTAACATAGTTCTGAAAACTGCTGCAAAATCGGTTTAACGCAGACAAACATACACATCTACATACGGTTCAAACTCATAACCTCCTTTTTTGAAGTCAGTTAATATATAGATACCTATCGGGTGCTCCTAAGTATAGAAAATAGGTACTTTTCTGAAATCAAAACGTGTTTGCTTGCAAAGTTTGCCTTTATTTGTTTTTATTGACTTTTATACGCATTAAGTAGATAAGCAATGATGAATACCTATCTATGTGACTCGCGAATACTCGGGATGCGAACAGAAGAGCTATATACAAACGAATCAAACATGCTCGGTGGTTTTTTATTCTACAACTAAGTATCTAACATTTAGAAAAATAGGTATTTGCAAAAATAGCACAAAGAAATAATAATTCTGTTAATCGCAGGATCACATATTTACGTACCTACCTATAAAAATACCAACATAATATTCATATTTATAATAAAATAAACATTTATATTATACTTACTTATGTGCCACTGAAAAATAAATTCACCCACCACACAACAAATATATACGTTTATTCCTGAATAATTCGGGCGAAATATTCCACGGAAACATTCGATTGCGGGGTGTGAATCTATCTCCGCGGGCGAAAACTTCTCCGGGTAGCATCTCCCCTCTTACCGCACCCCGCACCACCATCGCCTGCATCACCTCTTAACAAAGAGTTTCAAATAAATGTCACTAGATGGCACGACATTTATTGATCTATGGTTGAAGTGTAATTTTCAAGTTACACTTTTATCATACATAATCAACTCTTATACACACCAAATTGTGTAACAATAAGCTCTTATTTCACATTTCAAACGTGATTGAAATGCACAATGTCCTCGCGGTGTTTGACAGTTTAATATCTATACCAATAGATGGCGCTGTATTAAATTTTAAATATTAAAACCTCGATTTTTTAAAATTTTGTTTTGTTTAATAATATCACTGATAATAGGAGTACGTAGTAGTAGTACAAAAGTACATTGTGCTTTTAACGTCATCTATTCGGAATAAAAGTATAATGTAACCCTTCTTGCAAAGTCGCTACTAACACCATCTATTGAGAATAAACGCGATTGATCTACAAAAATAGCCAGAATTGCCAGATGAAACCTGCTCTTTACGTCGGGACATTTCTTTGATGGGATGAGGCATTTGTATGCTAGTATCGATGCAAAATACGAAATTTCAGCAAAAAAAAAAAATTCAATAAAAGTCATTTTGAATAATTCTGATTTAAAGAAACTTTCTCAGAAGTATTCCGGAATTTTTCAGAATTTTTTAGAAGTTTTGCAACTGTAGTCCCCTCACAGAACTTAGTTTTTATTTTTGTCCAAGCATCGTGCACATTGTTGCGGCTTTTGTGACCTGGGTCTTTTGGGTTCCATATGGCCGGTTCCTCTTCGTACAATTCAATGAAGAGTTGAATCTTCTCGTTATTCCACTCCATCTCGTACAAAATCAATCTCCAATTAAAAACTTCGCTAAAAAAACAAAATAGGTCTTCCTTCGTCGCGCGCTCTGTATTATCTGTTTAGACGGCGCGTATTAACACAAGCCGAGCCGCAGATGGCGCGCGCGCCTTTGATCTGTGTCGAAAAAACCGACAAGTGATGGATCGTGCGAACTTTGCCGAGCCGCGCCGAGCGCAGTTGTTTACACAGCGCGTGGCGCGGCGAACCACGAGCGGAGCCAGGCTCGGCTCGCGTGTTTGCGCGCCGTTTAAACCCACCTTTAGGGTTGAAGTTCAGAAGATTAACATTTCAAGTTTTAATAAGTTAAAGAAAGTCTTCTCTGCAGTAAAACCCTGAACACGAGCCCGTGATAATGACTCTGGTTGGCGGAATGATAGCTCAGGATGACGAGCCATAAACAATTTCATCCATTTTTTTACCCGCCTTCTTCTTGGTCAGTGAAAATGGATGTGGAATATTATTTCTGATTGCTAATTGAAATGCCATTCGTTTCAAATCAGAAGCGGTGACGCCATATTGATTTTCCTCCATTTCCAAGCAGTATTTCACCAACTTCTCTTCCAATTCTATCAGCAGAACTGGTTTTCTTCCCAGTTTTACAGATACTAAAGTTTCTATTGATTTTTCAGATTTTTTGACATAATATTTCAAAGTAGTTCTTGGAACATTAAATAATTTCGCTGCCTTTTCCACCCATCTCATTCGCTTGTACAGCTTCAACAGCTTTTGTCATTGCTTCAGCATCCCAGTTTTCTTTTCGGCATCTAAAAATAAAACATTTATTTCGTTCTTCTAAAGTTACGTTATGTTTCTGCCCCAAGGTAGACTGATAGAAAATACCTACGGAAAGTTATTATAAGTAAATAACATAAATAAAAGTGACATGACCGTTGTGTTCATGATACGAGATCCTAATACCGCCCCGGGGACGATATAAGGTTCACGTAAGGAAACGTAACGACAATATTAAGAAATTACCATTTATTGTGACGCATCCATTCAATCAAAAAAATGTGTAATAACCCCAACATTTTACTCGATTAATAATCTAAGTTAAGTTTAGTGATAGATAGCAATTTAACTTGGAAACCGCATATCGCGGCGCGTGGTCTTCGATGAACGCAGTGGACGTACCTAAAGTGTAAGTATAAACAAAATCATAACAATGTTCTGGACTATCCGAGAACGACCTGTACGTCGGGCGACGTCTATTACCATGCCGGCCCGAGTAACCTAGTCTGCGCTTCTCATGTATTAAATATACTTACATGCGTTAGGTAAACATTATTTAAATAACTGATATTAATAATAATAAACGGTATAAAACTCACCTGCCTTATAGCGTTTTCCTGTATATAGGAAACATGCGCAGGATGCGTATGTAACAAGCTTGCTTACAAAATATGATTTTGTCTACGTCTATGAACAGAACGTGGACACAGAACACACAAACGTTCTTCCTGTATTTTTAAGAACAGAATTCAAGTCCGTAAATGTAGCCAAAGTCAGGTCATGTAAGAATATCACCAGAGTCCAAAAACAAGCAGGGTCGTCGTAATAGAAATACGTTAAAAGTAAGAATAACAGGAGCACTGCACAGTCAGAAGCGGAGAATACCGACTGATCACTGCATAAAACAGTCGAATGAAACGATTTACTTATTTGCTATGCGCGGGCGCTTGTCCAAGGTCAACATGTTTCTCTCTCTTTCGCGCGCCCCGTTAGCATTCGCGTGTTATCTTGCTTGAGGACTAATCGCACACAATGCCAATAAGCAACGGCTTGCAATTCACTGTCGCATTATATAACTTTTATTACGCCCTCTAATAGTCGAAATACACTTATTATTTTTTTTGTAACAGGTATATATGTGGTTAGAATTAATGACTTTAGTAATATTTTAAAGAAATATTCTTTTACTCCTATTGAAAAACATTTAATAATTAAAAAATATTTGATATAATTAAATAAAACTTTTCGACGTAGCTGTACAAGAACCCGGTACATTTTTTTTAAATACGTTTCCCGTTAGTTGTGTGTACTAAAATAATATCTCATGTGTATTGGTCATTAGGCCCAATTTGTTCGCATTTCTTTCTGGCTTAAAACACAAGCGCAACGAACACTTGGAGCACATCACAGTAGTTCGGCCCTTGATACAAAATTTACATCGCCCTTTCTAACCAAACATTGGAAAGTGGCTGACCTGGTCGTACCTTACATCCGGTGGAGGCCGTGGTGTTACAGGTGCCTGTATTATTTTTGACGGGTGTTGGTCCAGAAACTTCACAGTTGTCGACAGTATCTGCTCGGCCCTTTTTCAGGAGGCTCTGTGCTATTTGGTACCTGAACTTTTTAGAGGCATTGTCTTTCTCGAACTATGGCGTCTGTATAAAACCCAGCTATTATTTATGCAAATATCCAGAACTTGCGATACTAAAGGCAAATACTATCTATGGCCTTTAAACTGTCAATACCGGTACCGTAACCTAGTTCTATAAGTGTCTGCAAACCGTACTCGACAGTTAAGTCTGTTCTATATGTGACAAGTCTACGCCCCCCATATGGGCGTTATAATGTTTTACCTATTATGTCCGAGCAGGATACCGCTACTCTTCTTTTTGCAACTTTGTCATAACGTTGTATGGTACTGACAGGCTCCGCTGCCACATAACTACTGGCTGTGGGTACACATTTGTTGTCGTACCATTTGACGATACGTAATTTATGTTTGTTACAGACAACTTGAGAATGGGAGCTTCTAGGTTTTTTTTTCAGAGCTTTGTCTGTGAGTAAACATTTTTCCGCTCCTCGCAGTCTGTTAGATCTGATGGTGCCTAAAGAAAATATGCCCATTTCTTCTCGTAGATAGTTCACCAACTCATAACTTGTAAAAAAGTTATTGAAATATACCACAGAACAAGCACGGTCTGGTATACTTTTGCATAGATCCAGAACTACCTTAGCACCAAGGCCAAAACTGGACTCCTCAGGCGTTCGAAAATCATACCGGAAAGTATCTTCACCACAATATACTATGAAATCGTACACGCAACCAGATATGCCAGCTCGAACAAAAATTTTTTAGCCTCATTTTTTTGGCTTGGTTTTAATCTATTGCTTTCTGTTGCCAGCTTTTTTACCCTTATAAAGGACCATCATTTGTTCCACCTAAATCTGGTTTCGTGTGGGACTTTCAAAAAGTTTTCAAGGACTTTTTGTAACAAGGACCTCACTTTAAAATAACGGTCACCATCGTCTAATAAATTATTATTAAGATGAACATATCTTCTAATCAATTGATATTTTTTTAGTGGCATAATATCAGCTATCGGGCTATAGGGGAGCTCACGTGACCAATAATCAGTATATGCTGGTAAATTTACAATGCCCATAAGAAGGTTAATAGCTATGAAGCATTGTATATCTTCTTTAGTAAAATTTATGGGTTTTCCTTTCTGTTGCACGTAATACAAATTAAGACTGTTCGGTTATGTAATCAATAATTTCATCTGTAAAAAAGTCTGTAAAATACTCGTAAGGAGTTTTGGGTGTTTCAGGTTGCGGAAGATTTTTATCTGAAATCCGGGCAAAATGGTTGAATTAATTTTTAGTCCACTGAAAATTTAGAGGCTTTTGTAAAATACGTCGGGGTGTGACTATTCTTGCAGTCCTTCTGGCTGTTGTGGGTCTTCTTAGTTGGCTGTTAGATGCAATTAATGGAGATGGCGGCAAAGAAAGTGGTGAAGAAGAGGCATTTTGCGTCAGTGAGAATGGTAATAAAAAACATCACCAATTATCCAACTGCAGTGAGGCCAAAAATCGGTAATGTTTTTATGTATGTATATATGTATGTATGTCTGTCCGTGTATGTTCCTGTATTTATAATGCCTTGAACCTAGTTTTTAACATAATACTCACTTCACCATTATATTTTTTTTCCAGAAATGAACTTTCTTTCGGTCAATTGCAGCATCGATTCCCATTTTAAAAGGGGATATGGGACATTTTATTTCAACGACCATATCATTGGTGATTCTATCCGGAGTAGCCCCTAGAAATGGAAGGACTTCGTCAATAAATAGTCCACATTTATCAATTTTTATATTTTTTAGGTTAGATAATTGTTTTAAAGCCCGCCTCGTGTTGTCTACCATGTTGTATAGACGTAACATGGTCTATAGAAGCTCTACAACATGTTTTTCACTATATTTCTACAGCTATTATCTTTCTTCTTTTTACGACTTTACCAAAGTTGGAAGCCGTCAAAAGGTTGCGTCTTAGCTCAAGCCACTCACCAGATTCACTTTGCAATATTGTTTGCTTAGTGATGTGAGCCCGTTCTTCTTCTGTCTTTTCTAAATTTTTTAGAAAGGTTTTTTCGCCATTTCAAAAGTCATCGGATTCATATCTGGTCGTTCTGCATTTTCACCATAATTGCTATCTGAAGGCTGAAACTTAGCAAAATGGCGCTTCTTTTTTCGTTGTGCTAGCCTATTTCTTTCTCTTTTCTTACAAATTGTTTCTTCGTATTTTTTAATACTTCTCTGGGTGTATTATTATGAATACTTCGGTGTACAGTTGATAAAAGGTTCCCAGTGTTAAACGATATTACAGCACCGGCGCATCTAGTTTGGTAGCCACGCCGTTGGGAGTAATTGATACGTTTACCACCAACGCCATTGATCTGTTCAACAACGTTGCTGTCGACGTCCTCAATGAGGCTCCTAGAATGCGAAGCAACGTTAGCTGCAAGCATTTTTATTCTTTACCAGAGACTAGAAGCGTCAAACTGCGTGGTAATATTGTCAGTGTGCGAACATATATCTCTTTTGCATTTGGAATGTTTTTGTCTGGCTTGTTAATTGTAATTGCATCACAGATATATTTGCGAGCTGTCAAATATTTTTAGTTTACTAACTAGCTTTCTATCTTTAATAGGGTAACGTGTGTCAGTCATACTCATGACTTCATGAGTTTCTGCATGTTATTACAAAATCGGCGCAAAATATGATTTCTAAAGTTAATCTTCTTCGACTGTAATGTTTGCGTAGGAGCGTGACACAATAATTTTTGTGTAGATACTGTTATCGCCATCTGCTATAAATCGTCCATAAATAATGTTGTGCATTTCAATAGATTTTTTGAAACCTTCTGCTATAATTGTTGCTTCCATGCCATGTAGTTTTTGTAACATACATGGTCTTTTATAACATTTCCACTTTTTTGACAAATGCAACAGTATTTGTTTTTTATTGCCATGTATAAGACTTTACCCGTACGTCTGCCTATTATAGCTGCGCATCCTGTATTGGCAGCGTAATTCGTGTGAAGAGTTCGTCGTCGAAGAGTGAAGAGATCGGTCGATCATCTACACTGTAGACGATCGACCGACTTCACAGAAAACTTCTGCATGTTTGTGTTTTAAAACTGTGTTTTCTTGGAAATCGATCATTTCTATCTGCAGAGTAGCTTTATCACTCCCGAAAACAATTGCAGCTTCGTTGCTCCATTCACCATCAGGATGCAGAGAGTAAATGCTGCTGAGGATTTCTACAACATTCTCAATTTTCTTAAAATCTGCGAACCTGACAAATGCAACTTGTATTAGCCGACATCAATCTCGCTGTCACTGCTGATTATTTTATTTAAATAAGGGAAGCGTAAGCGTTCACTACCAACATCATTAATAAAGAGATCAAGTTTTCTCGTAAAACTTTTTCAAAAATCAAAATCAAAATTCATTTATTTGCCCGAACAAGGTATACAGTGGTCACATTATGATTATAGTCCCTCTTATTCTGCCCACAATTCGGGCGTGCAAAACTTTTACATGGAAGTCATAATCATTAAAACTATAAAACAAGATATGTCATATTAAGTGATAAAACAATGTCATTAAAGGTATACGTCAAAATAAAAATTACTTTATAAAAAAGGAGGTTCATTATTTTCAAACATTAAATTAAAACTAACAACTTTACTTCCGACATGAGCTCCCATACAAGCTTTCCATTGCCTTGAAGCTTAAGGTTCAGGTCATTGAAATGTTTAAAAATATCCGTCAAAAAAGCAATGGCAGCTACATTTTCTTTTTATTTTAGGAAACTTAAATAGGCGTTTGCTGAAGTTTGATCACTATTAAAAAGGTATATTTTTAAATGCTCTAAAATGCTGAAGAATCTTTCTAAAACGCAGCCTTTGCTTAACCATCTCACATTATTATGCAACAGTAGATCGTCATATTGTGCATCAACTTCTTCAAGAAATGATTTCAATTGACGATGTTGCAGTGATGATTTCGCTCGGAGATAATTCACTATTTTCATCACTTCTGCAAATTACGATTGAGTTTGCAGCAAAGCACAGTTTGGTGAATAATACAGTGGTAGGAAATCAAACTTTCATCACACCTTGCATTGCTACTCAACAAGTGAACTAGTCCTTTGTTACTCCCAGCCATTGCTGGCGCACCGTCAGTAGTTACCGATAAAAGCTTTTTCAAGTCTAACTCATCTTTATCAAAAAAATCCATTATTGCTTTGTTCATGTCTTCTCCTCGAGTTTTTCCTAATAGTGGCAAAAGAGCCAATATCTCCTCAACAAGAGTTTCTTTTGTTTGGTCCAGGTAGCGTACAAAAATAATTAACTGTGCCGTATCAGTGATATCACATGATTCATCCATAGCCAAGGCGTAATAGTTTGCATTATTTAAATGTCGCTTCACATCACAATGATTTTCTTCTGCCAAAACGTGTGTATTTCTGGTGCTAGTAGAAGCAGATAACGGCATCCGTCGTATCGTCTCAACAACATCCTTTTTAAGTAGTTTTGTTGTTTGTAGCGAATGTGTCATGCATTTTTGTATATCATGGATGGAAAATAGCAAGGCTAGTTTTATGTACATAACATTCGTTTTTTCTGTACAGGTGGCTGCAAACATTCATCGTTGTTACTGGAACGCCATAACTGTCAAGTGCTCGAACACAACACATCACTAGTAAAGCCATATTTGTGAAAGCGAAGAAACCAAAGTTGGAAGTTAAAGATAGCTCCGTATTACAAGAATTTAAAGAGGAGTGTGCAACAAGACAAGACAAAAGTTCTTTAATTATTAATTATAGTGAGTTACATGAATTAAACTCCAAAAATATATTTGATATGATGTCAGCATTTCTTGAAGAGTACACCATTCGTAGCTTCTGTAACTTCCAACAATATTTAAAATCCAAGATTACTATAGATACTATTGAGGAAATAAACATTAAAAGAATGGGCCAAGCGGACAGTAAATACTGGCACAGTATAAGACAAGGAAGATTGACAACTTCAAAAATGTATGAGGCTGCACTTTGTAATACTGATGGGTCATTTGTCCAGCAAATATTAGGGGGCTACAAAATACCTGAAACCAAAGCCATTCAACGGGGAAGAAAATTGGAAAAAAAAGTGCTAAGAGTAGTAGAACAAAAGTTAAATGTTAAATTTAGAAAATCAGGATTTGTTTTGATTAATGGAATATTGGGAGCATCACCTGATGGTGTGGCTGATGACTTTGTCATAGAAATAAAATGCCCTTTTACAGAAAAATTGGTCCGGAACTATGTAAAGGATGACATTATAAATGATAAGTATAGAACATAAATACATTGCCAAATGCACGCATGTGGAAAAATCAGGGGAGTATTTTGTGTTGCAGAACCGAAATTTGAGACCACAAAGAATGTGCATCTAATATGGGAAGACTTGGATAAAAACTTTATTATGGGTATAATAAAGAAAGTGGAAATTTTTTGGAAATTTTTTTTTCCGAAATTAATGTCAAGTGCAAATAAATAAACATGATGTTACTTTTAATAAGTCTTTATTATTTCTCCTTGTACATTTATGATCCCACAAGATATAATAACAATTTCGTCTAAATAGGGAACATATTTGTAGTTAACAACTGAGTGTGGTTTTAGCATAGCAAACTCTCTTACACGTCTTATAACCCTTTCTACGTGGATCCTCAAACTAGCTATAACTTTGCTCTGTAAAGTTTCTGTTGCAGTCTGCTCATTCCAGAATAAACTGTTGGTGGTCTAAGGAGTGTTACATGTTTCAGTGCTAGCAACGACTGTATTTCTTTGAAACCTTTGTCAGCCAAAACTACACTGTTTGGTTGAACAATATCTAAAAAATACTTTTTTCAACAAGAGCTTTATCAGATATTCTTCCCCCATAACCTTCAGCTATAAAACTTATTAATCCATCTGGAGTGCAACCTATTAAATATTTAACAGTATTGTAGTTTTTATATTGTGACCATGTTTGTGCTGGCTTTATTGGGTCTGATGGCTTAGCAATCTGTATTTCAAAACAGTCTATAATAATTTGCACATTAGAGTATCTTATTTTAAATACCAAAGGTAAATTCTGGTTTATTCGTTTTGGCTGTGGATTATAAACAAGATTTTGAAAAAAAATCCACAGTTCTTCAATACCTAGTAAAATCATGCTAGACAATTTTGTTCGTGATAATTCAAATCGGTCAATTTATGTGCAAGTTTGAAGCTCTTTTGTTGGTCAGTCTCATAAAATATAATGATGTGCTCGTATTTAGCTACACGATCTTGGAAATGGAAGTCGTAAGTAATCAAATTGTTTCGCACTAGTTTTATGAGATGGGGTGCATGAAAAATATAATATATTTTTCTGTCGTTGATAAAGAAGTAAGGCCGTTCAATGGTAACAGATCTATTTTTGCAGCGTTAAATAAATCAGATCCCATGTCGGATACAAATAATCTAATGTTAAGTCTTATCCCGAATAGTTGTTCTAAAATTTTGTTCATCCATTTAGCTATTTCGCCATAGTTCCTGCATTCAGACAGTAATGCAAATCCTACGGGTTGCTTCCAGTTGCCAAATATTCCACGAACGATCATAACCAAAGCATTTTTCGCAGGTTCTGGTGACTGGATTCCATCAACCTCGTGAAATCCTATAATTTTATCTTTCTTTAAGTTATAAAATAAATTAGCCTTTAAAGTCATAGCATCAATCACAACTGAGCAATTCTTATCCATTTCATTCATCATGACATAAGATCGTCATGTTTTGTTTATTTAATGTTCTTGGACTTGGGAGGCATATAATACTTTGCAAGAACCTGTAAGCTCGTGGACTATATAAATTTAAGCAAAGGATTTTATCATTTTGGTTTACAGTTTTGTTATCAATTTCGTATAGTTTGATTCTTTTTCTGCATTTTGAAAGTTCTGATCTTAATTTTCTTTTTCGTGGCGTGGCTGATGAAAGAGATTTAGAAGTTTGACTAGTGCCACTTGCTAAAATTGTTACATTTTCTTCTGTTTGTGTACTGAAGTCGACCAACTTTGAAACTTCGGTTAATGTTTGTGGGTCTTTTTTTGTAAATGTGGTAGATTGAGAGATGGTAATGAATTATTTTTAAGCCTTTTACGACGAGTTCCCGTTAGAATATCCATAGAACTAAAATGTTCTTCAAAAACTGTATAGTTTTGAGGTGGTTTCTTTATCATCAAGTCTTCGCGAGATATCTACCGAAGCCATTGAGAACGTCTGAAAAAAATTGCAAAATATTCTCTCTGTCATTTCATCAGAAAAGGTGCAGGTGCAGTAATCTGCTTAATAAACAAAAATATGTCCCGTACAAGCACTATCGGATTTAACACCCTCGAAAACCGAGAAAACGACACCCATGATGAAAAGGTCAATAATTTGTTGCAGCCGCCATCTTGGATTTACATTTTGATAGCACTATCGGATTTAACACCCTCGAAAACCATGAAAACGACACCCATGATGACAAAATCAATAATTTGTTGCAGCCGCCATCTTGGATTTACATTTTGATAGCACTATCGGATTTAACACCCTCGAAAACTATGAAAACGACACCCCTGATGAAAGAGTTGAAAGTAAACATGTACCTACGAACTACGAAGACATGATTTTAGTACCCGAGTCAAAAACTTTAGTAAAACAATATAGGATAATTTAAGTTTACAAATCTATTGTGATCGATCACACATTTACAAGTAATTTTATAAAATAAATCATTCTTAGCTGTCACTATCAGCAGGAAGTTTAAAAAACGATAGCTCCGGTTTTGATGAAACTGAGTTCAAGCAACCATACACTACGCAATACGTTCCGGGCATTTTTCTAAAAATTACTCAAAGTAAACTCAAACGTGACCACTCGTCTTGAAGCGACACGCACTACTCATGCACTGCGAGCATAGCTTATCGGTCTCGTAGATGCGTATGTTTGTGTGAGTGTGTCATTTTCGAGCGTTTATAGGCAGTTTCCGTACTGTTCGTTTATTTCTACTGTGCCTAGTGCTAATGCTGTCCTATTTTTTACAGATTATTTATATATCATCCTATTTTTTTCTTGTGGCACATAACAAATTTTCATTATTTTTAAAGGTATTGAATGAGTCTAAACATCCTGGACACTAAATTTATTTATATCAAGAGCTCATTTTTGATTACATCCAATGAAGCTTTGTTTCTCTTTTCTCGCCACTTCACATTCATGACCGAAAAGACTCTTTCTGTAAATGCTGAAGTGGCGGGAACAGAGAGTATATAGCTAATATTTTTTTAAACAATTAAATTCTTGAGGACATTTTTTTAAAATATATTGCCATTTTCCAGCGGTGCATTTTTGTATAAAGTCTATAAAGTCTAATGAACTTGTGCTACCTAGATTGCATAGGGCATTGGCTAACTCCAGCCTAAACTTACATAAGTTTAGTGGTTTTTTATTTACTGAAGTATTATTATTTGTAGAAGACAGAGGGTCGGCTTGCGAGGGATTTGGAGAAAACAACACAAACACCTCTGTTATTTCACTTTTTATTCACTTCCTTTATATACTTTCCCCGCTAGGGGCGCTGGTTGTACTCGCCAACGTCAGGTTTGACGAGCAACCTAACCAAATTGATGTAACGAAACCATAGCGCGATCTATCTCGATATTAACACCCTCTATCGAGCGACGTGACAACTCTGACTAATAATAATTTTATTATAATTAAATGTTGATCGCGCTATGATTCCGTTACCGAATCGTTCCGAACATTATTTATCATGAATACTTTTTTGTACATGAGCCATGCATTGATTTCAGACATATCTAAAAGATGAAAAAATAATCTATTTGTCCATTTCCTACTTTTTAGAGTGATACAATATCTCCAAATAAAACTGTCGAGCAAGTCCACTCCGCCCATGTGGGCGTTATAATCTTTGATAATTTGGGGACAAGCTGCTAGTACTCTTTGTTTGCGGGTTTTATCATACCGATTGATTGTAGAGACCGGCTCTGCTCCTGTATATGATGAAAGTAATGTAACGGGTTTGTTATCCTTCCAAACCAAGGCGCATAAATCAACTCCATCTACATTACCCACTGTCTCCACAAAGTGACTACGGGGCACGTCTCGTTTCATAATAGCTTTTTTATCAGGTAGCTTATATAGCGGAGAATACCGCCTTGAGGAACGCCAGTCTGCAAGTGGTTCCAGTTTGATGAGGTCTCATCAACGTGAACTGATTGCTGACGCTCCTGAAGATAAGAAAAAACCATTCCAGTGCGTCATCAGAAACCGAAAAATGGAAAAGGATAGCTAGTAGGATATCATGGTCGACCATGTTGAAGGCATTTGAGAAGTCCACCAAAACCAATACTGTGATCTCAGTGTCCTCCATTCCTGCCTTCACATCGCCAATGACCTTGAGGAGTGCAGTTACAGTGCCCAGGCCTGAATCCAGACTGTAGAGGTAGAGGACTAATAAGACAGTTACGGTAAATGAAATTCGAGAGTTGATTATGGACACAGGCCTCGAGCACCTTCGACAAAAAGAGAAGGATGGATATAGGACGAAAATGTGTAGGAAGACTAGGATTAAATATTTTTGGTATAGGACGGACATAGGCTTTGCGCCACAAGGATGGGAATATCTTACCGGAGATAAAAGAAAAGGTTAATCGCCTGGTCTGGAGATCCAATTTAGGTACGGTGGAGAAATGGATATTGATCATTCAGACCAATCGAACCAGGAAGATCCGGGTGTCGCGATCTACCAATACCCAGAGTTCCAAGGAACTTCCAGATATCGGCAGAAGAAGAAGAGGAGATACTGTTAAGAATATGACGGCGTTTATCATTGCGCACCATCTGATTACACCGATTCCTAGCAATTTTGAAGGCCGTCCAATTCTCCTCGGTGCGATCGCTCTTGTGTTTACGAAACGCTCGGTCCCTGCGTCGCATCACCATCTGTATACCTCCAGTCATTCAAGGCACAGGAGCACGCCTTTTTGATTGGGGCGTGACGATCATAGAGGTTAGTCAAAGTCGTGTTGAATATGTCTACCATAGTGTTGACATCAGTTGCTGCCTCCATTAGGGGTTCCCAATCTATGGCTGACGCATTCTCTCGGAGTTTATCAACGTCCATCTGCGCAAAACAACGCCTATACAGGACCCTAGGCTTTACCTTGGGTGGTTTCAGGAAATAAGATAGGAAGATCAGGTCATGGTGGGAGAATCCCGGGGCCTCCTGCTCATAGATGATACACTATAAAATAGCTATAGATAGGCCACTCAGATTTTCGTTTTGTAAAAATTGAGTACCCAAGTTGAGAGACGGCGCTGTCCTCAATTTCTTTTTCGCCTACGCTCTAGCTAGATGGCGCTGTTAGGTTTTTCTTCCTGGTATTTTTAATCTCCTTATACTGAAGAATGATTTTAATTTATTTCAACAAAATACATGAATTCTTATGTGTATATAAAATAGCACGATGACCATAATTCGATGACAAGATCAAATTCTAGTCTTATCAAAGGAAATCTATATTTCGAAACATACACATAGGAATTAACTTCACAAAATAAGTAACAATCATTCTTCAACATAAGGAAATCATTCTTCAAAATCTATCTATATAATACATATATATATCTATAACTGAAACGGAATAAAATGGTAGACAAAAATGATAAGTAATATTTGGTTTTTAAAGAATTTATTTCCTTTTACAACGGGCAGTATAATAACTTAAAGCTTGTATTTTTGTCGCATTATTATGACACAAATTTGTTTTTCCTCTAAGTATTCTGTTGACATTAGTACACCAGCTATTTATAATATTATTTGAAACAGTATCCATTAGGAAATTTCGCACATTCATTTTATGAGTCACACAAGAGGACTGGGATAGATTATAAAATATATTAATTAATTGTTTAATTGTACCCTTCAGACGTTTCTGCTGCGGTGCCTCGTTTAATTGTGTTTGAATGATCATGAAAACATCATCTACAAATTCGCACAGTGCCTCCGATGGATAATTAAGTGATCTTCTGGTATAATCTCTTTCTAATATATAATCTTTATTACTCGGAAGCAATGTACTTACCAGATGCATTCGGCAAGTATGGCATTTTTTACATATTGGCTGTAATATTTTCTTAACTATATAGTCAGTAACATATCTTTTTGCCTCTTTACTAGTCGAATTCCTAAAATTTTCTGTATCTGTTTGCATGAAGTAGTTAATTACAGAATCCACATTAACAGAGTCTGAGGGTTGTTTTCTTGCGTTCTTTTCTTTTAAATTTACCAATATTTTTAATGGCTTTAATATATTATTATCATCTTGCTCGCAGTTCGCCCCGACCGAGTGTGGTGATGTTAAATTATTTATAAGCAAAGTTTTAAATGCACCAACGAACTGCTAATATTATCAACATTCAAAACTAGTTGAAAAGTATAAACTTGTAGTGTAACTTGTAGTGTATCCCAATGATAATGTTATTATTTTAATTCATACAAAGAAGTTTACTTGTCTAAAATTATTGATGCATCTTAAAATTATTAATAGGTATCTTGAAACCAGACAACCACCAAAACCACCTATGGCTTATCAATATGATTAGGTATTGCTTATGCCAATGATACTTATTTGCTTAATATCTCATTGTTGCAGACACCCTCTGACTGAACACCTGGGCTGCATGTTTTACCTTCATTTTAGGTATTTTTTCCTTAATGACATGACTTTCCGTTAATTTATTTACTAGTCTTATATCATCTTCTCCTGGATCAGCATCAAGAAGCATTTGCAAATGTTTCCATTTTGCAAATTTGACTTCTCCGTTTTTTATATATCTTAAATCCTTTCCAAGAAGATTATTTCTTAATCCTTTGAGGAGATGTGGGGGATCAAATATTGGAAATATTTTTGTTCCATTAAATTCAAAAGCTAAACTTTTAAATTCTTTTCCTTGCGGCACCTAGCCTCCTGTAGGAGTCAGGTGGCCGGCAGGTAGGTAGGTAGGTAGGTAGGGTCCAAATAAAGTACTTTTTTAGAAGTAGGTCACTCTATTTACGCCAATTATCCGTTGCCCCAATCACGTCCAGGTTCGGGGTAATAGGTACGCTGAGAACACTGGCCTGAACCGTGGAGTAGCTCTGCAGGCGGTCCGGTCTCGTTCCAAATGCACTTCCAGGTCTTCAGCAGGGCCTAGGTAGTTCCCAGGTAGAAGGAAGGTCTGGTCTTCCACTCGCCGCCAGGTAGATGGCTGCGACGCGAGGTTAAAAGTAGAACGTAAATCCTGGAAGCGCAGACACAAGGCAAGCGTTGGCAGAGCTCGGACCACTTAGCCGGGTCCAAAGGTCACAGTATCACAGCAGACAAAGAAAAAAGGAATAGCTGCTGCTAGCGAGAAATTAAGAAGAAGAAACACCTTACAATAGCAACACTTAAGCAATACATGGAAACTTACCTCAGCGGGATTCCGATTACAATTTATAGAGGTATAATTGATTTGAAGTAGATTTAGTAAGGCCACCGATTCGTTCTGCGTTTTACGGTGTATTTTGCTAACAGTTTAGCCATATTGTCCACTCCACTTTTGGTTTTATTATAATATAAAATTATTTCTGGCTTGGCAGTTTCCTTATCACTTTCAATAACTGGTGACATGTGCATTGATGACAACATTATTACTGCTTTATTCTTTTTAGGTACATAGGAGCACAAAGTTGCTTCTTTGCTTTAGCACTATCTATTCTTCTATCGTTCTAACTTCGCCTTTAGGCGAAGTTATTATCATTATTATTATTTTCATGAGCAGTCCTTAACTTTCACACAATGCTGTCTATACCCAAACTAAGCAGAGCTTGTAGTTAGAGTAATAGACAATTGTTAAAAATATTTGTTTAAATTACTCTACTATTATCTAAATTTCAATATAATACATGCATGGTACCAAATTAAATCAATGTATATAATTGATTTAAAATCTGCATTACGTAAGAAATAACAAATTAATACTTACCATTTGAATATAATAATATATCATTTTGAGGTGCCTGGTCGGCCACTGATGTGCTTGGATTGTTACCGGATGCTGAAAAATAAAGTCTTGTTTATATATTTTGTTATGATGCAAATTGAATACAGCAAAAAGACTAGGCCAAACTTATTTATGAGTTTAATAACAATTTACATATTTACTGGCAGTCTCCGCAGACTTTGTCAGAGTTCGGTGACAAACCTACATATTCTATGTATATGTAAATCATAATGAAGGTTTGTCTGTGTGTCTTTTAAAGAACCAGAAATTATGCATTGCATCATGTAATGCAATGATCATCAGCAAAGTTGATGTGTATGTGCACGAGTCCATGATGATGATATCAAAGTTGGTATAACCAATTCAAAGTGTGTAAGGTCTAACAAGTAGTAACTACCTCTATATACAATAATATAAAGATAATAAAACGTTCGAGACTTGTGAAAAATCTTACCTAAAATATGAGTACTCTAGTCTGGATAAGATCTAGAACTCGATCGATTGCTGGATCTACAGTCAATTTCCTGGGTGGACCTCCTCCTTAAATATGAAAAAGAAGGTGAAGTTAAGTAACAGCAACTTACAACAAACTTGAAACTATAGCAAATATTTTCGGTTTTTATTATTGGGTTACATCAAACTATGACATTTTCAGATTAATATTATTCAATGACTTTTTTACCTGTTCCCAAATAATGTTGGTTACTCAGGTTGGTTGGGGAAAACTTAAAGAAGAGAGCCAAAAGTGAG
This sequence comes from Spodoptera picta, assembly GCA_038387885.1. Lineage (NCBI taxonomy): Eukaryota > Metazoa > Arthropoda > Insecta > Lepidoptera > Noctuidae > Spodoptera > Spodoptera picta. The sequence goes on from JAZHFQ010000308.1 coordinate 3,844,405, forward strand.
CAGACAGCACGCTCACTTTTGGCTCTCTTCTTTAAGTTTTCCCAGCAGTTTTTCAAAACAATCCATTCTCTTGGATGGACTGGGGAAACTGAATTAAATTCTTCTGCAATTTTTTGCCACTCCTGAATTTTGCTGCGTATTGTTGTGGCATCGGTTTTTTTACACTCTACAATAGCAAAGTGTTTCTCCACCAGATCCACTAACGCCATTTTTTCACTTGCGACAAAGGTTGGATCTCTCTTCCGCTTCAAATTTTCGGTTCTGTTAGACATGGCGTAGTATAGTACCTACACAAAGTCGTACAAACAAAAATCCAAAGTCCGTATTGCCCGTAGCTGTGGTCTCGTAATAGAAAGGGGTCCAGTCCGATAAAGCAAGCAAAGGTCGTCGTAAAAGTTATCACACAATAGTCCGAAAAAGAAAAGCAGGGTCACAGAAATCGCACAGAAAAAGAAAGATGGGCACTCGTCAAACACAATGTTTACGAATGATTTGAAATTTTCTACATCGGGGAATAAAAACAAAGTTGCCATTGTATGAATAAAAGTTAGAACAAAAATATTAATTTTTCATTATTTAAATGCATTATTCATTGCTTTTTTAAATAAGACGTGTTTATTATAGGAATTAAGTAGTATACTATATAACAATTGCTTTATATTGGATAATGTTTTTTTTTTCAAATCATGTTTGTATTATGTTCCCCGTTTCATATGCGATTTTATTCTGAGCTTGTAACACTGTGAAGTGTGAATGTATCAAAATTCGTCCCGTTGTTACAAGTAAAAATATATGTATATATTTTAATAATATTAATTTAAAATAATAAGATATAATATAATCTTAATTTAAAATAATATTTTAATACATTATTTATTTTTTTAACATCAGCAAATGACTGTTTATAGACGCAAACCGCAGCAGGTCGCTTAATTCCCTGATGCATGTTGTAGAAACAAAACGCTCTCGTAACTCTCTCGTTGTAAACTATAGACATGCGCAAAACAGTACATCACGAAGTAATGTGATATGACTTCAAACATCACGCGTGATGTTGCATCATAAGCGTAATATGAGGGCTATAATCACTGTCGTGATGTTGTAATGTAATGTTCAGATTTATCACATAACACAGAATATATAAATTACTAAAGTGTATTATTATTTACAGTTGATTTCCCTTCATACTTAAACCATGCGTACTCAAATATTACGGACCGTTTTTCCAGGCTTAGGACTGGCAATATTCGTAGATTACAATTAATTACCTACTAACCAAAACGAAGTAGGTACGTAATTGAACAAATCATGAATATTGGCGTATTTAAAAATCAACTGTATGTACAATGATTGCATATTTACATATAATACAAATATAGATGTATGTATATAAGTTAATATTTACACATATACCTCTATATATATAAGTTTGTACAGTACATATTTTACACTTTATAAAATCACTAATTGCAGCTTATAAATATTAATTCCGACAGTTTTTTTGATCTGAGTCGGGCGAACCCGACTCAGATCAAAAAAACTGTCGGAGTCACGTCTTGCTTCAGTTTCAATGGGGAAATATGCATTTGCTCCTGAATTTTCACCAATTTCTTCTTCGCTGGATGGCTGCGATGAAAATATTCGATAACCGCTTTTACCCTTTGCATCGTATCACACAAGGCGTCCAAGCTACCTTGCACCACTAAATTTAAGGTATGTGCGTAGCAAGGCAAAGATCGCCAGCCTCCTAGCCGCACAGCACTTAAAATATTCGCCGCATTGTCACTGACTATTACATTGACGAATTGTGATATGTTCCACTCCTGGAACTTCGCCTCCAAAAAACCTTTTAGGTTTGCACTGGTGTGTCTCTCCTCAAACTCTAAGCACCCAATCATAACTGTGCATACTTTGTGCGTTTATGTGTCAATAAAATGTGCAGTGACCGCAATATAGCCATCGTGCACACAGGATGTCCATGCGTCTGTAGTTATGCAAACAGCTGCAGCTTTAGCGATTTGCTTTTTCACTGTTTCTAAGACTTTGTTATACACCTTAGGGAGTAGGCTCTCGGAAAGAGTTTTCCGGGTCGGTAATGTATAGCCCGGGTTTAACATTTCCACGAACTTGCGAAACTCCACTTCATCAACCAAGCGAAGGGCGTGATATCCCTTCGCAATCATCCGAACTAATTGTTCATCGAGCTGTTGCACTCGATGTCTTGGCAGGGATTTTTTTGACTGCACGTAATCAGCCATTGTAGGGGCAGCCGCGGTCGGTCTCTGGCCAAGTCGTACAAACAAAGGATTATCGGCTCTGTGATCCTCACCTTGCACGCTGCCGCTACTCGAGGGTACTGCTGCCGGCTCCGCTGATGCTATGATGTCGCCGTCGAATGCTTCTACTGCCGCTGGTGTTATTGCCGGCTGTCGGCTACTGCTAATTTGTACAGTCGGGTGGACGGATTTTATGTGTCGGCTTAAACTTCCGATTGAGCTTGATGAAACCGCCAGTACCCGGGAACCGTAGCCACATTTTGCCTTCTTTCCAGGCACAACTTCCTCAAAGTGGTTCCAAAGGGGGCTGCTCTTTCTTTTGGACATTTTCACAGTTAATTATTTACAACTTATTTTCTATAACTAACTTACTATTTCCAAGTCTATACCTATACCTAAACCTATTTATTTACACATTCACTCACACGAAGCAAGTACCTATTGTTCAACCAGTTTGTATGTATTACTTGTCAAAATGTCAAACACGCTATCACTCTCACTTTAAATAAATTACGAAATATTTTAAAACGATAAGTGCAGTCGTAACATGACCTTGAACGCAAACGCAAACCAAACAAACTAAAGAAATTTCAAAAAAGTGTCGGCGAAATTACGAGGTATAATACTTATACTTATATACTTGAATTACGATGAGTGACTTTATAAAAATGTAATCCTTATGTATTAAAGCATACAGTTCTAAATCAAAGAGCAATTGGCAAACCGAATTGTTCGGTTGCGGACTCGGAGGCGGGGCTACCTCGCTCGCCGCTCGGTCTCTCGAATATTGACGATTCCTTCCGAAGTTAGCCGAACGATTGCAGGCAGAACGAACACCGCATCACATCACCCATCGCACAAGTCATGTCTAGAGCTGCGCGACCGAGTAATGCTTTAGTGTGATGTGTGATGCTTAATTTAGTCGAGTAATGTGTGATATTACTCTACGCGGTCGGGTTATATTACGCGTAATGCATTACTCGCATTACTTACACAAACTAGTTTACTAAACTAGTTTTGTGGGATGGTGTCGGAGAAATCGGTTTGACGTAAACTCAGATTACCCAGATCCACACGAGTCTTTAAACTTAGATTACTTTAAACTTAGGTTACGTGTAACTGAGTTTTTACAGAGCTTGGTGAAAAGGGACCTTATCTTAATTGCAAACCCATAGCAGCTGAGCAGTCTTCAGTTTTCTTCTGAGAAATTGTTTTTGTTAGCACGTCGGCGACCATATCCTGAGTACCAACATAGCGGAGCTCGATGTCCTTTTAGCAGCCCTTTCTAGAACAAAATGATACCTTATATCGATGTGTTTGCTGCGGGTGCAATAAGAGTAACCTGTAAATTAATTGCACTTTGGTTGTCACAATAAATTATGGTAGGTGCAATTGTAGCCTTCCAATATAGCTCAGACTCTAAATGCCGCAGCCACATAGCTTCCTGTGTGGCAGTAGCCAGTGCCATATATTCTGCCTCCATGGTGGATAATGCAACAGTGTTTTGACGTTTAGAACACTCTGAGACAGCAGCACCCTGAAACAGAAAACTGTAGCCAGAGCAAGATCTCCGGCTGTTAATATCCGAAGCCCAATCGGAGTCATCGTAGCCGAACACTCCTGTTTCTTCTGCATTTTGGTTGAACTTCAATTTGCAATCCTTTGTTCCTATTCAATATCGTAGTACTCTTTTAACTGCTGACCAATGTTGTACTTCAGGTTTGGTGTTGAAGCTACTCAATTTGTTTACTATAAAACGTATGTCTGGTCTTGTACCTTTTGATAAATAAAGTAAACTTCCAATTGCATTGTAAATAATATTATTGTGCTCTTGTGTGCTAATCAATTTTGAACTAATATCACATTTTGAATGAAGTGGATTACAATCTGTCATATTGAACCTTTGTAGAATCTTCTCTATATAATTAGTTTGTTCAATATAAATTTGATACCTGGTTACTTTTAGATTTATTCTCCAACCAATAAAATGATTCACAGGTGCAAGCGTTTTCATATTAACCCGGCGTCTGTATGGTTGGGTCAATATGACCCGCGCAATTTTCAATTGTTTGTATCTTTTAAGAAACGCGACGTTGCCGTACTTCTCAGTAGCTGGAGTTAAGACATCACCTTTCTTGTTTTATGCCACAGTTTAGTTGTCGTGCGACTGCACCGGGAGTTACTCGTGCGCAAACGTCAAAAAGGTAAATATGACCCAACTATACAGTCAATGTAACAATTATGCGCCACTTTAGTAGTTAGTGTAAAAAGATTATAATTTCCGTATTCTGTTATTTGTAGGTTATAATTTAAAATGGATCGTGATGAATGTGAGCGGCAGCGTATTTTAGCAATTTTAGAGCAATCTGATTCAGAGAAAAGTGGAATTTCGTCAGAAAGCGAGGAAGATCAGGATCGTGTCAGTGTTTAAAGTCGATACGATTGTATCTCATATCCCTAAAAAAACAAAGTGGTATTACTTATGTCCAGTCTTCACCATGATGCAACAATTGATGAGTCGACAGCAGAAAAGCGTAAACCTGAAATTAACACCTTTTACAATATGACTAAAGGCGGGGTTGATGTTGCTGACGAACTTTGTTCCACATACAACGTTAGCCGTAACACAAAGAAATAGCCTAAAACAATATTTTATGCTGTGCTGAATATGTCTGCAATAAATGCATATATAATACATAATAAAAATAATAATCAAATTGTAAAACGGCGCCAATTCCTCAAAAAGTTAGGCCTTGCTCTCGTAAATAACCACTTGAATACTCGCCAAGACGTCGTGCAGTTGCCGAGAGAAACGCGAAAGAGAATCAGAGATTTTCTTGGAGAACCATCTGAGGAGCCACCTGCAAAAGTACAAGGTGTACGGAAAAGGTGTCAAGTTTGCCAAAAAAGATCGCAAAACGACGCATACATGCACAAACTGTCACAAGTTTATTTGTCCCGAACATATTGTTCCGTACTGCAAAGAGTGCTGTGATATGTTGCAAGAATGAGACTAACTTAGGACTGTTTTATTTTTATTTTGATTTAAGTTTGAAAGATCTCGTTTTCAACTACACCAAAACGATAATTGTAAGATTATAAGTGAACATTTATGTTATTTTATAGTAACGAGACTGAGGATGTCTATTTTTGTTGATTATTTTTGTATGTTTTTTCATAACTCAAACAAAGATGCTACGATTCGTTAAATTGCCTTTTATTTCTGCCTTGCCCTGCCAACCTTAAAATTAGTGTTCTAACTAAAATATACTCATATATTTATTATATATTTAAAGTTCAACAAAATAAAGGCTTCTACATTTCAGGGTAATTTTGACCCACTTGACAGTCGGTGTAACAATTTTCTACCATACAGACGCCGGGTTAAAGTAGTTTCTAAGTTGTTGCTTTATTTCTTCACCTTTCTCTATGTTGTTATTATTAATAAGTCATCCACATAAATCAATATAATGATAATGCTTTCATCTTCATTTTTAGAATAAACACATGGGTCTACAGATGTGCTTTTTAATCCCAGCTGTTTTAATACAGAAGTTAGTTTCAAGTTCCATTGACGGCTTGCCAGTTTTAAACCGTAGATGGATTTATTTAATTTGCAGACTTCTTGACCATGTTCATGACCTGGTGGTTGGCTCATGAAGATTTCAGTGTCTATATCACCTTACAGAAATGCTGTAACTGCATCCATTTGATCTATGTATAAATTTTATTTTACAGCCAATGCAAACAAATATCTAATAGAGGTATGTCTTACTACGGAGCAAAGATCTCATTATATTCAGTTCCTTTCTTCTGTTTGAAACCTTTAAGACTAATCTGGCTTTGTATCTTATGATTTTAGCATCTGCATTAGTTTTCAATTTATAAACTCATTTGCAAGGTATTATTCTTCTGTCTTCAGGAAGAGTTACTAATGTCCAAGTATTATTCTGAAGGAGTGATTCATACTCACTGTCCATGGCATCTTTCCACTCTTTTGCATTCAGGCCTGAAAGAGCTGCAATAGTGTTGCTGAATACTGTTGAATTAGTTGGTTTTTCTTCTTGACAAAGATATGTATTAGGTTAAGTATTCCTAGGTCTGAGGTATCTTGTTTAAAGTTCTCCGGTGTGTAATCTAGATCATTTTCAAATTCTAAGTTTGATAAGTCACTGGTGGCATCAAATAATTGTTTCTCTTCTGAACTTTCATTTACTTAAGTATCAGTATCAGATTCATGTTGAACAGTACTTTCCTGTTGCTGCAGGTTAGTAAATGGCATAATGAAACAATTGTTTTTACTCTGTGTGTTCCAAGAATCATTTATTTTATTTATTTATTCATGTACACACATTCAACACAGAGAACAATACATATATAAAAACAGAGTACATAGGCCCCACATATTCCAACTGGAATTTCTTCCAGTTGGTGTGGGCCTGTGGCAGGAAAAGATATTACAACACCGAGACACATAGTGTGTTACACAAACAAGATAAATATCAATTCAAAAAAAAAGTAATAATACCGAAGAAACCGATAGAAATAACAACAATAAACAATAAAACAAACTAATACAATACTATTATACCGTATGTAGAAAACTCTTATACATTTATTTATGCAACATACTTGTTATCGTCTATGTACAACTGACAATGTACAAAAAATTAGCAAAATCGGCCCAGTAGTTAAGCCAAAAAGTGCATTTTTCTCTTTGAGAAAACGTAAACACTCTTTAAGTTCATTGATGCAAGTCAATGCACTCCATTGCGCGACGTTGCCACTTTTCCTGTTTCGGTTTTCAAAATGAGAAAAGAATTGGTATAATCCTAACCAGACCCAAAATAATATGATAAGTATGTCACTGCACCGTCCACTAATCCACATTTTAAAAGAAATAATCGCGATGAATCTTATTTACACTGTAGGTACGCAAATTAAGCTATGCTAAACCAGTATAAACTGATCGTTGAATATGAAGAAAGATCATACAAAACGAGACCAAGATAAAATGGTTGTTGTTCTTGTAGGTACTCGCCGTCTGTGTTGAACTATTTATTTGCCATATTCAATGAAGATGTCGATTCACGAGTTTGATTGAAAAAAAAAACACCTCAATTCCATTCGGCTCTTGATTTGAAAACTAGAAAACACGTTTCATAAACTTTTTGTGTACCTACACAAACTTCTAGCCGCTTACAACTAGTTACAATACCTTATATTATGAAAAGAACGAATAAAATTACCTTTTTCAGTTACGCCTAATCCGGGCTAACACACGTTTAGTTTACGCCTTAAAAAAATCTTTAAACGACAACACGGATATCTCTCGTTAGTCGAAGAGGCGTTATTAGTTAGAGAGTGTTGATTAGTTGATGCTGTTGTAGACGAGGTGGAACACGAAGGTTGAATTTTAGCTGCTAGTAGTTCTCCAATGCTACTAAAGTAACTGCACACTTTGTTTAGGACTATCTGATAGTTTTAAGAGGTTAACAGGACTTGCAGAATGTTTCAGAGTGCCAGTGATTTTTTTTATTGTATTCCATAGCGCCTTAGGATTGTTTGTAGTCTTTTAGAGTTCACTTTTTTCGTAAGCTCGTTTGATTTTTCGCAGTAAGGCATTGCAAAAGTTTCGATATCTGGAATAAGTTATTTTGAGGACCAAGTTGTCAGGGGACTTTTTCAGCTTTAAGTGCATCTTATCTCGGTTTTTAATACACTTTAGTAATCCCGGAGTTATCCACGGTTTGATAATCTTTTGTTTGTTTGTTATCTTTTTTGTGACTGAGTGTTTGCTAATTGCCGATTGAATATTTTTAATTAAGATATTCATAGAAAGATTTGGATCCTCATTTGTATATAAATCTGTGAAGTCTGTATTTTCTAACTCGAGTCGGACGCCTTCATAGTCTAGTTTGAGTTTATACGTAGTATCTAATTCTTTATGTACAAAGTCAGTATTTGAGATAGCTAAGATGACTGGTTTATTATTGTTTATACTATTACTAATTTGTACTATATTGTCCGTATTATGCCATCTGAGTTAATTACTTGTAAATCCACCTTGCCACTACCTTTTACTGGTGCCTTTTTGGTGGGTTTTGTTGTCAGCAACTTTAATGTTGTTGATTGTTGTCGGATTAACATCATACATCCGTTCCCTATTGCTGCACATATGTAATGATGCGCCAGAATATATGTACCAGGAGTTTCCATCCAACTCTGCAACTACTTTCTGCTGAGCCCGGAGTGATCAAATATGGATTCCAATTTTGTCCAAACCTGTTTGGCGCTCGTCGAGTCTTGAACGTGGACATAGTTCAAAAGATCAATGAGTAGAATGATTTCAGACTTCGCTTTCGTGTTTTTTTTTTGCTGGTCGATACATATCCTGGTTCGTAGGGTTCAATCTCCTGCCATAGTTCTTCATGCTCCAGATAATTTTTAACAGTAAATTTCCAACTTGGTAGTTTTTACGGCCAACCAATTTTTCAATGGTTCCGATTGATATTTGAGAAGATTCATCACCAGCCATCATGTAAATAAATCTGAAATGCTGAAAAGAACGTCGGTATGGCCGGGACGCGGTAATGGCCGTTGAGATTAATAACAGCTAATACGAATCTGATTGAATCGCAGTACTGTAGTGTCGAATTACTTTTACTGTATCCTAATGTACATAATGGACCCATAACTAAATGTTCAATAGAATGATTAAAGGTAATTCCTGAACTGAACTTTATTAAATAAAAATGCACGACTGAGCGACAAAACTAGGTGAGCATTTTTCAAAAAAAATGTACCATTGCTTAGAAAATACGATAAAATGAAAATATTGATATATACTTGATTTCTTTGTTTTAAGCTACGGGTTAAGGTCTAAAGTTTATAAATATGAGGTTTGTTTTCTCATATAAAACGTAAATAAATAGCAAAATCTATCAAAACCAAACCAAGGTGCAAAAAAATTCTTATTTTGTTACACTCCCTAGATTAAGTGAATTTAATATTGAATTATATTAGTAGAAGTTTTATTTGATTAAAATGGGATAATAAAACAAATTTCATTTGTTTTTCAAAAATCAGTCTATATTAACAGAAAAATCACAAAATATCGGCAGTAATGCATCCTTTACGTTACTATTCGGCCACAACTCTTGATTTGTCTTTATATTATTGAGTCTATTGTATTTCTTTTCATATTTTTTTATAGATAAATAATGCAAAAAAGAAATACATTTTAGATTTTATAACAAAAACATATTAAAACCTTTTACAATATTAAAAAAAGAAAAGAATTATGTGCCCGCTTTTATGGGACAGTCACAAAAATATAATTCTGGTAACAAAATACGATTTCTTAAGCCTAGACTTCACAGTACGGCAAACAATTTTTTTGACGTAATTATATTGCCACTGTCAGCAGATATTTTTCATAATCCTTATTATTAAAACTAATGATTTGGAATATTAAGAACAAATTATAGGAATGAATCGATTTTAATTAAACTTTATACCCATACGCAATGTATCAATATATATATTTTACGCAATGTATATTTTTTCATCTTCTGTTTCGTCTTCGTTTTCTGATCACGCTACTTTTTTCGTTGTTTCTCTTTTCCCCTTCAGTCATGTCCTTGACTTTTTTGTAAACGTACTTTGATTTTATTGTCTCGGGTTCTTTTTCCCTTGTTCTTCCATTTTTTCAGGGTTGCTTTTAATCTTTCTCGATACCGCCACATTTTTCAGCCGTGGTTAGAGGCGTATTTAATTCGGAGCTGTAAAATATAACCAATCACCATACCTTACACAATGAAAAACACATATAAAAGCATTTTTTAAACATGGTTAATAAGCCAAACATACGGGCCAAACATTATTTAAATAAATATAATTTGAAGCACCAGCAAAAATGATTTCATATTCAGCTTCATAGCATTCATAGAAACAGCCCACCATTATATAAGAAAGAAATAAGAAGAAGTAATGTGAGAAAGAAGTTCTTTTATTAGATATCTAAAAATATTCTTATTAACAGCTGAAAACAAAATCACAAAGCTCCCAATCAATTTCACACAATGCGTATTATTTATTCAATACATATATAGAAAATATTATATTTTGTAATAAGACTTTGTCAAATAGTCAATACTCTGCCTTACAATTTCCTATTTTGTTACCTTCTTTTCCATGTATACGTTACCACTCAAGAGTAACAAAAAAGGAGGTAACAAATTAAGTCAAATAAATTATTAAAATTATATACGCATACAACTAACACTGGTATTCGTTTTTGATTTGACTTACGAAATCAAGATTGAGAGCTTTAATGGTTCTACATGTGAAATAAAAATAAATATTAGAGCTTACCTGCGTTTGTTGGGTAACAAAGTTGGGATATTTTTTGGACCAGTGTGCTAACAGACAATATTTTGTTCGCGCACATGCGACGTAAAAGAAATGTCAAAACGGAAATAAGATGGATGGCAATCTTGCCAATGTTGCCACTGTCCTAAAGCGTGTTTATACCAAATTGACTCTGTTAAACTCACTGATATGATAAGAGTATGGATAAGAAACAACTAGGAAAAAATCGTGCCTACATAAACTTCACTTGGTCACCTGTAATGGCGGATAGAACTAGGGATGTAACTTTTAAAACTGTAGAAATATCGATATTTTAGAATTGGTTTTAAGTCAATACTTATCAATAAAATATCATTATTTTATGATTCATCTGGATTTAATTTTTATCTAGCTGCTAAACATTACCAACATATTAGCGAAATATATTTAGTAGTTGCTGCGTGCACTGTCACTCCAGTCGATCGTGCCTATACATTCACATTATAACTTTCACGATACTTATACATGAAAAGGATTTTCCATCAACTGGTCAATATTTATATACTTAAGGTTAAGTAATTTTTGAGGGTTGAAAAATAAAACTGTATCAAAGTATTCATAAAATCAAGATTTATAATATACAATATCTTCGTATTTTTCGTAGTGTTTCCCTGTAATGTAATCTGCAAAACCATCTTTCGAGAAGACTCCAGAACTGGTTCCAAGTTCATTTTCATGCACATATCTGGCTAGAGGCTGCAACATAAATAGTATAATTTAACTTACTTGATCCAATTGAACATAGATTTTTCTATAGATTCTATAGGTACTGTACTAAGCTCTGAACGAAAATGTTTGAACATTACAATGATAGTGATAGATAGCGGAGGAAAACAGAAACATATAGGTACAAGAACCCGGTTAGTTATGAACTTAACATGTTAAGTTAAGTTTGCACCTCTTCAAAAAATGCTTCCAAAACTAATATAACAAAACACATAATGAATCGTTTACATTATGATTTACCAATAGAGCTTGTAGCGATAGGGCCCCATCACGTAGATTTACTATTAATTTATTGTTCGGTTAAAACATTAATCTTCAAAATAAAGTTAACAAACAAAGATATGTTTCCTTCTAGTATCTATATTTCCCACATTAATTATTTCCAGCCAAGAACTTCTGCGTGGTTCAAGCACAAACTAAAAAGAAAATTTATAATATTATTAAAATTATCGGCAGAGTTCGACACATTCTAATAAATACTCTAAAAATACCCTAAAGTTATATTTCATTTGTTTGCTTCATTTGAATCTCTCGAGCGGTATTTGATAAAAAAATCAATTTTGACAAAAATGCATTTCCCACAATATTATTCCTTATCTCATATTGTACAAAAATTATTCTCTATTGTATTAATTATTTATTACATTACGTAGGTATTGACGATGGTGGAATTTTGTCGATAAAATGAAATTTTTGACGAGTACTTAATGTTTTTTGCATTTTGTCATTATGTCAAATTAATGCACTTTATTATTCAGAATTTAGTATAGTTCTTTGTTCTACTTTTGACGCATTTATTATGTACGATAAAATTATCGATACGGGAACAATCATGTACATCACTATTTTGTAATGAAAATGTTTTATACGTATTTCAACTAAAATTAATGAAAATAAGCACTGCATTAGTTAGAAAAGTATTGTATTTAGTCAATTTGCAGCAACGTGTGGTTGCTGCAAATTGAATAGTTTGAAAAACAGAGATATTTTAATGAAAAATAACAGTACTTACCGATGTAATGTTACACCTGCCGATTTAGTAATATTTTTAGTGCTACATACAATAACACTGCACCCGGGCATAGTTCTTCTCACTAACCAATAATTTCTTTGTTTACCACGCACAAAAACAACAGGAATTCTACAAATTTTCGTAACAAAATATTGTTGACCAATGCTTTGACAGCTGATGTACCACTGACATGCACTGATAACAGGGGACTAAGATGGCCAATTCGGCACAACTAGGTTTTTCTGATGACGTCAAAAAATTATGGCCAGAATGACAATAATGTGTTGTCTCTTTCTGCATAAGCAAAGAGACATAAGTAAAAAAGAAACAACAGTATGTTTATGAATTTACCGTCAAGTTGGATCCTAAATTCTACCCGTAGACAATAGCCAGACATCTATGTTATATTTATAAATCTATGGTTAAACTACAAAAATATGGTAACAAAAGAGAAATTTCAAATGGGAACTTTTTACAGGATACAATAAAATCATGATTTATTAAGTAAATTTGTTCTAATACGACACAATATGAATTAAGAATTGGATTATGTCCGTGTTGTTCTAAATAAATACAATAATTATTTCTACAATTTTCACAAGTCCTCTCAAACACAATCGATTGTTTAGGAAGGTATGAAATTGAGACACTTCACTTTTCATACAACTGAATTAGACCGATTATTAAAGTTTATAATAAATAATCTATTAATATTTTCGGGCTTATTAGTGTTTTTTACTTAGTTTATTAAACTTAACAAGTATATAATTTAATAGAAACTGGTAATGATCTATTTTATATATAGAAAAAAATATTTCAAAACATGGGACAGAGATTTAGATAAAAAGTACATTTTTTTTTTGAGAAATGCTCAGGTATATTAACGGAACAGCCAACAGGGCGGAAGACTTCCGCCGGAAGTACAAGAGAAAAACATAGACAACACAAGTGAACGGACTGACACTGACAGTTAACACAAAACGTCACATTACATTATGTTAACTGTGGTTTGCAATTAGTAAACTAATCACAACATTAAACAATTCGGCTTGGAGCAATTTTAAAATTATCCATGTATATGTTTAGTCTTTTTAAATTAAGATTTCCTTCTATAATTTGTTCTAAATGATTATATTCAACAGTAGTCTTTAAAGATATTGTATTTAGTGTAATACAGCCAGTTATCATTACTAAAATCAATACATTTTTGTAAATAAGTTAAGTTTGTGTTAATTTTATTATACAGTTCAGGTGATGGTTGTTCAAGAGGTTTTAATTTCTGTTTTGTTGTATAGCCAAAAGTCTTTCAGTCTTTACTGTAATTCTGATTTAAAATTTTCCATAATACCAAATTGAGTACCGTCATTATAGACACAATTAAAGAACAATAGGTTGCCGGTCACCGGTCAACCTATTGTTCTTTAATTGTGTCTATAATGACGGTACTAACGAGTTAAAATATGGCTGGCGAAATGTAAGTAAATTTCAATTAAATCATGCTACATCAACATATTTTGAATTATCATAGAACAGTCCTCATAAAAAACTTTTAAATTAATCAAGTATTGAATGTCAATTCAATAATCTAGTATCAATACAAGGTAGTAATGATAACCAGCTACTGCCAATATGTCTCTTAAACTCATGAAAGTCTCCATTTATATATTGCAACTAAATTTTTTAACTCTTCTCTTCTACAAGCTGACACTGAAAAATGGCTATATATTTTATCTAAAAGTATGTTTTGAATTCCATTTTCTACAGTGAAATATTGAACTACTAAAGGGAATAATTTGATGTTTTTTTTTATTAGATGCATCGGTTTGCAGACAGAAATATATATTTTCATCTTTTAAATCATTAACTACACTTTCAAGAGCATTAGGTCCAAGAACTTCCATAACCAAAGCTTCCATTTTGATCCCAGCTAATTTGATATTACGTCTAGTATCTAGCAGTTTTAGAGTCAGCATAATTTATTTTATCTAATTTAACGGAGCAATCCATTCTATTATATGACATATTATGTTTGCCTGTATGGAATGATGAAGCTGGAGTTAAAAACTTTTGTAGGACTACTGATGTTCTTTTTAATTCAGTTTTGGCTTTATGTTGGTTAGTATCTTGATGCTGTTTTATCCAAAACAAAAAAGAAACATTGTTGCAAGCATGCACCATACATGATACCAAAAACAACACACACACAAAACATCTGCGTCGACATAAATAGATCCAATTAAATGACTGCCAGTCAATACTAAAACCAGAATAAGCGCAATTCAATTACATTACATTACAAATAGGTATTCACACATCCAACCAACCGACCCACCACAAAACAACAAAAACAAAACCAATTAAATATTCCATGAACTAAAATCTATATGAAAATAATAATAAAAAAATTTAAAGTACATACGTGTCCAATTCCAGCTGAAGAAATTGAAAAAATGACACCACAAATCATGCATTTTGCATTTGTATCATTTTCTGGGTCTTCTCAGCCACGAAAATTAATTTTCCCATGATTGTGTGTATTTTTGTGACCTTTTTTCTTGGAAACAACTTTTTGCTTTTTACGTGCTTGGGTTATATTCTTGATCTGCATTATTTTGTTTACTCAATCACGTCATCCATTACAAATTGGATAAAACAAACAAGTCACAACACAGTGGAAACAAAATCAATGTAACCGGTAACGTCAAACTCCGGACAACTCAAAATAACTTGTGACATGACATTGACACATTTAATATAATGACATTAGTGGCTGCGTTCAGGAACGTTCTCTCATAAACGCCAAAATAAGCAAGAAGGATACAAATTTTCGAGAAGCAATATCCGCTAGGGAAAGATATTAGTGACGTTGAGATTTTTGGCCACAGGAGATTCTTATACCAGTCTACAGTATCTATTTCGTATATCAAAACAAAGGACATCGGATATAGTTCCTGAAGTCTGTGATGCGATAATCGAGGTGTTGAAGGATTATGTTAAGGTAAAATAAAATGACATATTTTTATTATTTTTTTTATTAATCAAATTAGAAAATTAGACAAAATAATATTAGAAAATTAAACAAACAAAGAGGAGCTGGAGGAGGAGGAGGAGGGGGAAGCATCGGCATCGGTGAGATAAGAGGCATCGGTGAGATAAGAGGCATCGGTGAGATAGTCGGCATCGGTGAGGTAGGAGGCATCGGTGAGGTAGGAGGCATCGGTGAGTTAGGAGGGGCATCGGTGAGTTAGGAGGGGCATCGGTGAGTTAGTCGGCATCGGTGAGATAGGAGGCATCGAACATGGAAATGCCGTCGATGAGGAAGAGGGATGAGACATATATCTTAAATTGTCGTGTTCACCATATGACTGAGTATAATAACCATAACCAGTGTATGCTCCCATGTCTGAATCAAAAATAATTTTATTTATTGCATTTTTTACGTATGCTAATGTAACCTTATCATATTTTCTCAACTCATTTCCTATATATTGGCCGTACACATAATATGGATCATTTGTTTCCGATACATTATCGCTTGCACACTGATGTAAAAGTGTTAATGCTTCAGATATAGCGTTATCAGTAAGATCATCACTTTCGTTCATTTTGGATTTCTTTTTAGGTCTAGTTGACTTTTGTTTTGGTTCTTCCGTTATCGTCGAGTTTTATTACCGTCATCATTTCGAGTATTATCCAGACTTGTATTCTGTAAAGATAGAAATTATTACTTTATTTTCAGATACCATCATCCGAAGAAGAGTGGCTTACCGTATCAAAAGAGTTTGAGAGCAAATGGAATTTCCCACACGTCATAGGAGCAATGGATGGGAAGCATGTTACATTACAGTCGCCAATAAATAGTGGCAATGATTATGACTGTTACAAAATGTTTCCAAGTATAGTGCTGTTCGCTTTAGTTGATGCTAACTATAAATTTCTGTACGTAGACGTTGGCAGCAAGGCACGTATATCAGATGGCGGTGTGTTTAAAAACACCAATTTATATAAAAAACTCGAAAAGAAGGAATTTAACATTCCTCCGCCAGAAATATTACAAATACCATATAAAATTGAAGTGCCCTATTTTATTCTAGGCGATAAAGCTTTTGCTCTCAATGAGTATTCTTTAAAACCTTATGAAGGTACTCCAGAAAGAGGTTCAATGGAAAGAATTTTCAATTACAGAGCAAGAAGAGTTGTGGAACGTGTGAACGGAGCTTAAAATGCCAAAGGCATTCCTTTGGCATTTTAAGCTCCGTTTTTAGAGTACTGAGGAAGCCGCTACTATTAGAACCAGAAAAGGCTACGAAAGTCGTATTGACTACAATATGCTTATATAACTACTTGCGTAGAGATCAAGCTTCCTCGCAAAGGTTTACTCCCCCAGGATCATTCGATGCCGAAGTTGAAGGGACAGTAATACCCGGCCGATGGCGACAGGACACAGAAATGTCATCAATGCTATCTATTCAAGCCATACCACGGAGAGGATCAACAAATATAAAAGAAATACGTTCACATTTAAGGAGACATTTCATAACAAACGGAGCAATCTCTTGGCAGAGTAATTATCAGTAATTAATAGGTACTCACTTGTTCACCTAAAGTATCTTGTGTATTTCCTGGATGATTTCTATCTCCCAGAAAGCTGAAGGCTTCATAGGCGTACCAATTTGAAACATATATTTCACTACGACCTGCAAATAAATAAAAAATAATAATAATAAGTATAAGAAATTATATAAAACCGGTCTTACTTTGGATATGATAAAAAATAATGTTGTTAATCCTGATTAATAATAAACATTTAATGATAAATACCTGATCCTGTGATTCGGCTTTTTCTCTCTCTCGACTTTTCCCTCCTGTAAGACCCTAGTAAAGAGTCCATTTTTTCTTTAATTGCAAACGTACTGAGGCGCCTTTGAGCATCGACAAAAACCGACAATGCTCGGCTCGGGCCGCGGCACGCTCGGGCGAGGCAGCGCGTGCGTTTGCCTCGGGCGAGGCACGTCTTGACCGACCGAGGATTTGACTCGCGATTCAGCCTCGCATTAAGGTTTTTGCGTATTATTACAGACGTGTACTAAACATTTTGTAAAAAGAGTATTTTAGCGTACTTTATTAGTGTTATAGATTATAGAGCACGACCACATGATAGAGAGGACAATACTCTATTTTAGAGTATGGTTGGCAACGCTTGTGCAGACATGGTTGAAATAGAAAAAAAATCAGAAAACATAAATACATAGTATATATCGATATGGTTTTTAACCCTGTACCGCATGGAATTTTAGATTTGGTTCAAATTAATTTACATGGTTCTATGGCATAATAGGTATCCCAGTATTTTTTGTTTATTTTTTCGGACATTAGAAACCGAAATAATTGCTTCCAAACACAAAATCTCACATTTGATACAACATGCAGTCCAGGTAACGGAATATACGACATCAGATGTGATACAACATGCAGTTGGGGTAAAAATTTTGGTATATATATATTACTAATTAATTTTATTGAATAAAAAAGGTTCACATTTTATGCCAATATTTAATGCAAAACCACATGAAAATCCTTAAAACAATTACGATCTTTGTATAAACAAAAATAACATTCGCATTTACTACAGTAAATGTAAGATAGGCGTGAACAATTTTTGCATCGCTGCCGTTTTTCGCCCCAGTTGGGCCAATGTCCGATTCCGTCATATACCACCTCTTGCGGAGGCAGTTCAATACGGCGTTTCCTTTTATGTTCTAGATGATGTTCTAGAGCAGGCCGCCCTCGGCCTCGGGTAGTTGGAGTAAACACTCCTCCCGTTTCCCGCATTAAAACATCAGCTATATACAGTTTAAAATCTAACAACGACATATACACTTAGTTATTAGATTTTTGTTTGTTGCGGCGACGCCACAAAAGCCAGCTATTCACACACGTCATATCGACTAAGTGGAAGAATATTCGATGGTACCATTTTTTGCTTTTTATTTTTATCCTGTAGAAACCTAACATTGCGTCCAATAAATCCACCCCGCCCATATATTTATTGTATATTTCTACCGCTTTTGGTCGAGGTACTTCAATTATTCGCTTTTCTTTTTTTGAAAATCGTTTTACGGGAGCCATAGGTTCCTTTCCAACATAGGAAGAACATAAACTTACGACTTTATTGTCAACCCATGTAGTCACGCTTAGTTGAACTCCATCTATTTCCGTGGATTTTTCAATGCAGTGACCTCTCTCACATTTCAGCAATGCCTTTTTGTTTGGCAAATCAATGTCTTTTGCTCTATTTAATTGAATTGTACCTAATGGTAGAATTCCAACGCCATGAAGATGTGCCATGAGCGGAAGACTGGTATAAAAATTGTCGATAAACAGTTTGTGGTTTAAATTTTGTGGCACTGTGTTTAGCAATCGTGTAACTACATTGCCAGTTGCTCCGAAATTTGGACCTAATTGTCCAAATTGACACAAAACCGATGTGCTACCTAATTGTAGCACATCGGTTTTGTGTTGTCCTGTAAAGATGTCGAAGTCGTAGCTGAATCCCGAAGCGCCACTCAAAACATAGTTAATATAACCCCATTTGTGGGGTTTCTTTGCATTATATTGTCGAAAACCAGATGTTTTGGCTTTTGTGGGTATCATTTGCTCATCTATTGCTAGGTACTCTTCTTTAGGGATAGTCAATAATTGTGCTCTCAGAATGTCAAGAAGCGGTCTTAATTTCTGCAGTCGATCGCAATTCGGGTCAGTTTTAGGAAGTTCTTTGGTTTTATCAAAAATGTGCAAAAACCGTTTGATTTCTTCAAACTTATTACAAGTAAGGAGAGAAGCTACTTTTTCGATATATGTTCCTTCACTCCAGTAGTGTCGCGTAGATGGCAAATGTACAACTGACATGTACATGATAACTCCTATAAATTTTGATATATCGTCACTAGTTATAGAATTTGCTTTATCTGGTTGCAACTGCTCTGCATATAGATTGCTCTGTTCATGTATGAGATGAATAACACTAGTTGGAAACAAATACTTAAAAAAAGCTATTGGTGTCTCCAGGCACATTATGTTATCCGGTAGATCGGTGCAGCCCATAAATGCAACATCCTCGCTGTTATAAGTAATTGTGTTGTTGGTCCAAGTCAATTTATCCTTTTTTCCCTTTTTTTTTTGTTTGTCCCTTTGTTCTGCTGTTTTTGTCCGTTGTACCCGTTGATGTTGACGGTTCTATGATGTAATTTATGGTTTCCGCACTTTCTAAACTTTCATATTCAAAATCGTCTTCGAGATGTACTGCTTCCAATGGATCTTGAGTAAGACTCCCTTCATCTTCACTTTTATCAGAAGAATCGTATTCCGAATCGGTTTCTTCGATGGTTTTACGCCTTTAGGCGGTAAAAAATAATCTTCATCATCGGTCAGATCTTCATCATCGCTATCTAAAGGAATATCACGCCCGCTTGCGTGTCGAGTTCCTGAAAATAAATCAAACACTAAATACCTTCATAAGCCCCAAACGTTTATAGCACCAGTAAATAAGAATAGGCAGAAAAACGTATTTTTATAACATTAGATGAACCCACCACGGTGTAAAAGTTCCCAAATAAACAAACACGTTCGCTTGTTCTACTTTCTTACTATCAATTATTATAAAAAAAATAAATCCCTGTACAATGTACTTATTGCATGTAGTATCATATCTGACCGAGCACTGGTACAAATGTATGAAGTATCATATTTAAAAAACGTATGCATACATAACTGCATAGAGTATCATTTCAGATACAAAGTTCTAGTCCGTTTTTGGTCAAAAAATATTTGATATTACTTACATGTTTTTCCGTAAAACTTCTTGGGATCCATTTCATTCACTCGCGAATAACAAAAATAATTTTATTTATAGGAAAAAGTAGCCAAAATCAGCTTTTACATTCCACAAACCGCACTCACTGTTTGAATTAGCAGTTTGAACTATTCGGTGACAGAAATAACAAACCACAGACAAGGTAGAAATTGCCTATTTTGTTCGGATACAACCTGTTACGTATCGGTGCCGACACATGTACCTACACCGTGATCAACGCCGTGTCAGCAGGCCCAGATCTGCTGAATCAGGGCATTACACCTACTTTGATGCAACGAAGGTTCTACGGAGTATTGCAACATTCGAACTGCTGAGTCGTCTCCTCTTGTCGTCGCCGTGTGCCCAGCTACGAATCGCTGCATCATCGTTCACCCCACTAGATTTAACCTCAATAAAACCTTCATACTAATTTTATAATAAAGAATTTTAAGATAATAAAGCAGTGTTGTTCCAACATCGAACGCATTCGCACTTAGGTTAGTTAGACTTTAGGAATTATCATGTAATTTTAATTATAATAAATTTAGTAAAATGATCATAGTTTCCATTTGCACCCTCTGTCGCTGGCAGAAACATAACTAACCATTCTCTAGATATCAGTCATCAACACGTGTTATAGGAGACCCGAAAATTATTTATCTGTGAAAACTCGTAGTGTATCAAAGGGCATTGACTAAAATTGGTGCCTTTCTTTTTTCTGGCGGCAGTCAATGATTTATGGAAAATATACAAACGAAATTGTCTATGGGCTCATATATGGAAATCTCAGTCTGGACTGAGTTATGAGCGTTGAAAGTAACTGGAGTCAAACATTTTACTTTCGTTTTTTTATTCAAATTATTTCTATTTTTGTCATAATTCCTAACTTCAAATTGAGCGCCACTGTACGCCGGGCACAGAAACCCCAAATCACACCACAATATATCCATATTGCCAGTCGCTAATTTTTATTAGCTATTTTCTCTCAGTCAATAACTTGTGGGATGCTTCTAGGAGTTGTGTCGTGAAGGTTAATGAGTGTCAGCAGTGGTACCAGTGGTGGGTTGAGTAGTTGTAGCCGTCCAAACATCTAATAAAGTATTTTTTTTTTGCCCTTGACTCCTGGTGGGAGACTCATCTACTTTATAGTTAGCATAATCTTTTGAAGAAAGGAAACCGTCGACTTTGTAAAGTGACGTCAGATGAGCGTGTTAAAATTAGAAATAGGTATTAGGTATAATAAAAGAAAAACACTTACTTTTAAATATAGAATCGGTATATTTTCATTATTAATTGATTTAGGTAATATTAATTTGCAATAATACCTCTAAACAAAACAAAAAAGGTAGTAAATAACTTTAATATTTAAAATCTCCATTTTGATCAATAATTTCTATCATAATTTATTTCATGACAATAGTAATTGCTGCCTCGTTGGCCGAGTAGTCGCAAGTGCGACTGCCGGGCAAGGGGTCTCGGGTTCGATTCCCGGGTCGGGCAAAGTTTTACTGGGTTTTTTAAAATTCTCAGTAGTAGCACGGAGTCTGGAAATGTGCCCGGTATATGGCAATAGGCTCACCCCCTATTACATGGGACTCATAACAACTAGTGAAAAGTGGGTGTTACATTGTACTGTGGTAGAATGTGCACCTCTGCCTACCCCTTCGGGGATAAAAGGCGTGATGTTATGTTATGTTAATTAAATAATTAGTTAATAAACATTAATAAAAAAAGTGAATAAAATACAACATTATAAACAATTACTTATCTTAAAAACCTTGTAACACCGTTGGATCAAATTTAGTCCTCGTTGGCGTCTGACAGCAAACTGGCTACCTCCGGCCATGTAACGCCTTATATAACATTATCCCCTCTTTTCCCTACTACCCAACAAGACCCATTTTTGCAAACAAGAACCAACCCACAGTTTGAGTGAAATTGAGTTTAGTACATAGATGGCGCTCAAATCACGCATTCTAGCTTCTCTAAAAAAATGGTTCCTTTTCACCGACTAACAACAGAGATACAACACTGTCACTTGCGGAACCAACCCACTTTGGCCACCTTTTAATAAACTGTAAAGAACTATACGGCACGGTCCCCTAAACACTTATTAAAACTAATTGTTAAACAGACCCATGATCCTTGGTACCTTTTCAACTTAAGCATTTTAATTATGCAAACCAGAACCAATGTTCGTTGGTTCCATCTAGCATAAAAAGTTATAATATTTTTATAACTAAATAGAACCAAGAGAGTTTGGTTCTTGTTTGCATAATGCAAATTATGTTAGTCTTGAAGGAACCATGTAGCATAGTTCTTAATGGTGTTAAAATTCAGCATTATTTAATCAAAAATAAAAGAACCATTCTTATCGCGGGTATCGTTAATATAGATAATAATAAAAAATTACAAAAATGTGATTTTACTTTTGTTGTATTTTTTTTTTCACGTGTACATAATAAGTTTTTTTTTTGTATTGGACACACTAAAAATAACACTGGCAACACTAACATTACACAATATTTCTGTTTGCGACTTGCGTCTTCATTTTGTTAAATGTTCGTTCGATATTTAAAATGTTTAGAAAAAATGCAAGTGGTAGAACAAAGGCCCTACTTAGTGCCTGCTTGTTACAAAGTGCAGATGAAGAAGATAGCGACAGTAATGGTAAGTGATTATAAAATTAACCTGTTCCTAAACTTTTGTTTTGTTTTATAACCTCAAAATGTAGTAGATTTTAACTTTAACCTAACATGATTATGGTAAAATAAGACAGAATGGTATGATGAACTTCTACCCATATATTATTTAAAGTTCCCCATGTATCTATGTAGGTTCTTATCTGTGGTTAAACTTTGTCAAACTTTATTTCTGTGTTGGGTTAATTTTGGTAAGTACCTACATATTTTTGATTATGCCTCGCGGCAAGTCAACACAATACACACTAATGACTTCAGTAGTTACATGCTTCATATTGTTTAGGTTCGTCCCTATGTAAATACATGTAAACAGGAACAAAACCTACTTAGCTACATAAACATGCACATTACATTACACACATCATTTATTTAATTATTATATTGCAGATGTTATAGAAGCAACTCCGGAAAGCAGTCCCACGAAGGTGAATAAAGGTAAGTACTTTCTAAACTCTGACTAACGGTTATACAGATTGGATCAGTCTATAAAACTAAATTAAGTCTACCTATTGAAAGCTTATATAATTTCCATTGCATTGTTTAGACAGGGTTATTTAAAATGAAATTTTTTACATGGATAAAGTAAAACCGTATTGACGTATTAAATATATTATTTAAAAAATTCTATGTAGGGGGGGGGGGCTCAGGGTGATGTGTACTGAATACGAGGTAATCGTTTTTGCATCGGTGTCCTTCCAACCCGTATAGCTTTACGAAAAATAAAATGTCAGAAGATAACATTTTTCTTTCTTCCGCAGCTTTGCCTGTTGCTAATGCCGAGCCGCTTTTAATTGCTTCGACCATTCATATTGATGATGAGAAATCTGGTGAAAGCAGCATAGAACCTCCCGCTTATTCCCCCTTAACTCCTCGACTACTGAATGTACCTGGTGAAAGCAGCATAGAAGCTCCCGCTTATTCCCCCTTAACTCCTCGACTACTGAATGTACCTGGTGAAAGGAGCATAGAACCTCCCGCTTATTCCCCCCTAACTCCTCGACCACCGAATGAGGTTCAACCTGTTGAAAGGAGCATAGAACCTCCAGCTTGTTCCCCCCTTACTCCTCGACCACCGAATGTACAAATGCTTATGTCTCCGAAACCACATTGTTCAACAAAAGAAAACATCCCAAACATTCAATTTTTATCTTCACCATTGCAACCAATGTCGCCAGAGACAACAGAATTATTTAATATTTTAGCTGATTCCCTTGACAATGAAGAATCCAACATTAATAGCAATCAAAACGCTGCACTAGATTCACCGATTCCTTCGGACATAACAAACATCATGAATAGTGATGACTCCGTACAGGACCCAGACTTCGTTTGTCATAATGAAAACGGAATATCTAGTGATAAAAGCTCTGAAGATTCCGTATCTTTGTTAGCGACAATAGAAGAAGGACCTCAAACTGCGATAGAAATACGGGATGAAACTAATACATCAAACCATAACTCAAGCAGTCTAATTTTGCAAGAAGAAGATATTGAAACTGAAGCATCATTCCAAGGAAGACCAAAAAGGGGTAGAAAAAGATTATATGGTGGAGACCTAAGAGAGGACAGAAAGAAGAAAAAATATAATAATCTAAGCTATGTGAACACTAAAAAGCAGGTAGTCGAAAGTAAGGTATTCATTGACTATAGCTGTAATTGTCCAAAACAATGTCAAGAAAAGGTATCATCTGAACAAAAACTAGAAGAATTTAATAAGTTCTATTCGTTTGGTTCATATGTTGCACAAAATATGTATTTGATAGCTTGCATTAAGGAAAAACCTAAGAAACGTGCATACGTCACGACTGCGCGACATAATTTAAAAAGAAACAACAAAACTTATACTCGGGAATATTATTTGAAAAATATCTTAGTCTGCAAACAAATGTTCTTGAATACACTTCAAACGTCATCTAAAAGAATAAACACAGCTCTTTGTAAAATGCGGAATAATTGCCTGAAAGATATGCGAGGACTACAAGCGGGTCAAAATGCGGCTTCAACAGACAGTGAATTGTTTCTGGAAAACATAATTAGGAAATTACCAACTTATATATCACATTATCGCCGAGCTAAAAGTAACGACGCAAAGTTTCTCACATCGGACATGACTTTACCCAAAATATATAATCTCTATAGTGAAGAAGCTAAATCAGCTGGTCAAAGAGTTCTTTCTTACTCCAAAGTAAGACATGTGTTCGTCACAAAATTTAACTTGCGTACCAAACCCCTTAAAAAAGACACATGCAACAAATGTGACTTCTATGAAAGTAAAAAGAATCAGGCATCGGAAGAAGAAAAAAGGAAAATCGAAGAAGACCACAAAAAGCATATCGACAAAGCTAAATTTTTGCAACAAGAACTCAAAAAAGATATGAAACTGGCAAAAGATGACCCAACTATAGAAACTATTACTTTTGATCTTCAAAAAACGTTGCCTCTTCCGAGGATACCCACAAATATTGTTTTTTATAAAAGACAGCTATGGGTATATAATCTGGGTATCCATACAGGCAGTAATGACCAAGCACATTGTAATGTGTGGGTGGAAGGGGAGGCAGGCAGAGGGTCGCAGGAAGTCGGTTCGTGTTTAATAAAACATATCACATTCCTCTGGAGTGACTCATGTGGGGGTCAAAATAGAAATATTAAACTGACCCTAATGTTGAAAGCATTATTGAATGATCATCCCACTCTAAAAGAAATACATCATCGATTTTTAGAATCTGGCCACAGTTTTTTACCAAATGACACGGATTTTGGCCGGATAGAGTGCTCTCTTAAACACCAGCAACGATTGTACACCCCAGATGACTATATAGAGATCATGAAAAACTGTAGAAAAATTAAACCAATGATTGTAGACAGGCTTACCAAAGAAGACTTTTTGTCGTCACGCAATTTAGAGACAAAAATCACAAACAGAAAAAAGGCAATAGATGGATCTAAAATAAGTTGGCTGGATTTTTTTTTTAAGGGGGGAAAATCATCGAATGACTTCTCCCGCCTGGGTGAGGCGGGAGGGAGTGTCAGACTCTTACTGACTAAAAACCACCCCGTTCCTTCTCCTGCACGTCGAGCCGGAACCCCGGTTACCCGTTAGGTTCTCCGCGACTCCGAATCGGCATCGGCCGTATTGGGCCCCATCTGTGGTGGTCTGATGGCTTTTTGAGGCGCGCGCGGAACGCGACGCGCCGTACGCTCGGGTCTGTTTCTGGTCGGACGGGGAGCCACCCATGCTCGCCGTCCGCAGGCCCGCGCTTACGGTGGCCGGAGATCGTCTCGCGATCCCCGACGCCCGGTGTGTCCTTCGCGATGGCTGGGTTGCGAGGAGGCAGCGCTTCGCTGCCTCACGCGTCCCGCCTCCTCCTTAGCTAGCATGACTGCTTCGCAAAAGGAGGAGACGGCATCCCAGTCCCCCTCGCTCCGCATCATGGCCTGCACTAGGCCCGGACGCGAGAGGTCGCCATCGCCGATCACTTCCCTGAGGACACGGCGGTGCTCAGCCCACGAAGGGCATTCTCCCTCCGTGTGTTCCACCGTGTCCTCAGGGCGGTCCTCGCAGTGATGACACCCGGGCGTTTCCTCCCGCCCCATCAGACACAGGTACCTCCCGAAACTTCCATTTCCGGGGAGGACCTGCGTCAGGCGGTAGGTGAGGACGCCGTAGCGTCTCTCAAGCCACTCCTCAAAGCCCCTCTTTGAGGAGTGGCTTGACTTACCGCTGCGATGGCAGCGAGCCCAAAGTTGGCTGGATACCAAAGAAATAGTGCTTAAAAAAGAAGAAATGTACTCTATTTTTATGAGAAACAATCTGGACGATGAGTTGAAGGAAGTTAGTTTAAAGAAAAATATCAGAAGCAGGACCGTGATAACCAAAAGTGATATGGACTTACTTTGGCCTACAGGCAAAGCCATATCTGAGGCTAAGCTATCACATATAAAAAGTATTCTGCATCTAATACCAAACGACGCAAAAGATTTCTACAAAACCTTGACAAGTTCAGACATAGAAGACGATATCGATGGCTTTACCGGGCCTATCGATTTTGAGGTAGAAGGCGATGATGATAATACTGATGTTTAGTTTTAAGGCTTCTTGCTTCCATTGTTCTGTAATATTGTATTGAAAATGATTAAAAAGTATATTTTATAAGTAATTACTTTTATTTTTAGAAATATCACAACAATTGAATCTTACGTCCATTTTGCAAGTAGGAACTAAGCAACAAAATATGTTTTTGCTAGAAAGAACCAACCGGGTTTTTAACGATTTACTTTATACCATAACTTCATAAAATGTATAAATCTGATATTCCTAGATAGCCTACAGTATGCCACATATGGTCAACAAGTAATCATTCATTAATATACTAAGTATGCATTTTGCACACTTTTTTTACAAAAGTTTCATTTTCTCGAAAGTAATCTGCTGTGGGTTGGTTCTTGTTTGCAAAAATGGGTCCAATTACAAAGAATAAATTTTTAATTACAATTATGATTTAAAAATAGTAATTGACTTAGAATTTTCTCCTACCATGATTTAAAAGTAATAAACACCATTATTTTATATAACAAAAATAATCAACCATTTTCGACTTTGATTAAAATGACATTATCGTGTTTACCAATATTAAACCAATGTACAGAAGTATTTATTCTAACATTATTAAAGAATAATTAATACAATTAAATGACTTTCATTAAAAAGGTACTATCGCTCTAATACTATAATTAATATGAATAAACACTTTGTGACTGAATGACGATGTCTTTGTACAGAATCTTATGCTACCTCTAGATGTAGATTAAAGTATTAACTGAAGTTAGATTAGTTACTAATCGGAAGTAAGACGGGAAAAGTAGACAGAAAAATGGTTTTATCGTGTTTTGGCGACTGCCACTACTCAATCCGCTACCGACGCCGCAGCTGACAAACATAGCATTCCATAATAGGGCTCAGTAAAGTATTTTGCGGGTTTTTGACTGAGAGGAAATTGATCATGAAAATCTGTCATAGGTCATAAACCGTATACTTATAAATTGAACACGCTAGCCAAACAAGCTAATTTTTTTTTCTTCAACAGTGGTCAGTTAATGGTTCACTCTGTTCTGATTCCGTGGCCTCATAACAAAAAAAAAATAACCAAAAATAATAAATTAAAAAAATCCACAATAAGCTTTAATATATTCCTTGAAATCGTTTATAAACATTTATTACAAAATATTTCTGACAAATAAATGAAGAAATATGCGTTGTGTACGGTCACCATCAACAAAATCACAGGAATAAATATACCACTATTTTCACATCAGAATCAGAATCAGAATATTTTTATTTGTAAACATAGGTATGTGAGGTGTTACAGGTAGGAAGATTCTCCATGTTTTGCCCAGAGGCGTACAAATATTGCATATAATTAAAATTATTAAACATTGTCATCATTCAAAAATTAATTGACACTTGTAATTGCAAATTAAATTTAAACCGATTAAGTAACATGTCATACAATACTAATGCCAAATAAAATTAGGATCATCAAATAAGTCATAAGTCATAAGTAATGCCAATATTAACAAGATTTAATAAATTGTCTAGAGAGATTAATTTTCGTGTCATATTATTTAGCGTTAAATATAACATTAACAGATATTAATACGCACATAACATCACAAATAAAATAGAATTAATTCAATAAAATGTCAAAAAAAAGTTACATGTCATATAGGCCAATGTCAAACAAAATTCAAAAAATCAAAACAAATGGGGTTGTGCGCTATTGTCTGAGGCAGTGAGGCATCTTTGAACTGATTTAACTCGGTTTGGACTGTGTTTTTGATATAAGACCCCATATGTTTTTTTTGTATGTTATTCTGCATCAGTTTTTCCATATCCGATCAACTGCCGCGAAAAAATGAAAAGGCACCATGCTCCATACAAATTTGGTCATTGTCATTTGGTATGTCATTGTCATTTGTATGCGGTAAAGGGTTAATATTTTACTTTTGTAAACTTGATATCAGTAATTAGATTATTGCATTACATACTCGACCGCTATAGCAAGACTATACTGGTCCTGTCATAGTGCTTATCAGACATTGCTGAGAAAGTAACATTACATATTACCTCTATATAATTGAAATACTAGGGTACTTATTACGATTTTGTCTACATGTGTAGTAAGTTTTCTAAAATTTATCTTTGTTGTTGCGGACAGCGCTTTGCTTAACAGTGACACTCCTAAGAGGAAGAGTGTTATAATACCAAATTTAAAAAAACATGGGATGTCACAAGTAGAAAGAATTTAAAATCAAAGAAACATCCTGCACTGATTGGTAAGACATAATAGAATATCATTAAGTTTATAACAGTAGACACAAAAACTGCTCTTACCATATCTTTTGTAGATACTAGGTACATAGTAAAGGTACCTACTGTGTTAAGTGGTCATATGTCACCATTTCAACCTGTTTTAATTTCAATACTAGTTTTGTTACAGCAAATGTACCGAAAAGGACATTATTTGATGAGCTGACTCAAGCAAAATTAGAACTAGTTCAGCTTCAAAAACAAGTTTTAGAGGAGGAAATTGTACACAAAAGGAAGTTATGGAAGTTTGAAGACAATGAACGCAGAAAGGGGGCAGAATTTAAAGAAAAAGAGCGCAAATGGAAGGAGTAAGAGTACCAATTAAAAATACAAAAATAATTTTAAATAAACAATGTTTTATTAAATCTATGCTGCATTATTATTCAGTAATGGTAAAAAGTATTCTTGCACTAGTCTGTTCCTGGTGTCATTATTAAATTCCGAAGTTTATGCCAAAGGACAATGCCAGGTGCTCAGTACATCTTTGATCCACTATATTAGAAGTCATGTACAAGTATGCAGTATTCAGCATCGTGTAGTATATTAATTACCGATACTTACACATTTGTCCTGAAACCTGTAAAACTTGCGGTTTTTGTTTAAAACACAAAACAATAATGATAACTATCGCGAAAACAACGGAAACGCAGAGAGCGAATGAAAGATAATATTGATACTGACAGCTGACAACTGACAAGCGCTTTAAAACGTTTCGTTACACAAAAAAATCATAACTAATGATAGTAATCGTTTCTTTTATATTTTCGTGATTTCATCTGTAATCATTAATAAATAAATAAATGTTATACATAATTATACTTTTGATATAATATTTTATGTATATGATGTAACGCAAATAGTCAGTGGACAATATGGAAGACGCATTGCCAAAAAGTATTTCCGGGATTGAACTTCTTTTTTTATTAGATTGCAAACCGTAAAAAAATATTTATTGTAAAAAGGTTCCTTATTCGTTTAAATTATTTTCATCAATTTACTTTTTTTGTAAATGATATTATGTCTGGGTCAGGATTTGGCATTGTCATTTTCTTCACGACTCTCAATATGTGAGTCGCAGTAGTCTTCGAAGCTTGTATCATTTGCATCAATGGCAATATTATGGAGTACAAAGCAGAAGCAGGCAACAATTATAGCTTGTACTCTATTTAATGTTAAAGTTATCTGTCGCCTAAAGACAGGAAATCTATTTTTGCACACTCCAAAACATCTTTCAACAGTATTTCTTGTCCGTAAGTTTGCTTCATTGTATAAATTTAACTTCAGTAACCCTTTTTACAATGCGGCTTCCTGTTGGTGGACTGACACCACAAAAATCAGCAGCACTTCTTAAGTAAGATCCAACGAGATATCTTAATGTCAATAGTATGTAGGCTTATTTCTGTCGAAACTGCATGATTTCTGAGATCAAGACATTTGTTAAATACATGAGTAATTAGGTACTGTCAAAAGTCCTAATTTTGCCCTGCGTCCTATGTTTGCCTAAAATGAAAAAAACGCTAATATCTCTTTCAATTTAATAGTCTGGCAATTAAAATATATTACTATTTTTTGTTTTATTATCTGGCAACACAAAAATGGTGACCTAATGTTGGTAGTATACGAAATTTTCGACAGTTGAGTGTCAAACTGAAGTGCGTCGAGATGGTTTTTGTAAGTTGCGGTAAAACTAAGGGTTTCACAGGCTGAACGCGAAGTTAAATCTTGAACTCCACTCAAATGACAAAACTTTGTGAAAGCGTCTATAATAACTATAACATATTCCTTTGTCATCTTACCGCCGGTTAACTTACTACTAGTATCAATATAAATAGTGTGGAACAGTTCGACAACTTTTTCTATTGTATGTAAAACAGATTGTCTTTTACCAGAAGGGTTTTTGTTTACTTTTCAGGGTAAACAATGGTCTACTTAGGCTTTAACAGATAGGCTATAACTCTTATTATTATTCCGTATCGACAATGACGTTTTAAATGACCTACTTTATTGCAATAATGACAACGTCTGTCAGTAGGTTTTTCATTGGTTTTGGGGCGTTTAGAATATGAATGTTCGGGCTCAGTCCGGGTCTTATCCAAATGTCGCTTAAAATTTTTAATACTAAGACTAGTACTGAAATATCTATCAAGGGATAAAAAGATCGTTGGGGTATTTTTAAGTAACTCTGAGCGTACCTGAGTTTCTGTAATACCAAAAATTACAACTTCAATCTTGTTGGACTCATTCCAGGCAGTCTCCAGTCGATCTATCAGCGCCAACTTGTTCGTAGAATACTCGACGTACGTTACTGCTAGATCACTCTTGTACTCCATGTCAAGAAAGAGGTCGTGAAATCTTTTTGTTGCTACAAACTGCCGCGTAAGCCGCTCCAGTAATTCATCCCAACTTTTACATAAAGGATACGTACGCGCCACCCACTTAGCACGTCCCTGCAGATGTAAACGCAGCATTTCTCGTTTCATAGTTCGTCCACGAGTTGTTTTTCGTGTGGTGATCAACCTCTTCACACCACTGCGCCGCAGTAAACTGACACTCGTCTGGATCAAATGGCGGCAGGTATATTTCACTCGCTTTCAGTTTTCTAAATAAGCCAGCACTTGTAGAAGGCTGTTGGTTACAATTCTGAAAGCCCGCTATCACATTTTGGAAGAATGTCGCCCATGCTTCCGATGTGGGTGAACGCGGTTGACTTTCTTCAGTTACCCCAGCTCCATCTGCCATATTTTCTCGTGCCGTAGATTGGGACGTAAAAATTCCATGTTCTTGTGTAGCTGGCATCGCAGTAGGTTCGCAGGATGCCCTTTGGGGTAATCCCGCCGCTGCTGTCGCAGATTCAAATGGATTTGTATCCACGTGTTTGAGATGTTCGTCCGCCATCTAAATATATTATTCAGTCAGTGCGCACACCCGGCGCTGGCGACGTCTCGGGAGCAAGTGAGAGGTCACCTCTCACTCACCTCTCAGAGGTGCTCAATTGACGTACACACTACTGACAGATTGAACTAACTTCATAACAAACTTTCAGCCAACAACAGTATTGCTATTCGATTAAATGAATAATTATTCATTCTCCGACATGTAGGTCACTATTATTGCTTTGATTTAATATTTCTAGTATGCACGTCTGTTCATATTGAACGTCAAGAATCGAATCTCCATGAAACGAATGTACTGATATCAGTCTCGAGGTACCGTAATTTATATTGTTTTTAATTATGTATTTTTCTTTTTTTTATTTGTGTTTGATAGACTTCCATGTGTGTATGGCCCTTCAGTATATCAATTTTACGTGTAATTTTGTAATAAAATTAAGTAAAATATTACATTTACAATAAGAAATGAATAACTATATAAAATGGTTATTAAAAATTAAATGAAAACTTAGTGCTATTCTTCAAAACAATTTCTATCTGATGTAAAACATAGGTGAACATAGGTGTTGTTTGTTCGATTCTCAACACGAGATTTGGCACATTGTACACATCTTTTTCTTGTATTAGCCTTCATCATAATATGCGAAGGTGTCCCCCGATTTTGCACATAACCAAGTCGCTTTTTTGTCATTACTGCCGATGGAAGAGCTCTTTGGCGAGAAGAGAAGTTTGCAATGAGCGAACGAGCTACAACTTGACGAAATTCAAGGCTAGAAAGTGAACTTCCTTCAATTTGCTTGTTCTCATGCAATATGCTATAAATAGTATAGGCATTATTCATAGCAATATCAAGTAAATCAAAGAACAATCGCAGATAGTATTTGATTTTTGCTTTACGATCATAGCATACTTTTCTTTGATCCATCAAATCGACACCTCCCATGTGACTTATTATATTGTACGACGACTTGTGGACACGGAACATTTATTTTCTCATTACTTCCCTGCACCCTTCTCTTCACCACTGTAGTAGGAATCGGTGACAAAAAATTTGTCAATAAAAAAACAGCTTTGTTTTCCATCAATTTTATAAATTAAATACCGTGTGAACTGGTCGTAAATACCTCTATATCTCCTCTTTGCATAGTTTTATCAGCCGGTACATTTTTGGGTATGTTCTTTCTGTTATAACGAACTGTTCCACAACCTCTAATATTTCTTATTGTCAACTCATACTGCAGGTTGGGAGAATTAAAAAAATTATCAAAATAAATTTCGCAGCCTAAGCCTTGTAAACTGTTTGTAAGTTGTAAAATCACTGACTCTCCTAGTCCAGTTTCAGCACCACCTTGTTTTTGTCCAGTATACAAATCAAATTCAAACAAATAACCAGTCTTTGAATCGGCTCTACACTACATCTTGAACCCCCACTTGACTGGTTTATTTTTGACATACTGTCTCATTATATTGTGCACTTTGAACTTGATCATATGTTCGTCTATTGACTGCGTTTTTGTATTAGACATAGCGTTTTGGAAGCTCTTGTTGAAATGATTCATAACAGGACGTATTTTACATGCCCTATCGTAAGTAGGTTGCATTCGAGGTGGTTCATTATTATTGTCGCTAAAATGTAAGTTTCTTCTTATTTCTTCAAATCAGTTCAATGGCATTACGTTCGCGATGAATGGAACGCCCATGTCAGGGTCTGAGGACCAATAGCTACGAAATGTAGGCAAGACATGATATCCCATTACGTAGTTCATCCCCAAAAAAGCTTTTGCCTCTGCACTGGTGAAAGAGAAAGGCCTTCCATTTTGCATGGCGTATCGTTCCGACTCTGGCAGAATAATGTCGTCAATCAATCGATCAAAATTTGTCACTGCATTGAATATCATAATAGGAGTCAAATTTAAGCTATTTGAAATATTAATTTCGCCATATTTATAATCTTCTTCGTCGCGAAACTGGTGAGGCACGTAAGAATTTCGTCTCCAGTTGTAGGTAGGTGGCGAATAATTTACGTTTGTTTGTGTACGTAAATTTTCGTCTAAGCTGGGTTCTACGCCTGGGACGCTTTGGCTAGTTAAAGTGGTAGGTTCAATTTCAGCGGTGGAGTAACCCGCATCGATGTCTTGAGTGTCAGGGCACCTTCATCGTCACTGTTATCAGCCGCTAGAACTTCTATAATACGCGTAACATCGTCCCGCAAAGAAAACTCTCTATGCCTTCTTGCAGACATGTTCTGAAACAAATAATTTAAAGTTTTTGTTTAGTTACAAGTAAAATATGTACTAAAAACCTCATAACAATGTGAAACTCGTATATTTATAGAAGTAGCGAAATACATATTGGAAAAACTCCGTTATTGCATACTGGGACAACCGCGTCCCTTTAAAACTTTTTGTAAAAACTATCTAATTATTGCTTGAAGTGTTTGAAAAACAGATAAAACGTACAAAATACTTACCAAAGAATACAGTTTTATACACTCTATCACTTGAAACTGCAAGATTTTTATAAAATCAAAAATATAAAACACAACTTTCGTCAATAAAAAACTTATAAGTTCGCGCCTTGTTTTTTTCTCTCTAATAAGTGACATTTAGTGTTGCCATAGCAAGTATCAAAAATCATACTATAAAAATTGAAAATACGAAAATAAAAATGATTTGATAAAATAAGTTTAGCACAAAACCCAAATAACTGACGGGGACAAATGTGTCCCATATGCGTGAAAGGGTTAATATAATTAATAATATTTGATGAAATAATATAAATTTCATTTGATACATTTATCTTTCTTTGGGACGTGAAACCTGTGTTAAAATTTATATTGATTTATTTTTTATAGTATTACGCGAAATACCCTTTCGCTGACCATATCGGCTCCTTTACTTGTAAGTTCTGTTTTATAACAGCGGTATAAAAAAGTTTTTGAATGCAACTGGAAGATGGAGTTTGGTAGTGTGTTTGCGTTAGTGAAGTGATGGTACTGCTGGTAGCCTTTTGATGAAGGATTTTACTGGTTCTTTAATGTCGATGGGTGTTTCGTTGGGAGGGGGGGGGGCTGCATTTACTCTTTCTATCGAAAAAGATCTTTCGATGTACCATGTGTTGTCAAAGTATAATAAATGTATATATCTTTGAGTGACATCGAGAGAATTCATGAAGAACTTTTAACAAACTTGTCGCCGACCCTCTCCATCATTAACGTTGTATAAGAAAATTTTTACGAACCATTTGTGAGTTCAGAGCTTTAAATAATGATTACTATTCTATTCTATTATAAACAAAATAAACTGTTTTATTCCTGTAATAAGAGTCTTTAGACCTCTTCCTTTTTATGGATTGCTGAGAAGACATATATTATCTAGGAATCATGATTTCTTGAGTCACGACAATTCTCGAGAGCGAATTCTCGGGTTATCGAAAAATTTAGATTTACATACATTTTCTCATCATTTTTCGGTTTCAATAATATGATTAATCATCCAATTCAACGGCTTTCAATAGAATAAAAGTATCCCAATAATTATAAAAGATTTATTACCTTCACTTTGTCCTTAAAAAATAAAAAAATATTATTCTGACTAATACAAGTACCATTTATGGCTGGTTAAACAATCTGTAGGATATAGCTAAGGTACAAGATAATATACATAACAAATACTTACATAAAACATACATACACATACACTCACATTCATACCATAATACTTAATACTTTACAACATTTGTACACGGCCTTATGCTTCCGCACGCTTGTACACACCCTTAGCTATACCTACACACGGCCCGGCCGCTAGCGGAGCCCCGGCTCGCGTTGATGGACTGGGACGCCTCGCGTGTTCGTGGAGCCACCCGATCGACACACCGAGCGCTGTCGTCGCCGTCGCCTCCCCGCGCTCGACCCGCACGCGCCCCCTCGCTCGCCCACACAGTCCGCCACGGCTAGCGATCGCGCGCGCATCGAAATTATTATTCTCTTCTCGTTTTGTTTAACCGTAACTTTATTTGATCTCATTATTGTATATTTATTTCTTATTTTAATATATAGACTTTATAACGTTAGTGCATTAGTTTTATTTATCTCGATAAACCTAATAGACACTACATTGGTGACCCCGAACTAAACACGTAACAAGTGCTAGTGCTACCTACTGTGCAATGAATGTGAATTTAATAAACTTAGTAACAAGTAACTCAGTGACAATATAAAAGTACTATACGTGATTTCCAAAATGTGCGAGTCCGAGAAAAATACGAAAACCGATTCAACGGATTCTAAAGACATTTTCCGTGTCGGCGTGCGCGTTCCGCCATTTTGGCCAGAGAAGCCCGCGATTTGGTTTGCGCAAATAGAAGGACAGTTCGCGATTTCAAATATTACTGCGGACACTACTAAATTCTATTACGTCGTCAGCCACCTCGATCCACGATATGCGACGGAGGTGGAAGATATAATCGTGAACCCACCAGCGACCGAAAAATACGATCGACTAAAAACGGAGCTTATCAAGCGGCTTTCCGAGTCGAGGGAGAAGAAGGTGCACCAACTCCTGACTCACGAGGAGTTAGGCGATAGAAAACCATCGCAGTTTCTCAGGCACCTGCAGCACCTCGCCGGCCCGAAAGTTCCCGACGAGTTTCTACGCACGATATGGTCGAGTCGTCTACCTACTAACATCCAGTCAATAATAGCGTCGCAATCGTCATCGCCTCTTGAGGTACTAGCAGATCTTGCCGACAGGATCCACGATGTCGTACCTAAAGGTCAAATTGCGGCGACATCGTCCAATACACATGTAAGCGATATACCTACCTTATGTAAACAAATGGCTGAACTCATGAAACACGTAGAAGTGCTAACTCGGAAGGTCAATGAATTTTCTCGACCAGAGCGATCTAGAAGTCGAAATCGTACATCTTCTCGACACCGCCGATCTCAATCAAGGACCAACGTGCACCCTACGTGTTGGTATCATTATAAATTCGGTGATAAGGCCACAAAATGTAACCAGCCATGTGATTTTAAATCGGAAAACTTCCAAAACAGTCTGTAATGGCGGCGGATGACTGCTCTACGTGTAAAGGCCGCCTATTTATTTCTGATAAACGTACCGGCGTACAATTTTTAATAGACACGGGTTCCGACGTGTGTGCCTACCCTAGATCGTATTTGAAAAATCAGCTGTCGTATGGTAAACAGAGCAGTTACGAGCTCGTCGCAGCGAATGGTACGCCGATACGTACTTACGGTACATACCAGCTGTCACTCAACCTAGGATTACGCCGTGATTTTATTTGGAAGTTCATAATAGCAGACGTGTCGAGACCTATCATTGGCGTCGATTTTTTAAGCTTCTATAATTTATTAGTCGACTGCCGACAACAGAAATTGATAGACTCGTTTACGAACCTGACAGTTGGCGCGCCTTCGACTAATGAAATAACGCACGAATTATTGTCGTTAAAAACCTTTACAGGTAATTCGCCTTACCTAGACCTACTACGCAGGTACCCAGAGATAACAAGACCAGCTGGTTCACAAGAAAAACCCATTCATAATACCAAGCACCATATTCGTGTTACTCCTGGCCCGCCGGTAACATCACGACCGCGTCGTTTGGCACCTGACCGTTTAAAGATAGCAAAACAAGAATTCGAACAAATGTTGCGAAACGGAATAGCTCGTCGCTCTGAAAGTCCATGGTCGTCTCCACTACATCTCGTACCTAAAAAAGACGATGGCTGGAGGCCGTGTGGCGACTACAGACGACTAAATGCGCGAACAATACCAGACAGATACCCAGTGAGACACATCCACGACTTCGCGTACCAATTGTCAGGCTCAACCATATTTTCTAAAATAGATCTTGTTAAAGCCTTTAATCAGATACCAGTTAACGAAGACGACATCAATAAAACCGCAATCACGACACCTTTCGGTCTGTTTAAGTTTACCGCTATGACTTTCGGTCTAAGAAATGCTGCACAGACTTTTCAAAGATTTTTAGACGAAATTCTTCAAGGCTTAGATTTTACGTTTGGATATCTCGACGATATTCTCGTATTTTCAAAAGGAGAAACAGAACACATAGCACACCTGACAAACATATTCGAACAACTGAAAAAATATGGCGTAGTTATCAATACCAGCAAGTGTGTCCTAGGTGTCAGTGAGGTTACCTTCTTAGGATACCACGTGTCTGCAGCCGGTATACGACCTCTCCCTGAGAAAGTACAAGCTATCCAAGACTACCCCCTCCCTAAAACAGCTAAGGAGTTACGGAGATTCTCAGGGATGATAAATTTTTACCGGAAGTTCCTACCTGCTGCCGCGCAAATTCAAGCACCCCTGAACCAAGCTTTAAGTGGTCCTAACATTAAAGGGTCAACGCCCATTGTAGTAACAGCTGATATACAAAAAGCATTCGACGCCTGCAAGAATAACCTGTTGGAAGCTACGCTCATCGCGCATCCTGATCCAGAGGCCGAGTTAGCACTGTTTACAGACGCATCAGATGTTGCCATCGGAGCTGTCTTGCAACAACGAAGACGTGACAGCTGGCAGCCACTAGGATTCTTCTCTCGCAAGTTATCTCCTGCTCAAACCAAGTACAGTACTTATGATCGTGAGTTGCTCGCGATACACGAAGGAATCAAGTACTTTCGGTATATGCTCGAAGCGAGAACATTTAAAGTTTTCACCGACCATAAACCCATTACATTCGCCTTCACAACAAGCCGAGATAACTGCTCACCCCGTCAACACCGCTACCTCGACTACATATCGCAATTTACTACAGATATCAATCATGTTACTGGAAATGACAACGTAGTTGCCGACGCATTTTCACGACTAGAAAGCGTCGACACTACCATCAACTACAAACAACTACAGAAAGAACAGGAAACGGATCAAGAATTACAGAACTTGCTTAGTAACAATACTGCATTAAAGTTAGAGAGAGTAAAAACTATGGATGCCTACATTTACTGCGACCAGTCTACTTCTCGCCCTAGGCCATTCATCACACCGACTTTCCGTAAGCAAATCTTCAACAACCTGCACAATCTCAGTCATCCAGGCCCCAACGCAACAGCAAAACTGATCTCAGAAAGATTTGTGTGGCCTAAGATTCGTCGTGACTGCAGAACATGGGCTCAACAATGCACAGATTGCCAACGAAACAAAGTCACCCGTCATACTCACTCTCCTCTTTCCTCATTTCCTGTTCCTTCCAATCGCTTCTCCCACGTCCACCTTGACATAATAGGCCCTATGCCACTATCTTCTGGTTTCAGATACTGCCTTACAGCCGTCGATAGGTTCACTCGATGGCCAGAGGCGTATCCTCTCGCTGACATCTCAGCGGAGACCTGCGCCAGTACCTTCATTACTGGCTGGGTTGCTCATTTCGGGTGCCCCGAAACCATCACCACGGATCGAGGCAAGCAATTTGACTCGCAGCTGTTCCAGAGCATCTCGTCCATCATAGGCGCTTACCATCGCCCCACGACATCCTACCACCCGCAGTGCAATGGGTTGGTGGAGAGGATGCACAGACAGCTGAAGGCCGCCATCATGTGCCACAACAACGCACAATGGTCGGAGACACTTCCTCTTGTTCTCCTTGGTATGAGGAGTGCCTGGAAGGAGGATCTACAAACCTCTGCAGCCGAACTGGTATACGGCGAGCCACTCCGGTTACCTGGTGAGTTTTTAAAACCCATAACTCACCACAACATTGATGAAGCAGACTTCGCAGCACGACTGAGACAGCATATTTCTAAACTGTCACCTGCATCAACTACGTGTCATGGCGAGAAAGTATTTTATGTCCCCAAAGATCTCAATACAGCCACTCATGTCTTCCTGCGGAAGGGACCTTTGAAGAAGTCACTTGAATCACCGTACTCTGGTCCACATCTAGTTATTGAAAGAGGACCAAAAACTTTCATAATAGACGTCCAAGGGAAACACATGACAGTAACCATTGACAGGCTTAAACCAGCATATATGGCAAACAATGATGATGGCTTGGCACACAACTCATCGTCGACGCCACAACCGTTATCTGCTCCGTCGACGTCACCACAACCATCATCTGCCCCATCGCCAGTTCCACCACAACCACAGTTGCAACCCAAGATCACCACAAGAAGCGGGAGAACTGTGAGATTTCCACAGCATCTTTCTTACTATCGACCGTGAACCGGTCTCAGCGGGGGAGTGATGTAGGATATAGCTAAGGTACAAGATAATATACATAACAAATACTTACATAAAACATACATACACATACACTCACATTCATACCATAATACTTAATACTTTACAACATTTGTACACGGCCTTATGCTTCCGCACGCTTGTACACACCCTTAGCTATACCTACACACGGCCCGGCCGCTAGCGGAGCCCCGGCCCGCGTTGATGGACTGGGACGCCTCGCGTGTTCGTGGAGCCACCCGATCGACACACCGAGCGCTGTCGTCGCCGTCGCCTCCCCGCGCTCGACCCGCACGCGCCCCCTCGCTCGCCCACACAGTCCGCCACGGCTAGCGATCGCGCGCGCATCGAAATTATTATTCTCTTCTCGTTTTGTTTAACCGTAACTTTATTTGATCTCATTATTGTATATTTATTTCTTATTTTAATATATAGACTTTATAACGTTAGTGCATTATTTATCTCGATAAACCTAATAGACACTACAAATCTACGTTTTATATACAAAGGTAGCTTCTATTAAACAAATAAATAAATAAATAAACAAAAATCTCAATATAAATGACATTAAATTACAATAAAAGCGCCTTTTATGCCATAAAAAAATAATGAAACTGCGGGATTTTTAGGTCAGCTTACTCGGTCTGATAAAATATGCTTCGAAAATATTTTAAGTTTAATCATAAACAGTTTGTTTTTGTATTTAATAATTCTAGAAGTATGTCATCTTGAGGTCGAGTCTCGAAAATATTTTCTTGCCATGGAATTGGTAGGTAAAGTCTTGTCTTGACTCCACTATCGACGCCGAATAACGCAATTTGGCGCATCTGTCAACGTCAACGTGGGTGGGCTCTCGCGATATCGCCGCGGCGCATTAAAATGACGATATCTCCAAAATATTGTATGAAAGATGTATATTAGGTTTATGTGTTCATAATCTGTAGTTTATAAGCTACATCGTGAGTATAATTTATGATGATTTTACCAAATGATATATTGTTAATTCTGAGGTAAAAGATGGAGAAAGTCGTTGAAAGAAAATATTTTGCATGGTATTAAAAAAATAATTTTCTCAAATTACTTTTATTTTATTTACAAAAGAATATACAGTTTAATCATAATCCATTTAAAAAAAACGCGTTCATAGTGTTTTTTTACACTACAAGCGTAACAATCACTTGCCTCGTTTCTGCGACCCGAGCGCAACACAAAAAAAGGGTCATGTTTATACTTCAATTCCGGGAACACAGTGGGCCAAGTGGCAAAAACCAAAAACTCATTCTGTAGTTGGGTTCGTAATCTTATTACAAACAAAGGTTTAGCTGTTAGACATGTATACTTTATAAGAATTGAACAAAAAACTAAGCACTTGAAAATAAGCGCTAAAACACGTGCTCCCAAACTTTGCATCAAAGAGCAAAGGAGAACGGCAGATTTCGTACCGCTTTGCTAAAAAAAGATTTGTCATTGTTTTGCCTTGGGCAATTGGGCAGCTATAGAATCCTCTAAATACGTATTTAATAGATTTTTAGAACTTGGGAAACCCTAGAAAATCTGATATTCAATAATGATAAGAAGCAATCAACAAAACGGCTACATAAAAACAAATCGCGATTGACGTTTATAAAGTTGCCATGCGTAAACATGAAACAAGAGTATATTGAATGTCGCTATTTCATAAACTCATTTATTTTAATATCTATTAGGGTCAGGAAATAAGACTCGTAACGACCTTCAATTACTTATTTAATATAATTTTACAATTTAAGCCGAAACCATCGACCGAACTTTTTCAATTCCCGCCAAAAGTGTGTAATATCTAACATTGCCATACCTATTCTACAAAAACCTTCATCAAAAATGAGTTTCACTCAAATAATTTACTAATTAACTAAAACTTTCATATTTTTGTAATAATAGTAAAAGTATTTAAATAAAATAAAAAAAATAACTAAATTATTAAAACATCTACAAAATAATATTTTTTAATAATATCTAGCAAGCATTTTAATTACGAACATCATTTAGCAAGTGTTGCCATTATATAAAAATATACTCTGCATAACAAAACTTAAAGGAACTAAAGTATTTATGTATAAAAATATTATACTCTGCATCTATAACCTAACATATCTAACAATGAAATATTTTCCTTTCCATTTCAAACATTTTTTATAAGTAAATATCATTATTTTAATTTCACTTTGTGAGGTCTACATGGATTATTAACGATAATTAACATTTTCACTAACTTGAATATGGCAATGTTGAACTGGTATTTGACATTTGTTGTTGAAAACAATTTGTCAATGTCAAGTGCGCCTTGCTGTTGGTTTCAAAAGGGGTTTTATGGTGTGTTTGTACAAATTGGATGTCATTTTATTCATCTGGTGATACGTTGGGGCAGCCGTTCCTCCGTAGCCGAAATTGCGAAAATACACTTATTTTCATTAATGATGAACTGTTGTATTTTGTCGCGATGACGAATTTACAGTGCATTAATTACAACCAGATTTTGTCGCATGAGACGGCATGCTCTAGGAAATGAGAGTGAAGACTATACGTGGTCAATAATATCTCATTGTGGACTTATCCTACAGATGTAAG
This sequence comes from Spodoptera picta, assembly GCA_038387885.1. Lineage (NCBI taxonomy): Eukaryota > Metazoa > Arthropoda > Insecta > Lepidoptera > Noctuidae > Spodoptera > Spodoptera picta. The sequence continues at coordinate 3,887,492 of JAZHFQ010000308.1, forward strand.
TAGGTACCTAGTTTACACATGACGTATCGAAAGTCACCTTGTTGCCTAAATAAAGGGGGCATAGTGTTATCTACCTATAATGTATCATTTTATTCTAGATCTCTCCTACCGACCATATTTGCCATGCTTGCTGGCAATTAGCCATGTATTGGGATGTTCCTGAAAGTATGTCCAGTAAACAAACTGATCATCGACATGTCTGTGTCGTATGTGGGCATTCCATTGCAAGGATAAGGTGACGCAGAGGATTAATTGAAGGCGCCAACGAACAGGAGCAAAGACTAGTTCATGTAGTATCTGATTGGATTCAGCCACGAGAGGTAATAATTTATTGTATTAACCATATACTATTGTCATATAATTTAAAGTCAATATGACATTCTAATAATATTACTTTTTTTAGCTTACTTCCAATGATGAAGATCGTGTTCCATGCTGGCTGAGAGCCTTAACAAGAGTCGGAACTATAAGACCACAACCTGACATACCACCTCATAGTGTTCACTATCAGGATGTAATGCGTTATGTAATCATGGACTAAGCCTCACTTTAACATTGCCGTTTGTAGAACAGATGAGGCCAGAAGTTGTTGATCGGCTGTCAGAGCTTCAATAGGTATGTGAAGTGTATAACCGGTTTATAATATATGTTTTTCACCGGTTTACTGGTGTATAAACCATACACATGTTATAATTATAATAATTGATTTATTAGCATGCTGTTTGAGCTCCTATGATCTGTGTTATAGGAATACCCTATTAAAGGCATTTTAACATTGTAAAATCAAATAACGTAATCAAATATTTATTTTAATCTTTTCTATTTTAAGATAAGCATCAGACATTATTATAACTAATTAAATCAGACATTATTATAACATGTGAAACTAATGGAAAAAATGTAGTTTTGTTTACTTTATTTAGAGTCATCTTACTTGTTTACAGATATCAGCAATTATTAACTCGTCGAGTACCGGTTTTGCAGACACAATTATAGAACAATAGGTTGCGGTCACCGGTGACCGCTTGGTATTTGACAGTTTAATGAAGTGTGTGCTGTATGACATCGCCTGCTCTCTTTTTAGAAGAAGTACTCCTAGAAACAACCTAAATACAATGAAATAAAAGTATTTCAAAATAATACATTTGTTTTATTTTAAACAGTTACCTAATAACTATATATAAACAATCTATAAAATAAATGCCATCTTTATTTTAGATTGCTTTAGTTTTATAGCAAAAATGTTCATTTTCATTTTACATTTCTTTAGTTGTGTTGTGGTCATGGTGGCCAGGAGGTTTAAGAAGCACGTTTCTCATGCATGAGAGTGCGAGTTGCAACGGCAAAGTACCAATGTGACTTTTTCGAGTTATATATTTTTTTATTTATTATTTAAACTGTCAAACACCAAGCGGTCACCGGTGACCGCAACCTATTGTTCTATAATTGTGTCTACAAAACCGGTACTCGACGAGTTAATAATCTAAGAAAGTACAAAGACACCACTGACAAGCGGTGAAGGAAAACATTGTGAGGAAACCGGGGCTTATAATTTCTAATTATAAGTTTGAAATCACCAACCCACATTAAGCTAGCGTAGTGATTAAACTGTCAAACACAGAGCGGTCACCGGTGACCACAACCTATTGTTCTTTAATTGTGTCTATAATTATGGTACTCAACGAGTTAACTCGAGAAGAGACCTTCGGTCGGCATAGGCCACTTATAGACTGTTAATGATGAAACTGATGATGATTTTACTTATTTGACTTACTTATTAGAAATTAAACCTTACACGCGTGCTAAGCAACCAGTTTTCAGAAGAAATACTTTCTCAAAGAGCTAAGCTTAAGTTTAAATCGAATTAACTTAAAGACTATTTGTATATCAGGCCTCTGCCTCGAATCTTGATTTTACACATTAAATCTTGCGTCTGCCCGCAAGATTCAAGGTGAAGTGAGACATTAGTTTTATCATATCCGCCACAAGACGTCCACTGCTAAATGTAGGCCTTCTACCCAATGACAGTCGCTCACAATATTAATTTGCATTTTCTTAGGCACCTAGTAAATGAAAAAGATTGTAAAGCATACTCTGTAAAACTATAGTTACATCATACTTGCTGAATTTAACAGTTAATTAATTTACTCATAATACAAAGTGTAATAGTCACTTGAGTAGCGAGCAGTGTTTAGAGTTTAGTTTGTAAACAAAACAAGTTTTTTTTTTTTTTTTTTCTTTTTCCTTGGCAACCGAGTAACAAAACAAGTTAAAACAACCAAATAAATGAGTCCACATTGACATTTTTCAATTAACTGTCATCTGTCATTTGTCATATTTTTCTTTTTTTTTTCTTCTTCTTCTTTGGCAACTGAGTCTCCAAAATGGTGTTGTCGACTATACTGCCAGTGTCGAGTGGTGACGGCAAAATTATTGGACCGTCGAACTTAACTTTGCGGTAGTTTTTAGTTGTTAGTAGCTGAAAGGACAAAACAATTGGGTTAGTAAAACATAAACATTATCAACTATTTTACTGTATATATACAGTGGTGTAAAAAATAGTTGGGGGACATACACAATATAGACAGATATTAATATACATCATTGGACACCGTCACATTTTGATCTCATTTTCATTCATAAATTTACATATATAAATAATTACTTTGTGGGAAAAGTGAGTTAAAAGGAGGTGGAAACTGATTGGGAGTGGGATTTGGATACTGGGAAGTTTTTTATAGAGGTCAAAGGTTTGGGAATTTAAGGGACACGAAAAAAATATGTGTTCTAAGGTTCCCTCATCAAGGCCGCATTCGCACAGCGAGCTGTCGCGGACACGGATCTTGTTGAGGAAGACCGGACTACTACAATGGCCGAGTCTGAGCCTACACAAGGATGAAACAGTATGACGGGGAAGCTTAGGGAACTTGGAAAACCAAGGTTTCCGTCGGATGGGCGGCTGGACAACTGCATAGTAGGCACCTTTCCGTTTGGAAGTTTCTACCCACACTGCAGCCCATAAGTCAAACAGCTTGTGTTTTGTGTCGGCTACGTTGTGTACGGGTATATCATACCCGTACACAACGTAGTGTTGGCGTTCGACCTCATTCGAGGCCGCAAATTTGGCCAATGAATCCGCACACTCGTTACCACATATGCCAAAGTGACCAGGAATCCAAGCGATCTCGATATTTATGTCATCTTTGAAGCAAGAAAAAAGAAGCGCCTTTATCTCTACAACCAAACTGCTATGAGTTCGGGAATGGAGCTGGTCTTGGTTGAGAGACTGTAAGCTACTTCGGGAGTCGGAAAAAATAATAGAATTTCTAAGGTTGTGTGCTCTAATAAATTTTATTGATTCTAAAATGCCAACACATTCTCCCGTGAAGACAGATGCTTCCGGGGGACACTTGCTACTCCTGTACTTCCATTTCGGGATAGTTTAGACGCGTCGGTGAAGAAAATATTCCAGCCCCTCCAGTAACTGTTCAAAGCGCGCCCAAACTCGCCCGCAGCATCTACAGAGGATTTCGAGATGCCGAGTCCTAGAATTACCTTTGGCCTGAAGTGGATAACCTCATATACGGAAGAGAAAACCGGGAGTACAGGATATTGCCTGATGGGTGCAGAGAGGTTTTTAAGCTCCCTGTACCTGACAATCACGGGAGGGACAGGTTTATTGTTCCAGTAGGAAGAGGACCTATAGGAACAGTGGATTTGTTCTAGGATAGGAAGAAGGGGGTGTGATGAGAGGGAGAGGACTTTTGAGATGAAGCGGTCTGCCAGGTATTGTCTTCGAAGGTTGAGAGGAGGCTCTACACATTCAACCTGAAGAGCATTTATGGGGGATGATTTCATAGCTCCGATAATTATTCTAAGGCATTTGGCCTGAATGGAGTCTAGTTTTTTTAATGCACCCTTATTGCAAGGAACAATAAGGAAGCAACAGTAGTCCATTACACTTCTGACCAATGCATTATAGACGAGCTTCAATGAGTAGGGGTGTGCACCCCACCATACCCCGGCCAGAGCTCTGAGTATCGATACTGAGCGTTCACACCTTGCAACCACAGTGTTTATGTGATCCGCCCCAGACATCTTTGAATCGAGATAAACCCCCAAGAATCTAGCACTGCTTTTGATTGGGATATCCTGACCGTCTATCTCTACACGAAGATCCGGAGTGCGTCGTTTGCGTGTAAAAATGAGAGCTGAGCTTTTTGGGGCGCTTAAAGATAACCCGTGATTCAGAAGCCATTGGTTTAATGAGGCCAAAGAGACGTTGATGGAGTGGGCGGCGTCTGTTATAGAGCTGTTAGTAACCATTAGTGCGATATCGTCAGCATACTGAAGGACATTACAGTTAAAATTTAGACAGGAGGGAAGGTCATATGTATAAATGTTATAAAGGATGGGGCTAAGGACTGACCCCTGAGGTAAACCTTTCCAGGAGGACCTCCGTACTGGGTTATCCTCAGGAGTTCTTAATTGGAGGGTACGATCGGAAAGGATGTGGGCTATAATTCGGCAGATCCTACTCGGGATTCTCAGCTTTTGCAGTTTCTGCCTGAGAAGGGGTAAGAGGACAGAATCATAGGCCGCTGAGATGTCCAAGAAGACTGCGACCAACGACTCCTGCCTGCTAAGGGCCAGTCGGATGGCTGAAGTGAGGGTACCCACACTGTCAGCCGTACCCAGACCTTTCCTGAAGCCGAACTGAGTCGCCGGAAGCAGCCTCTGGCTCTCAACCAACCATTCAAGGCGGTTTTTGATGAGGTGTTCAAAAGTTTTAATAAGTATGGACGATAGGCCAATAGGTCTGTACGACAAATGGTCACCAGGGTCCTTGCCAGCTTTTAACAGCGGCATAATAACCTGAACCTTCCAGGTAGGAGGAATATAGCCTGAAATAAAGCAAAAATTGACCAAGTCAAGGTAGTATTGCTTCGCTTTAGTTCCTGCTTTAGTTAGGAATGAGTAGGGGAACCCATCAATCCCTGGTGCCGAGTCCTTCACATGACTGAGTACCGTTTGAAGTTCTTCAGGTGAGAACTCCAAATCGAGCGGGTCATGAGACTCGGGTCGCTCGATCTCATGGGATTTCAGGCAGCATTCATCTGCAGTAGGAACATACGTTGGAGCAATGTGGTTGAAAAAACTGTTACTCAGAGATTCGGGTAAGGTGAATAGTGGGAGGTTGGTTGGAGTTCCTAAAATTTTTAACTCTCTGCCAAACTTTGGATATTGGTGTCGATGGGTTTAGTGAACCACAATATCTCTGCCACCCTTGTCTCTTCTTTTTCTTGAACAATTTCCTTGACTTAGCCAAAATTCGCTTGAAATTTAGGAGGTTTTCCAGGTTCATATCTTGGTTATATGTCTTTTCAGCCGCATTCCTAGCTCTTATCATGGCAGTGCATTCACTATCCCACCATGGTGGAGAAGGGATTGTTCGGAAACGTCTCGGACATCTTGATGACGTCGATGGAGGCGGCACTGGCGGTGGCATCAGAGGGGGGACAGCGCTGCGCGGGGATCAACATATACGAGGACGAGGATCGCGGCCCGTTCTTTTTCCACTCGATTAGCTGTGAGCACTGTACGCGTTGCGCGCCGTATATTTGTAAAGGCACACCTACCTTCCGTCGAATAAACCAGTACCTTTAATCAGCATCATCATTTATACAGTCCAAAAACTCTCCCCAACATATTGGTCCTTCGCAAGAAAGAAGCAAACAACGGAGGCAGACGTGCAATACCACGGGCGTGGGCGTTTTGCAGTGCATGAAAAGGCCAACGTGGCGCACACATCTCCGAGAAAGAAAAAATCGGCGAGAACGAACGGCTAACGGTGGCTACTGATCGGTAAATAGTGTGTCGTTCCAATTAAACATTTCTGTCCCTTTTTTATAGTTTCGTTAATTCTCCCTGCTTTGTTGGCCATTTAAATCTGTTCCATTTTTTCCCATATTTATTAGTCATAGCATTCATCTCGATTCATATTTTTCTGGCGTGCTTATCGCTCAATTAATTGTAGATGCATCGCTGCATAAATATTTAGTAGCAAGCAAAAAAAATAAGAAACCCGTTTTGCACGGACACGTGGTAGCTTGACCGCTCATTTACTTAAAGTGGACACCTGTCGATTTGCAATTTATTTACTTTCATAATGGAGACTAAACTTAAAGAATTAGTTAAGAAACGTGCCAGCTGTAAAGCTAAGCTTACGCTTTTCAGTAACTATTTAAATGTAGTCCTTTCTTGTTCACGATTAAGTGATTTACAAGTAACAGAGCTAGAAACCCGAATTGATAAAATGGATTTATTATACAATGACTATGATAAAATACAGGGGGATATCGAGCTTCTGATGGAGGACTCCACCGAGGCATTGAGTGATCGTGAAGCTTTTCAAAACCAATACTTCTCCTTGGTGTCATCGGCCCGCGAGGTGCGACGTCAGCATGGCGAGCGAAGAGCCAGCGTGTTGGTGAGTTCTGTACAAGCTTCAGATATTAATGACGTCACACAGTCTAAACACAGTGTTGTGAAATTACCTCAGATTAGTTTGCCACATTTTGATGGAAACTATCAGCATTGGCTCGAGTTTAGAGACACATTTGATTCTCTAATACACAAGAACACGTTGTTGGACGATATAAGTAAATTCCACTATCTTAGGTCCTCGTTAAAGGGTGCTGCTGCCTTAATTATTAGAAGTTTGGATTTTAATTCTGGTAACTATAGCATCGCCTGGGATCTATTGACGAAGCGGTATAACAATAATCGTCTTTTGGTAAATAATCATGTTCAATCGTTATATAATGTCGACCAAATAGAAAAGGAGTCTAGCAAAGCGGTACGTCATTTAGTCGATAGTACCACGAAGAATCTGAGGGCTTTAACAATTTTAGGACAACCCACGCAACACTGGGACACCTTAATTATTCATATAATGGCTAACAAATTAGATACTAAAACTTACATTCATTGGGAAGAATTTAGAAATACACTATCCGAGGCACCTACGTTGTCTCAATTTTTAACATTTTTAAATAACAGGGCAGACCTGTTGGAATCAGTTGAGGACTCTGAAGCTAATAAAAACAAATTTTCAACCAATAAATTAAATAAACAAAAAAGCTTTGCCGTAACATCAACTGATTGCAATAATGGTTCAAATAAAGGTTCGAGCTCAAATTGTCCTATGTGCAAACAAAGTCATGTTTTATTTAAGTGTGATATTTTTCGAAAACTGACTTCAGACGTTCGTAATCAGAAGGCTAAAGAATATAAAGTTTGTCTTAACTGTTTAAACCCGGGCCATTCCGAAAATAAATGTAAATTGTGGGCTCGGTGCAAGTATTGTAAGGCAAAACATAACACACTGTTACACTCGGACAAAGACAGTGAGCCGCCTATCAGTAATCAAATAACAGATAATGTTACTTTAACTGCCAAAGCCATACAGAATACTACTTCGTCCACCGTATTGCTTTCCACAGCGAGGGTGAAGGTGCGAGATAGCAGCGGCCGCAGCCACGCAGCGAGGGTGCTGCTGGACAACGGCAGTACTGCAAACTTTATAACTGAGGAGTTGTGTGGTAAGCTGGGTTCACTTAAACGTAACGTAAACTCCAGAATAACGGGTATTAACCAGCAAACTTGTAAAATCACACAGTCTTGTTCCTTAACCTTTGAATCTTACTCGGGTATTTTTAAAACAACTATTGATTGTTTAGTATTACCAGAGATAACTAAATCATTACCGTCTACATTAATTGACATTAGTACTATTCCACTGCCATCAGGCATCTGTCTAGCTGACCCTCACTATTATAAACCGTCAAGCGTAGACATATTACTAGGTGCTGAACAGTTCTGGAATATTTTAGGTACTAAAACAATACATTTAGGAAAGTATCAACCTAGATTATACGAATCTAAATTAGGATGGCTTATTTCTGGGTATATTGTGCAACCTAGTCCATTCCGTGACCAACCAGTGTGTAATTTCATGCAGGAAATAAAACCTGAACTCACTCGGTTCTGGGAACTAGATTCAATATTAGAAAAACATTCATTGTCTGCCGAAGAACGTGCATGTGAGGCACATTTTTTGCGCACTACTACTCGTGGCGAAGACGGGCGTTTTATTGTAACAATGCCATTTAAACAGTCACCTGAAGTCTTAGGTGACTCATTCCAAATGGCGAAAGCTCGATTTCTTTCGCTCGAACGTAGATTTGAACGTGATCCCTTATTTAAATGTAGGTACATCGATTTTATGCGCGAATACCTGCAACTAGGGCATATGTCTGTAGTTAATAATTCAAATGATAACATAAGTTATTATTTACCACATCACGGTGTTATGCGCGAGCAAAGTACTACAACTAAATTAAGAGTTGTCTTTGACGCGTCAGCTGTGACATCTTCAGGCATCTCTTTAAATCACCTACAAATGATCGGTCCGACCGTACAGGATGATCTTTATTCCATTTTGCTACGTTTTCGACAACATAGATACATAGTATCAGCGGATGTTGAGAAAATGTACAGAGCTATAGAATTGAATAAATCTCAACGCTCTTTACAAAAAATCTTATTTAGATTTAACCAACATGAACCGCTTAAAACCTATGTTCTTAATACAGTTACTTATGGTACAGCTTCGGCACCATATTTAGCGACTAAAGCACTCGTAAGTCTCGCTTCACAAGCGTCAAATGATGACGTAAAACAAGCTATACAACGAGACATGTACGTTGATGATTATCTTGGGGGCAGTGACACTGAGTCCGCCACCATACAGTTATGCAAGGAGGTGAGTTCGATTCTAGCATCAGCTCAATTCAAATTAAGGAAATGGCAATCTAACAGCCCACAAGTGATAAAAGCTATAATATCATCCCTTGATCAGTATGATAATAACATTCTCGATTTAAATCGTAATCAATTTCATAACACTTCTAAAGTATTGGGCTTAACTCGTCGAGTACCGGTTTTATAGACACAATTATAGAACAATAGGTTGCGGTCACCGGTGACCGCTTGGTGTTTGACAGTTTAAACTGGGTTTGCGATGTAGATCAGTTAACTTTTTCTATAAATCTACCTCCAACCAATGAAATAACTAAACGTTACATTTTATCTTGCATTAGTCAAATCTTTGACCCATTAGGTCTAGTAGGACCATGTGTGGTATTGGCAAAAATGACAATGCAAAAATTATGGTTAGAAAAATGTTCGTGGGACGAACCGGTTTCTCGTGAGACTCAAGAATGTTGGTCGTCATTCGTCACTACGTTATCGTATTTGAATAATTTAAATATACAACGGCATGCATTTCATTTTAATTATAAATCAATTGAGTTGCATACTTTCACAGATGCATCCGAGCGCGCCTATGGGGCATGTGTGTATGTTCGTTGCCTAAATAATGATGGGACAACGACAGTTCACCTTTTAACTTCCAAAAATAAGATCGCTCCCATTAAACATATAACCATACCTCGTCTTGAACTGTGCGGGGCCTTGTTGGGAGCAAGACTGTGTGCAAAGGTAGTAGCCTCATTAACTATTAAAATAAATAAGTTTTATTATTGGTGTGATTCAACGATAGTTCTCTGTTGGTTATCTACATCACCGAATAAATTAAAGCCTTTTGTCCGTAACCGTGTCAGTGCGATACAAGAAAGTACCGGGGAAAATTCTTGGAGATACGTGTCGTCTAAAGAGAACCCGGCGGACTTAGTATCTCGCGGGCTGAGGGCCGATCAAATCGGCACCTGTAAATTGTGGTGGTCGGGCCCAGACTTTTTAAAATTAGGTGAAGTACATTGGCCTAAAATACCAAATACAGGTTCTAATCCCGACATATCTGAAATTAAAGTTCACCTAGTGGACAGTTGTCAATTAACTCAATCAGCTATTAGTAGTTTGATTAGTAATAAATCTAACTTAAACATATTAACACGTATAATCGCTTATATACTTAGGTTCGTTTTTAATTTAAAAAATTCTAAAGTCAAGCGGTGTGGTCATTTATCTTGTGATGAATTAAATGAGGCATTTACTGTCATGTTACGTATCAGTCAAATGGAAATGTTTCCTGACGAATACAAAACACTTAGTTTAAAACGGCCATTATCTAGAAAAAATAGGCTTGTTTCTTTGTCTCCGTTTTTGGATGATCGAGGTGTAATTCGCGTGGGTGGCAGGTTAGATAACGCTAATTATAGTTACGACACAAAACATCCAATATTGCTAGATAGTAAACATCATATCACAAAAATATTATTTCATCGTGAACATATTAAGCTTATGCACGCAGGGCCACAACTTCTTTTATCGCACATTCGTCAAACTTACTGGCCTTTAGGAGGTAGAAATCTATCTAAAGGTACATTCAGAGAATGTGTCAAATGTTTCCGATTTAGATCTCAGGCGGTGCAACCAATCATGGGTCAACTACCACCCACGAGGACACAGCTTGAATTTCCGTTTTATAATTGTAGTGTAGACTACGCCGGACCAATGCTGATAGCTGACCGTAAAGGCAGAGGTACCAGACTCATTAAGTCTTATATCTGTGTATTTGTCTGTTTGGCAGTAAAGGCCGTCCATCTGGAGCTTGTGACGGATCTCACCAAAGACGCTTATCTTGCTGCGTTAAAGAGATTCGTTGCTCGTCGGGGTAAACCACACAGCATCCTCTCTGATAACGGCACAGCGTTTGTGGGCGTATTTAATGAGCTTGCACAATTCTTAACTAATTCAAATTTAGGAACCGATCTTGCACAAGAAGGAATAAAGTTTAGTTTTACTCCTCCTTATAGTCCGCACTTCAATGGTATAACAGAGGCCGCCGTTAAGTCTACTAAAAGGCATTTAAAAACTATTGTTCATTCTTCTCATTTAACATATGAAGAGATGAACACATACTTAGTCCAAATTGAGGCTATATTGAATTCCCGCCCCCTTGTTGCTCTTTCTTCGTCTCCTGACGACCTTACCGCTCTAACTCCTTCGCATTTCTTAATTGGACGACCGCTAATATCCGTTTCTCAGCCGCAGGTACATTCTGTGAACATCACTCGATTGGACCGCTACAAAAGAATTGAACATTTACGGCAACACTTTTGGAACCGATTCAGTCATGAATATGTTGTCATGTTGCAGCAGAGAACTAGATGGCATGCGTCCACAGGCGAACTTAAAGTGAATCAGTTGGTTCTGATTAAAGAGAAAACGCAACAACCACTGCATTGGCTATTGGGTCGTATCGTCAAGGTGTTTCCTGGTGCTGATGGCGTCACGAGAGTAGCGGAAATTAAAACCAAGAAGGGCGACATCACCAGGGCTTTCAACAACATATGTCCTTTACCTATTGAAGACGATGTTTCAACCCGGGCAGGATGTTCGGAAACGTCTCGGACATCTTGATGACGTCGATGGAGGCGGCACTGGCGGTGGCATCAGAGGGGGGACAGCGCTGCGCGGGGATCAACATATACGAGGACGAGGATCGCGGCCCGTTCTTTTTCCACTCGATTAGCTGTGAGCACTGTACGCGTTGCGCGCCGTATATTTGTAAAGGCACACCTACCTTCCGTCGAATAAACCAGTACCTTTAATCAGCATCATCATTTATACAGTCCAAAAACTCTCCCCAACAGGGATATTGCCTTTCGGTGCATTTTTCACAGGAAAGCAATCTTCGGCTGTGGAGGATATCAGGTCGGAAAATTTGGAGAAACATTCCAAAGAATTCTCATTGTTAACTGGTGGAAGGAGAGAAATGCGGAGGTCTAATAATTTAGAGTAAAGATCCCAGTCTGCGGAATCTAAACGATATCTTAATAGGGGTGGAAGGGGTTTATCTGGGATGGATTTTGACAGGTGTTTAATTATGATGGGGTAGTGATCACTACCATAGGTCAAATTTAAACAACTCCAATTTAGCACGCTAGCCATAACAGGCGAGCAAAAGGTCAAGTCCACACAGCTGTTTCTTTGACCAAATGCAGACCTACGAGTAGGGCTGCCATCATTAATGACACACAGATCGAGTTCGTCCAGCATCTCAACTAGCTCATTACCCATATTATCACAAAAATCTGAACCCCATCTATAGTGATGGGAGTTAAAGTCACCCATAACAAGTAATGGGCCACTTACTGAGGTAAGTAAATTTTTAATCAAAATAAGGTGGTCAACATGAGGGTGAGCAATGTAAAATACAAATATATTTATGTCCTCAGCCTTAACAGCGACAACATTTATGTCATCGCCAACGAAGGTTAGAGGGATCTGGGAGAAGGGTACTTTGTTATTAATTAACAAAGCACACCCTCCATAACCATCAGATCTGTCATGTCTGACAACACTGAAACATGGGATCCCGAAATTGATATTCGGACGAAGCCATGTCTCAGCAATGCCACAAATCGATGGTTTAAATTTATTCATTAAGTGGAGTAAGTCACTCTTCCTGGGAAGAGTACTCCTCACGTTCCACTGAAGCAGTGTTAGAGGTAGGAATTTTACAAATATAATCAAGAATTGTTGAAAGCTTTTGTGCGACGTGGTCCGGTACCGTTTGGGCAGGGTTTGATAGTACTGCCATGAGCATATCAGAAACTATATTAAGAATGTACTTGGAGCTACGAATGTTGGTTCCGGATTCCACAGGGAAAGCGCAACCGTTTTTGGATGGGGAGTAAGAGTGGTCTTGGATAAGGGCCTGATGGGCCTTCTTATCATAGCTAGGAGATAGGGGAGCATGTGATTTAGGTTTAAGGTGTATAGTTTTTTTATAGGAGACTCTTTGTTGGGGTGTTTTTTTAATAGGAGATGGATCTATGAGGTTGACTGATCTTGAGACCTCAGCATAAGACCTTTTTACAGTAGGGAATACCTGGCTTGCTTCCGCATATGAAATTGATTTTTCAGCCATCAGAGCTTTGATGCTCTTCTGGCGGCCCAATTCAGGACAAGCTTTGTCATTAGCAAAATGGGTGCCATTGCAATTGACACAGATGGCGGTCTCAGCTGGAATCTGGCATCCATCCCCTGGATGATCCTGGCCACACTTGAAACAACGTGGCTTGGAGCGGCAAAGTGCGGGTATGCCCAAAACGGCAACAGTGATAACACTGTATAGTAGGGTACGAGTATTGTTCTACCGGGAGCGCTGAGTAAAAACAGTAATTAAATTTTCATAGTCAATAGATGGGACTTCATCCCAAAAACTGTCCGGCAGGTCCGAGTTGTGTAATGATTGTTGACTTTGATTTGCAGTTATAGTCTGTGTATTATTTAGCATTTGTGGGAGCTCAATTTGCTTCTCCTGATTGCATTTTTTTGAACGCCTTACCAGCGAAGGTCGGTTTGTCTTCCTTGATGCCCGTGACACGTTTGTCTTTGAGATGTTTTGGTTCGAGTCGCTATTAATTTGGTAAAAGCCTAAGTGTTTGCCGTGAGGACATTGTACAGCCTCTTGTGAGCAGTTGTCTAAATCGCAGCTTAGTCGCCTCATAGCCAAAACGTTTTTAGTATTTGCTGACCAAATTACGTGGTTTACCTTCATAGTACCCTGAAATTCTTTTATTTCTTGCGGAATTAACATATCTTTTTCTAATATGGCAGATTCTGCAACTTCTTCCAGGATTATTCCTGACACATTTGTTTTGAGATAAGATATAAACGTTTTTGTGTCAGGTATATCTAATCCATGAGCCACCATTTTATCGGCAGTCCTCTTAAACGTTCCTCCAACACCATCAGGAGCACCTTTACCGTGTCCCTTTTCCGAATAGTTCCATATAACTTTGCGTAGACTTGGATAAGTTTTGTAATTTAATCACAATAGGTACTTGATGAGTAACTCAATTTCCTTTCTTTTTATTGTAAACAAGAGTTTTGTATGTATTTGATAGGTTACATTTTGTTAAAATGTAACCTATGATATGATGGGGTTGGCATATCAAAGATAAAAACCCCTTAAATAAAAAACAGATTAAAAAAAAAAGACTTGGATATTGCCAGTGTAGTTTTGATATAATATGAAACAATTTTTTGTTCCGGTATTGACCCGAAGGTGAGTCCGACAAGAAATGCAAAGACGTTACTCTAGGCAATATGTTTTCTATATGAAGGAGGACTGGCGTCAAATGATCCCAAACAGCTACAGCGTCATGTCTCAGGCTCTCACTAATCGTACAGAAGCACTGTGACTGGAGTAAATATCATAATAAGAATAAACATCTTGTTTGTAATAAATTACTACGGTATGCAAGGTCACTTGCTGGCGCGACCCGCCAAAGTGAAATGATTGAATTTCAGTCGCGTATTTTGTGTTATAATTTTCACTGAAGTCTCAGTGGATTAAACACTCATCGTAATTTAAATTAGCTTTAAGTTTTTTAATGTAGCTATTCTGGGCTATAATATTAGCGCAGTGATGCATGTATGAGGTGCATATATTTTCAAAATAATCAATAACATCCTTGGGATTAGCTTCGACTTTTTGCTTTAAGGTTTGTGTAGTTTTCATTTCTTTTCCATTTTTCATGTAAGTTTTCTTGATTTTGGCCCACTTTAAATATTCAATTTGCTTACTGTTATCAAACTCTTTATATTCCAGGTGTTTATCTTTACACATAATGCAACATCTTGTAAGGCAGTCTATACTTCTCGAATTACATGTTAAGGAGGTTAGGATTTCCGTTGATGATTTTTCTTTAATAATACAGTTTTTTTTTCAATGATAGAGTCACCAAATCCATATTTTCATGCTCTACACACACGGCATTTTGCATCTGGGAAAACGGCCCAAAAGGCAAACATAGATCGCAACTTACAAAAGAAACTGTAACTTATATTATGCTTCGGAAATCTTAATGAAAATTTTTGGTGCAAAATGTGTAAGTTATCATTTAAATAGCGCTTTTGCTTTTTTATTTTATTTCTTGTTATAAACTCCTTTTTACCAGACGCAAAGGCTAATATCGTCATCTTCAAAAAACAATTTTATATCTTTTATTAATTGTTGTTTTACTGTATATTTTAATTCTTGTACGTTATCTTTGTTTGGAGTTAAAACAAATTTTTTTCTTTCTAAACGTTTACCTTCTTTACTTTGATTTTTTAACCTGTTCAACTGTCTTCTAATACGTTCATTACTCATTTTCAACTCTTGAATTTTTTGATCTTTTAGTTTTAATTCCCTATTAGCTCTATATTTCATCTTTCTTAATAAGGCTTTCCATGGAGAGGTTTTTTTTGTAACTGACGATATTTTATGTTTAGGGAATATATCTAGACTTTTTTGAGACGTATGTTATATGTTGCTAATTGAGCTTTGTGGACTACAGGGACAGATGCTGGAGTAAGCACTGCCAATGCATGTTAGTTCGTTCGTTCGTTCAGTATCTTGTGATAGCCGCTGAGACCTTGTTATTCTTCTTAGTCTACTAACCGGTGACGCGGGTGAATCAAAATAAGACAAATTTTCGTATTCTTTAAAGGTCTCTGGAAGACAGGAACTTGTCTGAGAATGAACTTTTACACGATTAATAATATTAAACTCATTTTCAACATCCTGTGTTACAGTTTGCAGTATCTTTCTATGTTTTGATACATTGTTGGTGCTTAAAGTTGGAGATGATTGAGGAACATTTGAAAGAGGATCACAGTTCTCAGATATATAGATAGGTTCTTCATTTATTGGGAGCTCATCAGTTGCTGATAACTTATCCACTTTTTTCTTTAAATAATATCGTCGAGAACTCTGTCTACTTTTCTTCCTACGAACCTTTTGCTGGCTTGGAGTTAAATCACTCATTGGTAGTACTGTGCCCCGAGCTTTTTTCCTTTGATAACTCTCTCTGGACTTTACAAGCCATTGTGCGTATAGATCTGGATCATTTTTTATTTTGGCCATTCTACGACGCTCAGCCAATTTCTTCCTAAGACGTTTTTCTTCAATAGATAATTTATTTCGAGGCATGATTTCAATCTGCAACAATAGTTGCCATTAAATTTTAAAGAAGAAACGGTTTTAGTTGTGGTTAGCTAAATGCCAATATAATAATATCATCAAGGTAAAATACGTCAAAATCTGTTTATGGGTTTAGGTTATCCAAGGAAACCCAGGCAAGGTTATAAATTAAAGGTTATGTGCATAGTTCATCGTTTGTCATTGTTACAGTCCGGTACTACTACTTAAAATAGATTTATAACGTACAATTAATGCAAAATATAATCGCTCTGGTCTTTTTGGACAGAGCAATCACAGCCATAGCGATCAGAAAAAGTCACAAAATCATAAATATAGCCGAATTTAAAAGCAGTAGAAAGTTGTGATTACGTCTCATAAAGAACATCATAACGATCACTTAATTCATATAACAAACACATTCACAAGCTTACTATTTAATTTAAATAACGTGCCATAGCAATCATAAAATTCGAGAACCAAATCCAGAGCAATCATAAACTTACCTTCGTAAAGTTGGAGCGCGAGAACGTGGCACACAGGTATCCTCCTCGGCGGTTAGACCACTACTGGCGTTGCCCCGCGGGAGGGGAATAGAGTGTCTATAACGCGTAACTAGGGATGAGCGCGATGTTTTACCTCAGCGCAGAGCGATGAGATAAAATGCCCGGTCACGATTTTAAATTCAAATTGTGGCAAAAGTATTGTTAATATAACTACAAATATTTTATTACTATGAAGATTAACTATTTGTTATGTAATCTAAACAAGTTGTTTTATATGAACCTTCTCATTAAAAAGTTAAAAAATATTTTTTTCATTCAATCGGGAGTTGGGTCAACCCAGAGCGATCAGGATTTTAGGGTTTAAGATTTTTTTTAAATTATTTATAATAAACTTATTCATAATATTAGCCTTGTATCACGTAGATTAGACACTGAACTGTCTATAAAAAAATATTTTGAAAACGTTTTTCGATTTTAAAATGGGTTTATCCAGCCCGACACGAAAAAAATGCCTCTGGAGATCGACCCTTATTATTGTATCTTTTTTTTTTTGTTGACGGGGGGAAACCTTCAAAAGGCGCCTAGCTTTTTTGGGAAAAAAACGACTAGGGAGTGTGGGATTTTTACCTCACTAAAACCTCCCCAGTGGCTACCATCCGCACCTAAAGGAGGCACCGGGTCCTCTTAGTAGACCAACCCCGGAGCCCCCACGGTGCAACGCCTGTTACGGCACCTCCCTATGGAGACCTATGTGTCTACCTAGAGCCTCTCTGTGCAGTGCACGGCGGCACGTGACCACTGTGCCGCCGTCATCCTTGAGATGATTATGTGGGCGCCTAGATTCCCCACTCTATGCGCCCATGACTCCAAAGGTTTGCCTGCCAATATTGTAGGCAGGGAATCAACATACTAGGCGCCGCGGCGGTTGTTTCCTCGACGCCTTCGACGGGCGGGATCTGCCCTCTCACGATCCCGCTCATATCTTGTATCTGCTATGTAACAAAGACCAACATTCCTCATAATTGTCGGAGGAGACCGCAACATGCCTGACCAGCTGCTCGGCCTCTCCCGACAATAAACCTTTTAAATAGTGCATTTTTTGCACGTTTTCTAAATTTGAATTATTGTGCATCAACGTTGTAAATAAATCTCTGAATGTTGTCCATTCCGTATAACTACCCGAAAACTTAGGAATATTGATTTTTGGTAATCTAACATTTGTGATGCGTGATCAAAATTTCCTTTAATTGACATTTATGATATATGTATATATGTATGTTTCTTCAGTGGTATCATAAATATCATCTATAAAATATTTATCACATTTTTGTTGAGTGTCCGTAGCACTCTGAATTATATTTCTATGTGTGGCTACAAAGTCTTTCCACAGATTTTCTAGAGATTCAAGTCTGGTTTCTACGTAATTTTTACTGATTCTATCCTTAGGGGCCTTTTTGAAGTTAATTTGTGCTTTTTCTATGAGATTTTTAGTGTTATTTTGTAATTTATATAAAGCCTCCATGTTTCTTTAAATTCTACTAAAAATTTCTACCAAACTACTAATTTTTCTACCAAAGACAATTATTGATCGCAAACCGTTAAAGTAAAATTTTATAACGATTACAATTCTATTGACACACGATATCACAAACAATTAATGAATAAGTAGTTAGAAATGAACACACAAATCTTTCTGAGATCAGTTTTGCTGTTGCGTTGGGGCCTGGATGACTGAGATTGTGCAGGTTGTTGAAGATATGCTTACGGAAAGTCGGTGTGATGAATGGCCTAGGACGAGAAGTAGACTGGTCGCAGTAAATGTAGGCATCCATAGTTTTTACTCTCTCTAACTTTAATGCAGTATTGTTACTAAGCAAGTTCTGTAATTCTTGATCTGTTTCCTGTTCTTTCTGTAGTTGTTTGTAGTTGATGGTAGTGTTGACGCTTTCTAGTCGTGAAAATGCGTCGGCAACTACGTTGTCGTTTCCAGTAACATGATTGATATCTGTAGTAAATTGCGATATGTAGTCGAGGTAGCGGTGTTGACGGGGTGAGCAGTTCTCGGCTTGTTGTGAAGGCGAATGTGATTGGTTTATGGTCGGTGAAAACTTTAAATGTTCGCGCTTCGAGCATATACCGAAAGTACTTGATTCCTTCGTGTATCGCGAGCAACTCACGATCATAAGTACTGTACTTAGTTGGAGCAGGAGATAACTTGCGAGAGAAGAATCCTAGTGGCTGCAGGCTATCCTGTCTTCGTTGTTGTAAGACAGCTCCGATGGCAACATCTGATGCGTCTGTAAACAGCGCTAACTCGGCCTCTGGATCAGGATGCGAGATGAGCGTTGCTTGTAACAGATTATTTTTGCAGGCGTTGAATGCTTCTTGTATGGCAGCTGTTACTGCAATGGGCGTTGACCCTTTAATGTTAGGACCACTTAAAGCTTGGTTCAGGGGTGCTTGAATTTGCGCGGCAGCAGGTAGGAACTTCCGGTAAAAATTTATCATCTCTAAGAATCTTCGTAACTCCTTAGCTGTTTTAGGGAGGGGGTAGTCTTGGATAGAAAGGTGTCGTGATTGCGGTTTTATTGATGTCGTCTTCGTTAACTGGTATCTGATTAAAGGCTTTAACAAGATCTATTTTAGAAAATATGGTTGAGCCTGACAATTGGTACGCGAAGTCGTGGATGTGTCTCACTGGGTATCTGTCGGGTATTGTTCGCACATTTAGTCGTCTGTAGTCGCCACACGGCCTCCAGCCATCGTCTTTTTTAGGTACGAGATGTAGTGGAGACGACCATGGACTTTCAGAGCGACGAGCTATTCCGTTTCGCAACATTTGTTCGAATTCTTGTTTTGCGATCTTTAAACGGTCAGGTGCCAAACGACGCGGTCGTGATGTTACCGGCGGGCCAGGAGTAACACGAATATGGTGCTTAGTATTATGAATGGGTTTTTGTTGTGAACCAGCTGGTTTTGGTATCTCAGGGTACCTGCGTAGTAGGTCTAGATAAGGCGAATTACCTGTAAAGGTTTTTAACGACAATAATTCGTGCGTTATTTCATTAGTTGAGGGCGCGCCAACTGTCAGGTTCGTAATCGAGTCTATCAATTTCTGTTGTCGGCAGTCGACTAATAAATTATAGAAGCTTAAAAAATCGACGCCAAAAAAAGAAAAAAATTCAAGTAGGTGGAAAAATTCAAGAAATGAAAATTCAAAGAGATTTATTTGGCCGTATGCTTGGAATATCCATAGACTATAAGGTTGATATATCAAAAATTTTGTCTTATGCAATTACCCCAGTGCCATTATCAATGTGCCATTTAGATGGAAATATTTGCAAAACAGATAAATCAGCATTGATGAAGTGCTTGGAAAAAGAGGTACAGCATGAGCATCCACGTCATGTTGATGTATTGATAGTAGATGGTTTTTTTCCTAATACACACAATGAAAAACGTTCCAAAGAAATTTGGAAGTATTTCGAAGAAAATGATGCAAATGGTTACTCAGTTACAAGCATTGAGGATTGACGTTATCTTCGACCAATACCTAACACCATCAATTAAGGATTATGAACATTCCCAACGGTTTGAGTCCTCACAATTACCGTACTGCATATCTGGACCTGAACAAGTTCGACCCAGTGATTTCTTGAAAGAATTGAAATTTAAAGAAGCTCTTGTCAATTTCTTTATATTACATTGGGCTACTGATGAAATGGCGCCCTTTATTGGTAACAAAACTATATATATAAACTTTAAAAAATGCCATTCTTTCAGCGTTAATAACTCCAAGAAAGTTGTATCAAGTATTTATGATGAATTATTATGTCCGGAACATGAAGAAGCTGACACCAAGATAATATACCACGTGTACAACATCAACTATCCAGCGAATATAGTTATTCGAAGTGTTGACACAGATATTATTGCCATAATGCTTGGTCACATGCACCGCCTACGAGATGATTCGTTCGTTTGGATGCTCATAGGAACTGGTAATAACTTAAGATATGTGAACCTGACGAAGATACACTCAGAGTTAGGAGAATCTATGTGTCGAAGCTTACCTGGATTTTATGCAATCACAGGATGTGATTACAATCCTGCATTTTTTCAGGAAAGGAAAATTGAAAGCGTACAAACTATTAAAAAATTGCGATGAATTCCAGAAAGCTTTCATGAAGTTTGGCGACAGTGAAGTATTTGAAAATTATGATGAACAAGAAAACGTCTTTAATACCATTCAGCGATATATATGCAATTTATATAGTGTTGGTAATATTATTGATGTTGATACAGCAAGATGCCAAATGTTTATAGATTCCTATACAGTCTCTGATGTCAACGAGGCATTTAATCGAAAAAAATTACGAAATTTCGATGCCAGCAGTTTGCCACCTTGTAAAAGTGAGCTATCTCAGCAATTTTTGCGAGCAAATTATATTTGTACCATTTGGAATAATGCTCACCTGAAGAAACCAACAACATACAAACCAGAAAATAATGGTTGGATCCTGCAAAATGATCAATATCATTTTAAATGGTTTGAAGGTGATCGGCTACCAAACTACGTCAGTGATTCCCTAACAACTGTATCAGGTATGTAATTATGATATTACAATATTATCGAGGAAATTTTGATTATTTATGATTATGTTAACATGGATTAATTATTACAGAAACTGGCAAAGAAGAAGACGATATTGATAACGACCAACCCATAGATTAGAGCAGTGATGATGAAGACACACTAGAACGGAACGTAACGTTCGGCCAAAACACTGCTCTGAGTAATGTAAATAAGTTAAAAATAGTTTAAGTGTGTATAAGTGTGTTTAAAACATTTTTACGGACTAAGTGCATGCAAAAACTTAAGTGAAAATGTTATCTAACAAAACAAATAAGTGTTGACTTAAAAACAAGAACAATTTTACAGTGTGTTTATATCAGTGGAACATTACAATAAACTAAACTTATAAGTGAAAACATTGAGTGAATTGAAAGTTTCTTAGACTATATTATTCAATTGATTCGACATTTCTACTTAATAAAGCCAAAAACACAATTATTTCCAACTATAAAAATAAAATAACAGTTACGAATGGAATTTTTAAAATGTTCCTAAAGTAAACAAAGATCGTACTTCAACATTCACCAATCACAGATCAAATACGGAAACTTGACAGAACGATATACGTTCAAAAACTTAATTTTGTGTTTTGGACTCTTGGCTTTTAAGCTGCGTTTCGTTACGCACAGATTTTGCAATAATACAATAATATTGAATACAACAGAAGTAAATAAATATAAATAATAATGGAATTAAGTGATAACAATAACATAACATTAAGAAACACGCGAATTGTGCGTTCTCAGTCTAATATTTCTCTTAATTCATTAGACTCCTCACCAACTCTTAGTGTGCAAAGCATGATGGATTTATCGACTCATGTTAAATCCGATGAGGTGATAGAATTACAAAACATAATCAAACAGCTACAAAATGACTTCCACTTACTAATGGCTGTGGCGTGCCTCAAGGTAGTATCCTGGGGCCGCTACTATTTCTTGTGTACATTAATGACCTACCACAGTCAATAAGTCATCAGTGTGTTCTCTTTGCTGACGATACTACTATTATCATAAAGAGTAATGAACCCCAAAATTTGAGTATTCAGGTCAACAAAGCATTAGGTGAAATTATGAAATGGCTAGATACTAATAATTTAAAAATAAACATCCCTAAAACTAATGTAATCTATTTTAAAACATGGAAAAGTAAGCCCGTACAAATTGATGTATCATATAATAATAATGTTATAGAACAAATACATTGCTCTAAATTCCTGGGTATAACAGTAGATGAAAATATTACTTGGAAAACTCATATTGCAAATGTATGTGTAAAAATCAATAAATTTGTCTTTGCTTTGAGAAAAATTACATGTATAACATCCATGCAAACTGCCTTAATGGTATACCATGCATACGTTTGCTCAGTTATCCGCTACGGTATCATTGTATGGGGAAACTCTTCGGATATATCACGAGTGTTCATTGTCCAGAAGAAGTGTGTTCGTGCAATGTTTAATGTTGACTGGTGTGATTCATGTAGACCCGCATTCCAATCAAATAGCCTCTTAACGGTTCCCTGTATTGATATTTACGAGATTTCTAAATTTGTGAAAAATAATCCTCAATATTTTGTGTCTAACAATAATGTAAATAAAAGGAAAGCTACTCATCTACAATTTCAGTTACCTGTTCCTAGATTAGAGTTATTTAGACGAAGCTGTATTTACATGGGTCCCATAATATTTAACTCTTTACCAAAAACTATCTCCGGACTACCTTCAAATAAATTTAGTGTAATGCTAAGAAAATGGTTATGTCAGCAATGTTTTTACTCAGTTGACGAATTTCTAGCAAAAAACCCATGTAAATTCTACAATTGTGAGCGATCTGTGAGGTATAGACTGTAAACTTATAATTTAGATAAATTGTTAAATGTTCTATTTCTGTGATAAGTATTTGAACTGTATAAAGATTTGCATGTCGCCAAGCGGCAAGATGTATATGGCACCTTGACTATGTTATTATTATCACCATTATGTACCTACATTTTATGCAAATAAAGATTCTATTCTATTCTCAAGATATCGACGACTACGATGACAATAATTAAATATACTCTTTTTTTATTAATAAAATATGTTTGAAATATTTTTGAATTAATTATTGTGTGAGATTAATTATATTATTCCAATAACTATTATTAAAATAATTATTTAAATATATTATTGGATTATTAATTTTATGATTCCTAAACACGAAAATTTTATAAAAGAAAATTTCTAAACATTTATTCGTTGATTCTAAGTTATTATACCCTTACTAATGTATTTTATTAATGAATTTTCATAGTAAATCTAGAAAATAGTTCTCATTATACACAATAAATGACAGTTGATGCACAGTAAAACGTCGCAATGGACCGAACGCGCTATTTCACTCGCACCCGCTGACTAATATATCCCTCACGCTCGCACCTACATTAGACTTTTTATGTGCCTGGCAACATAAAGGAACCACAGAAACTGTCTGGCTATTGAAAAAACATTATTTTATAGTTATCCCAATAACATATATAAATTGCAGATTTTATACTATACCGTAAGTATAGTAACAATTAAATATACTTTAAGGGTGTCTGGCAGAGGGTTGGAACCGTACGAAGTGTCTGGCTTTCGGCAAGATGACTTTTGGGATTATTATAAGTAAAATATGTAAAAACTGAGTTTTATATTTTACCAAATTTAACACACAATTTTACACACCTTTATTACCTGATACCTGCGAAAGCCACCGCGACCCAAGTTACATAGACGGGATTCGTTCTTACCTGTGTTGGGGACATATATTGAGAAACTTACAGTTTTTATACTTTACCGAAGGTCTGCGGGCCGCTGGCTCTTAGACTATAATTTTACAGGACAATCAAGTTGTAGCTGAGAAACGACACAATGTTTGTGAACCTGATTTTGCGCGGAATGAAGTTACCTTGAGGTTATTCAAACTAAAAACTACACTTGCGGATCCAGAAGCACCTGCTATTCCCACTGCTTACAACGCGGCTGTGAGCTCACTAAAAGATACCGGAATTGACAAAATAAAAGAATTTCCTGAAGTCTATCAAAACAACATTATATAAACACAGAAATACAGTATTTGAAGTAAGTAAAATTGAGTTCAAAAATGTTGAAGAAGTTAAAGTACCTCCAGCTCATCAGGAATTTATTTTAGCAGACTACAATGACAGTGGTATCCGTGTAATAGCTTTTTGCTCTGAATTTGCCCGACATCAAATGAAAAATTTGAAGATGTTCTTGGGTGATGGAACGTTTTGGATCTGTCCATCTCCCTTTTACCAACTCTACACCATTCATGGGGATTTGGGCAGTACAGAAAAACACATAAACATTGTGCCACTTGTTCATGCCCTGATGAGCCATAAAAATCAACAAACATATGAAATTTTATTTAGTATGCTAAAATCTGCATTACCTGATCGGAATCCAGAAATATTTAAATGTGACTATGAAGTGGATCCGATGAACGCAATGCGAAATGTTTTTGTAAATATATCTATTAGCGGCTGTTATTTCCATTTCACTCAGGCAATATGGAAGAAAGGAAAACAACTCCAACTAACAAAAGATAAATTAACCAGAAGACAAGTTGCACTTAGCACTGCTTTGGCTTTGTTACCATCAGATAAAATCATTGCGGGTTGGTTTTATGTTGCCTCTCAAAGCCCTGATGACGATGATAATAGCAAGGAGTTTAGAAATTACATGCTCAGACAATGGCTACAAGATGATTTTATTAAAACGTGGTGTGTATTTGGACAGACTCATCGCACTACGAATTTAGTCGAAGCATGGAATAATAAAATAAAAAAGCATGTGAAAATAAAGAAACCCAACATTATGAAGCTCCTCACAGCATTGGCTGAAGATGCATCGTATTACGAAGTTCTTGCATTGGGGGTTTCTGAAAATAAAGGTATAGCGGAAAAAACAAAAAAAAAGCATCAATCGCGATAATTATATACAGGAGGTCCAAATGGAACTCATTAATGGTGAAATTACGATTGGGCACTGTTTAGAAAAACTTAAGTGAGTGTAATCTTTGATTTTACAAGGTACCTATAAGATCGAAATATTTTCATGCTACAATTTTAAATTAATGATTGTAACAATCTGTGACTTTATTAGGTTGTAGCCACAACAGCTGCTGACCAAATGTTGGCGTTACTCAATAGAGGACCCAAACGCCAATCACGACAAGAAAATCATTTTATCCCTTTGTTACTTTTAAGGCCTAGTAATAACTTCACTTCTTGTTTAGCTTTGTTTATTGTACCTATTCATTTGTTAATGTTCGTACCAATTATGTTTTATTATGTATTGTACAGATTTTCTTATAAACAATAAACAGTGTTTCGGGACGCACGTGGCGGCCAGATGTCTCAACGGGTCTGAGCATGGCTATAGTGGGGATGTGCCTGGAATATTATAAAAGCCATCGCTCACAACCTCTTTTCTCTCTTTCCTCGCCCATCCTCGGAGCACTCAACATCGCCTACGCTCCGACTGGCTCCGAGACGTCTGGACGCGCACGCTCTACGACCACGCCTACACGACTTTAGCTCGTTTCAATTGTCTGCTCACAACATCTCCTAAAAGGTATAAGAAAGTTATATTTTTTATTTTTAATTAATAATTGTACAATCTGTGATTTTACTAGGTATAAGAAAGTTATATTTTTTTATTTTAAATTAATAATTGTACAATCTGTGATTTTATTAGGTATAAGAAAGTTATATTTTTAATTAATAAATGTAACATGATTCATGTATTTTATTTTTTTAACGTACCTACGTAATGGGGATTATTGAACTTTTTAGTTTACTTATCCCCATTAAATAAAAATTTTGGGTCAACGGGGAATAGTGAACAAAAAGTTCACTAATCCCCATCAATGGGGATCATCCAACGGGGAAAAGTGGAATAAGCCGTTTCTTCCATGTCTAGTGAAGTTGTGATAACAGTGTGTAGGAAGATATTTGCATCACAAGGCATACCTGATATTTTGGTGTCAGATAATGGCAGGGCATTTACTTCAAATGAATTTAATACAATTTTGAGGAAGAATGGTATAAAGCATTTGTACTAGCCGCCCTATCATCCGGCTTCGAATGGACAGATTGAACGGGCAATACAAACTTTTAAAAATAAATTAAAGAAAATGTCCATTAACAACCTACCATGGAGTGAAAAGCTTCCTAGAGCACTGTACGCACTTAGAACAGTTCCTACTAGTTCGACTAACAAAACTCCGGCAGAGATGTTGAATGGACGTAAATATAGAACAGCTGTATCAAGTTTGCACCCTGATAATGCACCAAGTTCACAGGAACAACAGCTATAGGACAGATCTCAACAACAGGCTAAAAGGAGATTTACGGTGGACCAGCCAGTTTTGATTTGCAACTATGGACCAGGGGAGAAGTGGAATAGAGCCACTGTAGAGATGGCAGAAGGCCCTAGCTCATATATGGTGAGGACGGAGGATGGTGAGCTACACAGACGTCACGCTGACCAAATATTTGCTCGTAGATTAAATTTAATTTTTAAATTTTACATAACCAATTGCTTTCACCGAAATCAAATCATTTATTAAGATAGTCTAAACATTTATCAATAAGTAACAAAAAATTCTTTTGAATTGCATAACTCTCTGTGGGGGATTTTGCTTCTAATGATTGCAACATTTTTTTAGTTTCATAACCAAAAAAAAATATCTTTTTTACGTTGTTCTAGCGCCGATTTTAAAATTGACATAATATTATACACATCTATGACTGTGATGTTATTGCCTTCAAGTTATTTAACAGCTTTATGAAAGTTATGTAAAAAATGACTCGCGAATTGCAAAAAGATTAGAACTTTACTGTTTCCATTACTTTCGTTCATCATCAAAATTTGAATACGTGTAGGACATTCCTCACCTAAGCTAAAAAATAATCACTCAAAGCATTCCAATTCAAAAGTATGTTGTCCACGCAAGGAAGCAATGAAAGCCACCTAGTACCAACATGTCGTTTCAGCTCATGCCATTCACCATCAACAGAAGCAACAAATTTCTTAAGCTCTTCTCTACGGACTGCAGAAATGGAGAAATGAAAGGTTATGGTGGGATAGTGAACTGTTTATAGCATCAAACATACCGTTTGCAGATTCATCACAATTTTCGTAAAAGTCTAATAACTTGTTTTGTATCCCATTCTCAATATCAAAATATTGTACAACTAAAGGAAATAGTTTAATATTTTTTCTATTACTTGCATCAGTTTGCAAACAAAAATATAAATTAAGAGCATTTAAGTCATTCAGTAAAGTTTGTAATGCATTAGGTCCCAAAACCTCACTAACCAATGCTTCCATTTTAGTGCGTCCTAATTTTATGTTCAAAGCGGTTTTAGAATCAACATAAATGATTTTGTTTAATTTTACAGTACAGTCCATAGCCCATGCTGTTATAAGAAAGATTGTGTTTTACAGTATGGTAGGTTAAAGCAAGTTCACTGGCTGAAATCTTGTCATCACAAGTAAGAGAAGCAGAAGTAGATGAAGAGCCTGTCGAACCAATAAACCTGTCTAATGTAGAAGTTTTCTTGTAAAGTTCAGTTTTGAGTTTGTGGTGCTTTGTTTCACCATATTTTTTAATCTGCAATGGATTATCAGTAAAATATTTTAAGTACCACTTATCATGCAAATCAAATCAGTTGGCAATTTCATTGAATAAAAATAAAACAACTGAAGATGCAAGAATTTAACATAACCTAAAAGATCTAACCTGGCCAATGCCACTTTTCCCCACAGAAAATGTTATATTACATGGTTTACATTTCGCATTATAAATATTTTGGGGATCTTCAGTAATCCAATCATACTGTCTTTCCCACTCCGGTTTAAATTTTTGGAGTCTTTTTATTAATTTTCGTTTTTTAGTCGGCGTTAGCGGCGCACTAGAATTTGACGCACATTCGTTATCACTACCACTTTCCATACCTAATTTATTTAGGATTTCCACTGTTCAAATGAAATAACAACATATAATTGAAAACAATTCTGCCGGTAAATAAATAAAGCAGAAGCAGACCAAAATCTCGTTTGACGACGTCAAAATTGACGTTGTCAATTTGACATTGACAAGTTCGTTACGCAAGCGTTCGGATACACGTTATCGCCTATCGGGTACATTCAAGGCGCGTTCTTATTTTTTTTAAATTAAGGTTTGGTTGTTAGATTTGTCGGTGTTGAAAATATAGTATTTTTACGTAGGGGAGCGCGGGGCTGGTTTTAACGGAGGTAAGTATTAACAAGCTTATTCCCGCCAAACGCGAAGTGTCAAAAGAATGATACTCGGTTTAGAATACCCTATAAACACAGCCGATCGTGTCCAGACTTGTCAGTGTTCGACCGGCCGTCGCTAGTGATAGTTGTGCACAGGACCCTCGGATTTACAGGTTAGCGAACTTTTTGTACTTCGTAATAAATTGATTTAAGATATTTTTTATTCACTAAATTGAATCAAACTTTATCTTAATTTAATCTCTATTCTATAGACTTTAAAACTATAATAATTGTTTGTAATTATTCTTACTAGATTATTTTCTGTAATTGATGAAGTATAAAAAATGATCTTGGGGCTAAAATTAACAATTTGGGCGGGGTAAATATTAACATGTTAATATTTACCCCATACGTGTTTGATATTAAACGATTATTTTGTGCAATACCTGTGTTTTGTTATAGGATGAGAAATTACAAAAGGAAGAGCGCACGAGGTTCCACGTCTCAAGAAGTATTTGAGCTGGCAGCCGAAGAAATTATAACAAATAATAGAAAATTTAGAGATGTTGCTGCGGAGTATGACATCTGTCATGTAACACTGTACAAATACGTAAAGAAAAAAAAGGCGGGGATTCCTGTTGATGTGGGTTATAAAAAAAATCGTCTCGTTTTCAATCTTGACCAAGAAAAAATGATAGCAGATTATTTAGTGAAATGTTCTAATATCTATTTTGGATTGCTACCAGATGATGTCAAAAAATTAGCTTATGAGCTAGCCATTGCATACAAAATAGATAATATTCCAGAATCTTGGAAAAGAGACGGAAAGGCTGGCAAAGATTGGTTCGCTGGTTTTATGAAACGCAACGCATCCTTGTCTATTCGGAGTCCTGAGGCGACAAGCTTAAGCAGAGCAACATCATTTAACCGTAAAAATGTTCATTCATTTTTTGAAAAATATCGAGAAGTTCTTCAACGATACAATATATCTCCGAGTAGAATCTGGAACGTAGATGAGACGGGAGTGACGACGGTGCAGAAACCCAAGAAAGTGGTAGCTCAACGAGGTTCCAAGCAGGTAGGAGCTGTTACGTCTGCGGAACGGGGTACTCTCGTCACAATTGCGGCAGCGGCAAATGCTATTGGTAATTTCATACCATGTATGTTCATATTTCCACGGATCAGATACAGTGATTTATTCATCCAAAATGGACCGCCCGGGTGTGTTGGTCTAGGAAATAGTTCCGGGTGGATGTCAGAAAAAGAATTTTGGAAATTTATTGACCACTTTTTGAAACATGTTAAAACATCAGAGCAGGAACCAGTTTTATTGTTGTTGGATAACCATCATTCTCATGTCAATGTGGAAGTCGTCACGAAGGCAAAGAACAACCATATCATTCTTTTGTCTTTCCCACCACATTGTTCTCACAATCTCCAACCACTGGATGTCGGTGTGTATGGACCGTTTAAGAATTATATTAGCCGGCAGCAAACGAACTGGATGGTTAATCATCCTGGGAAGACAATGACCATCTACGATCTCCCTGGCATTGTGAAAGAAGCATTTCCTCTGGCATTCACTCAAAACAATATCATCAACTCGTTTAAAAAAGCTGGCATTTGGCCGTGCAATGAAGATGTATTTCAAGACTGTGACTTCGCACCATCATTTGTAACTGATCGTCCCGATCCAAATACTGCTTCGATGGGAAACCAGGGATCACTTCAGCCAGGAGATAGTTCTGTCAATCCAGAAGAAGTATCACTTAATCTAGAATCTTCAATTCAAAATGAAATTTTAGATAACATGCCTGACATTCACATAAGTATTTCAGAGGTAATTGATCAGCTATCGCATGTTTCTTCTAATGTGCCGGGACCATCAGATAAGCATCGACTATCGAGTGAACCAGGACCTTCAAATATATCAGCATCGCCAAATAAACCAGGACCGTCAAATGATCCAGGACCATCAAAGAATCCTACAGAAAAATTTAATATAGAAACAGTAAGACCCCTTCCAAAAGCTCCTCCACGAGTCGAATCTAAACGAAAGCGTTCAAGGAAATCCACTATTCTCACTGATACTCCCGAAAAATTGGCCTTAGAGGAAGAAGAAAAATTAAAATCATCTAAAAAGAGAAAAACTAGTCAGACTGAAATTAAAAATAAGGGTAAAGGGAAAGGTAAAGGTAAAGGTAAATCAACCCGGCGAGTAGAAGTAGAAAAGGTGAAGAAACATATTCTTCAGGATGACAGTGAAGAAGATACCTGCTGCTGTTTAGTTTGCGCTGAGTCTTATATTGACGATGCATCTGGACTTGACTGGATACAATTTATTTCATGCAAAGGATGGGCTCACATTACCTGTATTAAGGGTGATATCAGAAAATACATATGCCTCAACTGTTTCTCAGATGATGAGTATTCTGATTAATTTTTGACAAAAACAAACTATACAGGCACACATTTCTTGTCTACTTTTAAGTACAAATTAGATAAGATCATTTGAACTAGTGTAACTTAAAGACTGATACTAAAAAGTATTATTTAACGCTGTTAGAACGCTTGTTTAAATACTTAATTGTTTAAGGTAACATTTAGATTCTTTAAAACTGTTGATACTTACCAAAAACTTTATGCGACTGATTACGTAATACTTAATTGTTAAGCTTAAACTATTTCAATTAATGTTTCTAGGCTTAAAAGCTTTAATACTCAGTAGATATGGTGGTTAATTAGTATTGATTGATAAAAACTTTAAAGATTGATTATGAGAACTTTAGTAACTTTAAAACGTATAGTTTAATTTGTTGTTAACTTGTTTATATATTTTTAATATATATATTATCTATAATACAATATTTTTGTTTGAGTAAATGATGTTTTATTTAAGTATTTCCTAAAAAAATTGTCTCTGTTAATAATTGCCCCTTACGTTAAAACGTACCCCAGCTCCGTTAATATTTGCCCCAAATGCGGGGCACATATTAACAAATGACTTTTTTGGTTTTGACGGCTCTCTTTCTAAAAGCACTTACATACCGAATGTATTTTGCTACTAATATCATAGCTGAATAACCAAAGCATGTTTTCAATTAAAAATTAAACTAAAAAATTCGTTACCAAAGAAAATATAAACTATAATACAAAATTTGTTAGAACCAGCCCCGCCCTCCCCTACTATATATTTTTTCAACAGTATATAGTACGCAGACCCGAAATATAGTACAATACTATATATTATAGTACGGTTGGCAACCATATAAACAACGGAAACGCAGAGAGCGAATGAAAGAT
This sequence comes from Spodoptera picta, assembly GCA_038387885.1. Lineage (NCBI taxonomy): Eukaryota > Metazoa > Arthropoda > Insecta > Lepidoptera > Noctuidae > Spodoptera > Spodoptera picta. The sequence goes on from JAZHFQ010000308.1 coordinate 3,919,231, forward strand.
AATTAGAGGTGGTCGTTCCAAAGACGAACCGTTTTAAAAGACAGTTTTGTGTTCCGCGACGATAGAACCGTTTTACATTTTGTTTCAAAGCAGTCCTCGTCGCACAACCAGTCTTCGAAATGTTTGACGGGAATTTGTACTTACAGTCTTACACCCAATGTAAATACAAGCTAGAATACAATGAAACTATTCGTAGCTCGTTCCGTTCGTTTCTATCTTTGATAAAGCAAAATAAATTAACTACTATTACTTGTGTCTTACGGTCGATTATCATATGGACTACAATAATTTACTTCGATGTTTCGTCTCGTTCACAACGCGGTGGTCATTTCTGCGTATCGTATATTGATAGACATAGAATTCAAAGTCACTTAGCAATAAAATCATAGTACGGAACGAGACGATGGCGCTGTTCGTTCTTCGCGACTCGCTCGACATTCATGACCGCGGTCGCGCGGTAGGTACCTATATTGTTTGTTTACATTTTTTAGTATGAATGCGCGCGCGTGAAGTTCACATCAGAAAATTCATTTTCAAAAAGGTTTTAACTAATTGTAATTTATAAGTGTAGATACTGTTGATTGTTTTGTAAATAAGTTAGTGATGAAACTAGGTACAGTAGGTAATTCATTTGAGTAAATTATTAACTGTACTTAATTATTTTTTAACAATGTCGGCGTTGCGTAAAAATGCCAGTGCTTTGTGGACATATTATAACAAGGACGATGTAAATAAAAAGGCTCAGTGTCATTTATGTCATGATAGTTTAAGCTATAAATCAACCACAGCAAATTTTTCGAAACCATCTGAAACGAAAGCACATTGGAACATACACCTCACTAACTGAGGAAGAAAACCCTGAAATTCAAAGTTGTCGCAATGAGGATGTTACAAATGATTTTTCACAACCTTTGACTTCTAGAACTGCAGCTCAAAGTGATCAAATTATAGTTCGGCCACCAAAAAAAATGAGCCAAAAAATGGATGCCTATATAAATAAAAAAATTAGCACAGAGCAGAAAAAAAAAATTTACCAAGACTCATTAGATTTATGTATAGATAGTTTCCATCCATTTTCCATTGTCGAAGAACGATCTTTTATTAAGTTTTGCCGATGGATACCTGAGGCCTTAGTACGAGTTTGTTTTACGTTTATGCCGGCCATACACGCTACGGTCTACCGGAAAGGTCCACCTGTGCAGGTATGCCTGCGCAGGTAGACCGGAATGTGTGTGGGAATAGACCTGTGCAGTTTTTTGAACCTGCGCAGGCAACCGGCGCAAGATCGAAAATCGATTCTTTCGAGTGACACCGTACGGTGTACCTGTGCGTGTGTGCGTGTACTCCGGTCGCCTGCGCAGGTCGCGTCAGTTGTTTTCTAGTGTTTCTTTCAAACGGGCGTCTCATCGCTCGCATCGTATTGCCAGAAAATGGCGCCACCAGATTCAACTAAAATCAAAATCAAAATCCTTGAAGATTTTATTGAAATTTATAGAAGTAATCCATGTCTATGGCAAATTAAAAACAAAGATTACCATAATCGAGACAAAAAAGAAGCTGCTTATAAATTACTCATAGAAAAATTGAGAATAATTGAGCCAGATGCGAACAAAGATGTAGTTGTGAAAAAGATCAATAACCTAAGAAGCAATGTTAGAAAGGAAACGAAGAAATATGAGCAATCTTTAAAGTCTGGGGCATCTGCTGATGATGTGTATCGTATTAAACTGTGGTACTACGATTTGTTCAATTTCATTCATGATCAATGCACTCCAAGGGAATCTTCATCCAACTTAGATAGTGATGACGAAAATAGTTGTGAGGTAAGTAAAATATTTCATACTTTGTAGTATTTTTTTTTATTAATTATTAATTATATTACACACACACCACACACACACACACACACACACACACACACACACACACACACACGCACACACACATACTTATACATAGATACACAAACCTAAAAATCACACATACATTCATACACTTCCATAACTAGTATTATATAAAGAATACTGTAAATTTATCGTTTTCATTTAATTTCCTTTTTTTTTATAATTCTTTTTTATTTTGTCTCTCATTTGTATTATAACGTTTTGCGGACTGAAAGAGACTGGGCCTCACGACACAGGGAATCCTAGTGTGGGGTCCAGAGCCATATAAATATGAAGGAACGTCAGGAGTATCCGAGACATCTTTTGACTCCATGATTGATATTATTCGGGAGTGGGTAGTTGGGCGAGAAGAATGAAATGACACTTTAGTAGTAATCACAAAATATATTCTGTATCTTAACACGTTCGAGGACAGAACGAGATTATACGTTATCGTTCGAGATTTTAATATCGCACAACGTACGATGACGTTCAAATAACATTTAAATTATACGGCAGAACGTTCATTTCCGATGAAAGTTCAAGTAAAAATCCTTTTGAATGTATCTTGTGTCACAACACATAAAATACCCAACACTGTACTGTCACGTACGGTAAGTTTAGAACTATTTCAAATAAGTGCCGTTGATAGTGTGCGGTTACGGTATTCACATATGCACAACGTATTTATACGTCCCGCGCTCCTACATTCAACGCGGCTGTGTCACTGTGTATTATGTGTTTAATGCAAATTAATGATTTTACAGTGTAAAATTGATGTTTAATAGGTTATTGTATGTTTTAGACGGATATAAGCGCAAATAAGACAAAAGATAAGCATGTTTGATGATTCCGACACCTTCGAGGCGGATCATTACCAAGATGCATATACACGTTGACGTGATAAAACGGTTGTGTCATAATATGTTTAAAACAATATTTTTTCATGTGACACTACGTACTGATACGTCGTATAATTTTGTATAGACATTTACTGTGTCATTCTGGAAACCCGACTCAAGTGGTAGAGTCCTCGAACGTGTTAATTATTGTAACAGAAGTACATACACTTGTAAGGAATCACTTTAACACTTAGACACTCCACCGAAAACGTAGCGCTCAATAGATGCTAACGGGTCGACTGCTCCATTCGAACTGCCACGCTCGTCGCAGTCTCGCACCGTCCGCACCCCCACGCCAGCTCTCGGTGTTGTGTCAGAGTGAATGACAACCGACTTTCCGGTAGATGGCGGCAGCGACACTTCCGGTTGACATTCACTCTTAATAATAATCTTAAAATTATAAACGCGCCGTCACGGCCAGACTGACATTAGCACGTCCTCGTGCTGCTCTTATTCTCTTGGCGTCGAGTTACACTGTAACAATGGGAAAATAAAACTCCATGGGATTACTGCTTTCACTTCGCTCGTCCTATCCTGACAATATGGACACTGTTCTTAACTAATCTACACACACTTAGAGGTATATGCGAAGTTGATACGCTTGACCTCATGCAAGCTAAAACTGACTGAGGCATCCCTTCGACCAGCCATTATCTCCTATAATGACTTGGACCGGACGACCTAGCCTTACTGGCAATCATACGGCGGACTCAGTGTTGCAGCGTCCCCTCAACCAGTCGTCAACTCATTTGACAACGTGGTCCGGAGAACTGACTCCTTATTCGTCATCTCATATGACGATTCCTCACTTAAGAGTTGCAGCGTCCCTTCAACCAGTCATCAACTCATTTGACAACGTGGCCCGGACAACTGACTCCCTATTCGTCATCTCATATGACGATTCCTGACTTAAGAGTTGCAGCGTCCCTTCAACCAGTCATCAACTCATTTGACAACGTGGCCCGGACAACTGACTCTGTATCCATCATCTCATATGATCTCATCACATGTACTAAGTCTAACAGCTTCAATCAAACTGATATAACTAACCTTGAAATTCTTCACGCTCAGATGCCGAGAGTGTTCCTGAACTTGCAGTATTAGTACGACCGCTGGAAATCGATAGTGTGTCACTATCACTCTCATTATTATCTGATGTTGGCATAACATCACTGTCATTCTGTTCTACCGCCGTCTCGGCCTCCTCACTATCATCATTGATTAATGAAGTGGCTATTTCTAGCAGACCTTTATGGCCCGCGGGTACCAAACGTAAATTTTCGTGAGAGTATTTATAAGCACGATTAGATCCATCAATGTTTTTCAGCTCATACCTATCATTTTCTAAAATCTTAGTAATTAAAAACGGACCTTTGAATTTTCTGTGAAGTTTTGTCTGATTACGCTCATTGTTTCTTATAAAAACATACTCGCCTACAGAGAACGGCTTCACGATTGCTTTGCCTCGATTAAACCGTTCTACTTCGGCTGAGGCTGCTTTTACAATATTTTCAGAGGCGTTTTCTCTAATGACGTCTAAATCTGATCGGGGCTCGGGATCAGAATCGAATGCGATTCTTGACATGCCCAAAGATTGAGCTTTAATCCCAAACATTAATTCCATGGGTGAATATCCAGTTACCCTAGACCGCGTATTATTTAAAGCTAATTGCACATCTTGAAGTTCATCTCGCCAAGATTTGTGCGGGTCATTCTCGATCATGGTAAGAATACTTTTCAGGGTGCGCATTACACGTTCTACCTGGCCATTTGCTCTACTAGATCCTGTAGCAATCAGATGGAGGTCTATGAAATGGTCTTTACAGAAATCTCTAAACTCTCTGCTAATATAGCACCTTCCTTGGTCAGCTATAACGCGCTTTGGCGCTCCAAAAAGGCAGACCGCTTTCTTTATAGCTTTGATAGCACAGGCTGAGTCTAATGAGGGGGTGTATTCAAGAAGAACATATTTGGTAAAAGAGTCGATAATTACCGATGAATATTCTTTCCGATCGCTTTTACCACTGAGTTTTCCCGTAATGTCAATGTGAATCGTGTGCCAAGGGGTGGAGACTTTAGGGATTGGATGGAGTCTTATCTGGGTAGCACCTGACGGACCTTTCGAAGCTTTGCAAACTATACAAGAATCTACAAATTTGCGTACTTGTTTGGACATTTGTGGGAACCAATACTGCTCATATAGTTTGTCTAGAGTCTTTTCAGCACCGAGGTGCTTAATCTCTGTATGGATGTGATTGATTAAGGTCCAAGTAAGGGAACGTGGTATAACGGGGAGCCAATAGCTACTTTTGTGACGCTCGATTTTCCTATAAAGAACCCCTTTTCGAACATCGTAGGTATGGGAAACGGCTTCAGGAAGTTCTTTATTGTTGTGTTTGTTAATTAAGTCCTGAATTTCGTTATCTCTTTTCTGTTCAACTATCAACCAACCCTGGTGGAGTTCAACGAATTGGACTGATTTATTCTTCCTAGATAGACTGGCCTGGGTATAGTCCACAGGAGATTCGTCGAGCGGATTTCTGGAAAGGAAATCGGCATGTTCCATGCTAGTTCCTTGCTTATGGACAATGTCGAAGTCATAAGCTTGGAGAAAAGCCCACCATCGATGAACTCGGGGTGTGAGGTCGGTTTTAGACTTAGACGCTTTCAGCGAATTACAGTCCGTGAAGACCGTGAAGTGTTGTCCATACAGATAATGTCTAAAATGCTCAACTGCTCGGACCACGGCCAGAGTTTCGAGTTCGTAAGAGTGGTAACGAGATTCAGTATCGCTTGTCCGACGGCTGAAGTACGATATCACATGAGGTAGATTATTACGTCGCTGAATTAGTATAGCGCCGTACCCTTCAGAGCTAGCGTCTGTATGAAGTTCCACTGGGGATTTGGGGTCAAAGATCGTCAAGACTGGCTCTGATGTCAAAATGTTAACTATGGTTTTGTGAATTCTACTATGTTGGTTCGTCCAGGTTATTGGACCCTTAATTTTTGTTAGGGGATATAAAGGCCCCACTAAGCGGGTATAATTTGGAATGAAGCGTCGAAAATATGAAGCGAGACCTAAAAATTGACGAACTTGACTAGCTGTTTGTGGAGTAGGTGCGTCAGTTAGTGCTTGTATCTTTCTAGGATTAGGAGTTACTTGACCTGATTTTACGACATAACCTAAGAAATTTACTTCGATTTTCATAAATTTACATTTATGAATGTTTAAAGAGAAACCGGCTGCAGATAGGGCTTTCAATGTGAGATCTAAACGCTCAAGACCACGTGCGATATCATCAGAATAACAAAGGACGTCATCCATGTAAGCTAATGCCACCGTATCTTTTAGTGAACCTAAAGCTTTGTTAATACACCTTTGATATACTGATGCGGCATTTCTTAGGCCAAAAGGCATGGCGAGAAACTCATATTGCCCCTCAGGCGTTACGAAGGCTGTACGAGCTACGCTGTCTCCCTCAGGATCCATCATAATCTGGTGATAGCCTGATGCCATGTCCAATGACGAAAAATAACAAGCACCATGAAGACGATCTATCTGCTCATCGATTATCGGTAAAGGGTAATGCTCTGGTCGGGTATTAGCATTAAGCTCGCGGTAGTCTACACACATTCTATCAGAATTATCTTTCTTCTTAACGAGTAATATCGGACTGGCAAAGGGTGACGTGCTTTCACGTATGACCCCCGCTTCTAAGAGGCGTTGTATTTTATCTCTAACTATATCCTTTTCTGCCGGTGATAGCCTGTATGGACGTCGCTGTACAGTTTTATGCGGGTCAATTAACTCTATTCGCATGAGGCCTGTAGAAACGCGACGTATTGGTATGCCTTCTATAAAGAATTCGCGGTATTTTTGTAGTAAATTGATAAGCGCTATTCTATGCTCGCCTTGTAAATCTGTATCAATGTCAGAGAAATCATATTGACTCAACTGTTCAACAACATTAACCTCCTTGCGTAAAGAGAAGTGAATGCGTTCGTTACTAATATCGACACTAACATTCTTGTCTAAAATATCCCTGCCAATGATAACTGGCTCACTAATGGCAATGTTGGGAACTACATGAAACAACACGTCTAATTGAATGCCTTCAACATTGATGGAACTAAGTATCTGAGAGTTACATATCACTACATTATTATCTCCTATACCCGTGAGATGTACAAGTTCGTTAGTTATTGTACCCGGTAGTTTAATAGCCATATCGGACGCTATCAATGAACAGGCAGAGCCACTATCGAATAGAAAAGAAACGAGCTCACCGGTGGAAGTGGTAAAGATGCCTGTGGCTGGCCTCCGCTCACAAAGGTGTACTTCTCTGACCGCCGGTGTCTCCTTGTTCACTTTGCGATCCGGGCATACCGATGCAACGTGCCCTTGTTGACCGCACACGTAGCAGACGACAGGGCGCGACTGAACTTGCGTCTTCACTGATCGATCAGTTGTCTTCGAAGTTGCTCTGGTGACAGGGGCTTCGCGGCGTTTACGGCAGTCCACGGCTCTGTGACCTGATATTCCACACCAGTGACACGTTCCAGAAAAACGTGTTTCGTTATAGCGGCTCCTTTTCGCTCCTGATTCATAACTATCCTGCCCTTCGTATTTACGCTTTAACGAAATACCATTGAGAACTCGTAACAACTGAGCCCTAGTAGATACATTACAAGATTGCAGCTCACGTCGTATAAAATCATCCTTTCGGCACAGCACAGATGCAACAAATCCCGTGATGACGTCTTCTGCCATTTCCGTGCGAGGTATACGCTCAATCATGCTCCAGACACGTGTTGCAGCTTCACTTGCACTTTCTTTTGAACCAATTTGGAATCTTAATATCTCATCGAAGTAGTCCTGCGGTAACATTGGTCTTCCAAATTTTGCTACAAGCAACTCCTTTATTTGCACCCATGTCAATTGCGTAGTTTTCAATTTGGTCAAACATGTAGCTGCCCGGCCTCTTAAAGCGTGTGTGAGCGCTAACAAAAGTTCTGCACCGTCTAGTTTTCTGCTTTTCACAACTATTTCTGTTATCTTGCACCAACCTTCTATGTCTGCATCTCTTTCATCCGGGTCGAACCGCACTAGTTGCGTTGCCATGCGGTTTGTATCTTCCGACGAAACCGGTGTCTTCAATAGGCGAGATAACAACGCTTCTATGTTGCACAGTAAACTGCGCGACGATGCTACGTGCGCATTACTTTCTTCTCTTTGTGAATGCCCTTCGTATCCCACTTCTGATGAAGGAACGTCAGGAGTATCCGAGACATCTTTTGACTCCATGATTGATATTATTCGGGAGTGGGTAGTTGGGCGAGAAGAATGAAATGACACTTTAGTAGTAATCTTTAAATATATTCTGTATCTTAATTATTGTAACAGAAGTACATACACTTGTAAGGAATCACTTTAACACTTAGACACTCCACCGAAAACGTAGCGCTCAATAGATGCTAACGGGTCGACTGCTCCATTCGAACTGCCACGCTCGTCGCAGTCTCGCACCGTCCGCACCCCCACGCCAGCTCTCGGTGTTGCGTCAGAGTGAATGACAACCGACTTTCCGGTAGATGGCGGCAGCGACACTTCCGGTTGACATTCACTCTTAATAATAATCTTAAAATTATAAACGCGCCGTCAAATATGTAATGTGAAGCTTTTTGTCAATAAAAATATTTTTTATTTATTTATTACATAATAATAACATAATTATTTATAACTATAACTATTTAGAACTATGTACCTACTCTGCCCGTTCAGCCTTAGGTATTATTTAATTTACATGATCATTTTGCCATGGTACCCTTCCCTCCTGATTGAAATAATTCATAAAATTGTTTCGGACTATCTTCGCGTTGTTCAAAGTATTTCCTGAGTTTCTTCTTTCCAAGTTTTCCATGGTGCTATTTTGTGTATTGTATCCTTCAGATATTATAGTCCCGTTTTCAGAATATTCTCGATAAAAACATTTTTGAGGTGCATAAGACTTTTTTGAGTGTTCAATTAAAAAGTTATGTAATACACAAGATGCTTTCACTACTTTATCGATATTTTCGGGTTCTAAATTTATATGAGTATAAAATATCCGAAATCGTGATGCCATTATCCCGAAAGCGTTTTCAACAGTCCGTCTCGCGCGAGATAATCTGTAATTCAGGATTCTTCTTTCTTGCGATGTTAAATCTGCCTGTCGAAACGGTTTTATCATATCGGGGCGTAATGGGAACGCGTCATCTGCCACAAATACATATGGTAAATTTCGGTTACTTCCTGTTAACAATTCACTGCTTGGAATATGTAAATCACTATTTTCTAATTTTTCAAAAAATTTAGTGTTTTGTAGAACCCCTCCATCGGATATTCTGCCATTCATGCCAACGTCTATATAAATAAATTGGTATTTTGCATTAACAATTTCCATAAGAACCACACTATGTTGCCCTTTATAATTATAAAAATACGATCCACTATTAGCCGGTGGAACAATCGATATGTGCTTTCCATCTATTGCACCAAGACAATGAGGAAAGTTCCATCGTTCTTCATACATATTTGCTATTTCTTTCCACTCTTCTTCAGATGTAGGAAACTGTAATATAAAAATAATAGGTTTTTATCATAAATACTTGCAAAAGTAGTTATTATTGATGTGAAATATCTATAGCGTATGCACACAAAAATGTATCAATTTTTTTTGTTTTTAGAAAGACAACACTGAAGACTCTTTAAATGCCGCTGAAGAATATTCATCCAACAGCGTATCTACCGACAACGAGGTTCGATCAACATCGTCAAATAATAATTCATCTCGCCCACCAAAACCTTGTAAAACAAAAAGAAAAGATGAAAGCTTAGCAAATGAAGTGTTGGAATCAGTACGAGATCACTTTAAGCGCCCTCGTCCAATTGTAACAGAAGATAGGTGCGATATTATTGGAAAAAACGTGGCGATGAAATTGAAAGCTTTAGATGCGAAACAATTAATAGTCGCAGAAAAACTTATTAATGATTTACTTTTTGAAGCAGAAATAGGAAACCTCACTCCCGAGCACGCCTATATTAACATGAGAGATATTTTGAAACAAAATCAACGAAGCTATGTTCCTGCTCGGCAATATCGACAATATGCATATCAGGCCTCTCCTAATTCCAATAGCCATATACCCCTGTAAGTTTTGTTTCTTCCGGAAGTCCTAGCCCACCCTGTTTTCCATTTCCCACCAGTCAAAATTCAGAGTATCTTTCTCAATCATTTCAAACTAACCATCTCAACAGTTCCCAAGGCAATCCCTACTCGCCACAAATACGAACAACTACAGTTCCAGAAAATCAGCCCAATGAAACAGAGGTAGTTTTAGATTCGGCAGCGACATTCATTACTAATTTCAATGTTCATAATGAATAACTTGTATGTACGTGACAGTTTTTTACTTTAATGATTAAAATCGTACATATTTTTTTCAATAAATATTATCTCTAATATAACAGTGTTTTAACCCATTTGAGACCGCCGTTCCCATATGGGCACAGCCATATAAGCGAGTGTTCACGAAGTCTAACGACTACAAGGGGCTAGAAGATGCTCTCGCGGCATTGGTAAGTGACTCTGATGATGGCGAGGAGTACGAATTAGTCACTATTCCACCTGAACCAAGCTGTCTTACCGATGAAGAAGAGGGGGATGAGGATGAGCTCGTGCAAAATAATTTACCACGAGACGTTCCAGGACGAGTAGAGGTTTTCGTTCGTAAAAATTTAGATCACTCTCCGCAGTGGGATGAGGATGATGATGAGCCCTTGTCTACATTACAAAGAAAGCGCCCACGTGTAGAAGATCAAGAACCTCGTTGGCACAAGTGCCAACCAACCTATGATGTATTTTATGGTGCAGAAGGTGTTTCACAAAGACAGGAAAATGTAAAATCAGCAATACGCAATCTGAACCCTGTTCAAATATTTGAGAAATTATTTGATGATAATATTTTAGAAATGATTGTACATAATTCTGAGCTTTACTCTTCACAAAATAACAGACACGATTTTCATACAACAACTCAAGAAATAAAAACATTTCTCGGCATAATGATACTTAGAGCCCCCGCATACTGGCCACTTAGTGGCGGCCACGCTTCAGCCACTAGTGGCCGCCACAACCTGCGGACGCGTTTCTTCATACATTTTATATAGAATCGGCGCACACTGAGCGCTTGAGTGGCCGCGTCCGAGCCACAAGCTGCGAGAGTCGAGCGCGCTCGCTACTTGTGCCGTACAGTTGCCGGCTTCTTCCCACCCCTGCGCGCCGCTCCCCAATCCCGTCTCCCGGGTCTAGTCTTGTTGTAAGCTGCGTACTGAATGCACGTGCATGATGTCCACGGATCCGATTCCTCATTTTGATGTAGACGCTTTTATTTCCGATGTCGAAGAGCGACCCGCTATTTGGGATTTAAAGTCAGATTTGTATAGCGACAGGGGTAAGAAAACTGAAGCTTGGGAGGAATTGTGCCTAAAATTTATTCCAAATTTTAGTGAAAAAAATGTAGCGAAAAAAAACAAAGCAGGTAAGTTTTTGGACAATTTTATTTTACATTATTATTATATATTTATTATATTTTATTATTTTGCCAAGGTACAGCTCCCTCATTGCTAATAAAATAATCTTTCAATATATCTCTGGTGTTTAATGAACGACGAGATTGCACGTGGGCGTTATCGATATCGTGAAGTCCTGGTACAGTCAATGTATGATGGAAATTAAATCCATCTCTCTGACGAACAAAGTTGTGTAGTATACAACAGGCCTTCACGATGTCTTCGGCGAAATCTATTGACACATTCAATGGTCGATGTAGTATTCTCCACTTATTCACTAATATCCCAAAGGCACACTCGATATGACGCCTGCCTCGAGAAAGCCTATAGTTGAAAATTCTTTTTTCAATATTCAAGTGTTTTCCTGAATAAGGTCTCAACATGTGTTCTGCAAGACCAAAAGCTTCATCACCAACAAAACAGTAGTTTACAGGACCAGAACTACTAGAAATTGCTTTTGGTGCAGGTAAATTCAGGGATTGGTCTTCCAATTTTTTGAATAATTTCGATTCTTTGTAGATAGTCGAATCTGAAGCTTTCCCATAAGAGCCGACATCAATAAATGTGAACTTATAATTCACGTCACAGATAGCTAGAAGTACGATGGAAAAATAGTGTTTATAAATATAATATAAGGATCCGCTATCTTGAGGCTTAATAATCCTTATATGTTTTCCATCAATTGCACCACAGCAATTTGGAAAGTTAGCATATTCTTCAAACCCCTTAGCTATTTTACTCCACATCTCTTCAGTTGGTTGTGGTACGCAGATATCTTGAAGTGATGCATAGATCAATTTACATGTTTCTTTTACAATCAATCTCGCAGTTGACGCACCACATCGATATACTAATTCAAAATCACCAAATGAACAACCAGTAGCAAGGTACCTGCAACAAAAAGAACAGATTAGAAACCTTTGATTATGTTATTTTTATGTTTCAGCATCCCAGTTGCAGCGAAAATGGAAAAGCCTTCGTGACTGTTTCAAAAGAGAACAATCTAAACAAATGAGCGTTAAAAGTGGATCTGCATCATCGAGTCGCAAGCCGTATATATATTATCAACAACTATCTTTTTTAAAAAACTTGGCTGACACACGACGTGATCCCAGCCCATTACCGAACGAGGTACACGATGCGACTGAGAGAAAAAGGCCAAAAAAGAACAAGACAAATAATGAAGACATTCAAGCAGAAACTGATATACTTGTTAGTATTTCAGAACAATTACAATCTCGTCATTCTAACAAGCATGAAGAAGACGCTGACCATAACTTTGCTTTGTCCTTGGTCCCGCACTTTAAACAAATACCCAATGAATTTAAATTGGATGCTCAAACCGATGTATTGATGGTACTAAAAAAATATAAACAGTATATGCGAACATCACAGAATCAACAACATGGATATTTCACATCATCATTTCAGGAACCACGCTCATACCATACTATGCAACCATCTACTTCGGGTTATCAACCGACTCCGCGTCCATCTGCTTTGGGATATCAATCGGCTTCGCGTCCACCTTCTATGGGATATCAATCAAATTTTGAGCATGACTTTTCCGTTAGCTCGCCATCTGCATCTGAATACTATGAATTCTGTTTTGTCAGATGATATAAATGAACATCTTTTTGACAACTGACTATGTAAAAGTAAATGTGTATTTGTTATAAAAACTGTATATCTGCGATATGTAACTTGATTTAGTTTGCGATTTTTCAATTCTCATTAATAAATAATTTCTATTTCAATTTGGCTTTTTTAATTGTTTGTTTTACGTTCTAGAATCCACGTGAGTCGCAAACTAATAGAAGCAAAATGATACGAATGAATGATACTTACCTTAAAGTTATAGCCAGCCTTTCTGTTGGAGAGATGCTTTTTCTCATGCGTGTATCTTGATCTTTGAGGTCATCGTGCAAAACGCTAAGTAATTCATTGAATGAGTTCACGCTCATTCTAAAATACTTGAAGAACTTATCTGGATAACATTTTAACTCTTCGAACAGCAATTTGTGCTGTCCATTTTTATTGCGTGATGTCAGAATTGGGTGTACCCAGTGACGCCGATGAATTGGTCGTCGATGGTTCTGAATTCGGCGCCGTTTTCTACGTTTTAGAATAATAAGCAACAATTGCGAAATCAAGAGTGCGTCCATTCTTGGGCAACACACGTCTACCTCTGTCGAGATACTTGCAGCTAGTGTCTGACGCAAGTGGCAGCCACTGGTGGCTTGATGCGGCCACTAGTGGCTGCCACTGGTGGCGGCGTGTAGTGGTCAAGCCGAAATACTGGTGGTCGCGTTTAGTGGCGGCGACTGGTGGCCGTAATGTGCGAGGGCTCTTAGTGGCTACCATCAACTACCTCGAGAGAAATTATACTGGTCGCTTGATGAAGATTGTCAGGTAAACATTGTTTCTAATGCTATGTCTCGTACTCGATATCTACAAATAAAAAAGAACCTTCATTTTTGCGATAACATTGCTTCCGAGGGTACTACTGATAAAATGTATAAAGTTAGACCGCTGGCTGATATGCTACAAGAAAGATTTTTGCAGTGGGGTACTTTTCATGTAGACCTATCAATAGATGAGTCCATGATAAAATACTTCGGCCGTAATCCAGCAAAACAGTTCATAAAAGGCAAACCTGTAGGTCTACTCTGATTCGACGAAAAACGAAGTTTCGTTCGAAATTTCGCAAGTTTCCTACTACGGTTCTCTTTCTTGCGAAACTTCGTCCGAACGAACGAACTTTAAGGCATTTTGACGTTAAACCCTACTCTAATTCATTTTACGAACGAACAAAAATTCGAATTTGACAGATTATTGTTCGGATTCTAAATGTCATTTCGACGAAACCAAAATAGTTGTCGTTTAATTTTCGTTTGCCACATAAGTTATTATGTGGCAAACGAAAATAAAGTAAATACACAACAAGAGTTATCTTGTTGTGTATTTAAACATTATTTTTTGATAATTCTAGTTATCAATTTTAATTATTGCTACATAAAATTAAAAGTGTTGAAGCTCTCTTGTTAATTATTATTTTAAAATGGCAATGTTTGACGTCGTCAGCGTCACTCTTTGGCGGCAATTTAAACCAACTACACGCGCTCAGAGTAGTATGGACTTCTTCGAGGCGTTATCATAATAATAGTCGTATTATGGCTGCGAGACATTTTCTTGTGGAAGCTGCAATGCGGGAAGAACGCACAGAGCGGCAAAGAAACCGTCGTCGTCTCCGGCTCCAACTGGATGTCGAACATATTCCCGACTTAGAATTTGTAAGAAATTACAGACTAAGTCGGGAATAGTTCGAACAATTGTGCCAGGACATAATTCCTATACTCCCTCCGAAGATGAGAAAACATGGGATCGAACCCACCCACAAAGTACGTACCTACCTATAGCCTATTTAGAAATTGTTGACTTTGATTAAATACATACTAAATACCTACTATAGTAATTCTACTGTTTCAATGTTAACCTGTTAACTTTTTTAGATACTGACTGCGTTGCAGTTTTTTGCCCGCGGCAGCTACCAAGGCTCTGTGGGTCAAAATATGGACGCACCCATGGCCCAACAAACCGTCTCACGATGCTTGCGTGAAGTAACATCGGCACTCAATGCACCCAATATCCTCAGGAAACACATAAAATTCCCGCAAACCCGAAGCGATAGGATGTCCATTAAGCAGAGGTACCTACTATTATTATATGTATAACTTACGCATGATAGCAAACAATTAACTCAATTTTATCACAAACGTAGCCGTTTGAAATTCGCGCGCGCCAGTGCGCGTCTCTTATCAGTGGCTAGTCACGTGGCCTCGCAAGCCTGCGTTTTGCGTGTTCCCTCCACCATGTAATGCATCTCGCAAGCCCGCGAATGAAGTAGGTATCAAAAACTTAGTTTCGAGTCATGAAACGTAGAATCATGGTAAAGATACCCTATTAAAAACTTTGACTCAGTGTGCAATCTCATTTCATCATCATTCAATCATAATCTTACATAAAGGTTTTATCTATGTTCTTTAGAATTATAACTTGAACACGGTCAGAAAAATAATACGTAATAGTTAGCTCTCTAGATTTATAAAGGACAATGCTTATTTGTCTCCTGCTAATGTATAGAAATGAAAATCCCAAAGTTCTATTTGTAATTGTTTTGACCGCGTTCCAACAACAGCTATATTCCAATTTACGCATAATTAGTCGATGATAAATTTGACTCAACGTTGCATTTGATTCATTATTGTGCTTCATATTTCATCATACTTTTTTAATCTAAAAAATAAACACAACTAAATAAAAATTAACCAAATAGTTAATATGTTCAGCACAAGTGAAATGAATTTTATTTAGTTAATTGACAGTTCTGACATTGCGTTTTGCGTTCCGCAATTCTGTTGTTGTTTTACGCCGTTATTGTGAACTACTGTGCGAGTTTTGTAGATTTCTTCTTATAATGACTATATTTAGTTTACCACCTCGATATCTTTTTCATTCAACGACATTGCAAATCGTCGGCTCAACAAATCCGCTGCTATCTATCAGCAACAAGTTGAACAATATTATTGAAACATCAGATTTTTGGGCATTGCTCGCGTCGCGTTTACATTGATCAAAATTAACTATGGACCTTAATTTCCATACCCACAGGGAGTATTACTGTAATTTTAAGTTTTTGATTTTTAATGTTCTACACAATTAAGAAAAAATCCGCTCAAACATACTCGCTTCCCATGGCGCGGGCTTGTCAGTTATATGGTGAAATAGTTCAAGAGATCACGCAGTTAACAGTTGATAGGGGCAACAGGGGCTGTTGTCTTATTGTGTTGTGATAAAAATGGGAAAGATTTTTGTTAAATTATCTGTCATTTAATACCAGTTACCTTAAAATCCTGTCCTACGTTTTTGTTATTACTACAAAAATGAACAGCAGGTTGGATTATACATTATTATTTTATTTATTATAACTATAACATTGTATTATTGTAGATTCTATGAGAAGTATGGGATTCCTGGAGTTATTGGGTGCATTGATTGCACGCATGTTGCCATAGTGAGACCCATTGAGCACGAAGAACAATTCTTCAATCGAAAGCATTTTCATTCAATCAACACACAAGTTGTAAGTGTTAATAAAATTTCTATTAATTTTACTACTAAATGCCTGAATTTACAAGTACTAAATAGTCTTACATTGATTTCATTATTTTTTAGATATGTGATAGTGATTTATTGATCACCAATGTGGATGCGGGATATGGTGGAGCAACACATGATGCCTACATTTGGAGGGAATCTGAAATTCGCTCCCACCTGGAGAGTCTTCAAAGCGAGACATCCTATCTACTGGGTATGTTAATTTGTCATTACTATGTATGTAATAAGGTGTACCATATTCATACAATTTTCATTAACATGTTATTATTTTCAGGTGATTCTGGTTATGCTCTGCGGGAGTATATGATGACCCCAGTGGATAATGCCATCGAGGACTCTCCAGAGGGAAGGTATAATTCCCTCCAAAAACGTGCACGCTCCACCATAGAACGTACATTTGGTGTCCTCAAAGGTCGATGGTGATGTCTTTTATCAGCTCGGGAACTTCATTACTGCCCAGCCACTGCAGGTCAAATAATATTGGCCTGTTGTGTTTTACACAATATTTGTGTTCGGGCTGGTATTGAAGCTCCAGAGTTGTTACAAGATGACATCGACTCTGAGAGGACACGACAGGTGGCATCCCAGGCAGCATCATCATCAACCAGCCAAGCATTACAGGCTGGTCGAAGAGCGAGGCTGACCTTAATCCAAACATTGGAAAGACACCGGTGAGTTGCACTTATATCACACAAGTGTGTAAGAAAGAAAATCAATCATTTGTCTAATCGATTTATTGTTTTGTTTTAGATAATGCATGAAGACAACAATTCTTTTTTTTATTTTTACCCTTATTTTTACAATTTTATTATATGGAATATATCTTTTATCTTTTTTATTTAACCCTGAATTATTTTTCAGTTTTAAGTGCATATTGAATATAATAACAGTATAGGGGGAAACAAACAAAAAGTCTAAATTAAAGCATTTGTTACAAATAACTTAATAAATGTTACAAGCTTTAAATGTTAAAACATTTAAATAGAATAAAGTCTTATTTATTTATTTTTATTTATTTATAAACTATATACATACTACTATTATAACAGGAACTAATACCTAATGCAATAGTGTATGCCAATATTAATAGAATTAAATTACAGTCTAATTTTACAATTTGGTACTACAACATTTATAACTATGGTAACAAACATATTCCTTAAGCTAAGTCACAGATGGGTACAGGTACAGTAACAGGCTCTTCTGAATTCGTTCAGTGTACAATAAAATAAGTCAATGTATTCCGACATCACATTGAGCGTCCGCAGCGCCCGCGTCAGGGGCGCGCGCTGTAGGAGGTTGGTGCGTGCGCGTGGTATCGCCAGCAGCGCTGGCTTGCGCCGGCGCGCCGCGTATGCATCCGGTACACATAACTGTATCAGCTCCAAAACCCTCGGGTTATATATTTTGCCGCGAAGTACTTTAAATAAGTAAGTAGCGACAGCTACTTCCCTCCTCACCTCAATTTTAAAATATCCCACCATGCCCAATACAAAAAGAGTCGGATACAAAAGCGGGTAACCCGATTATAAAAACAGAAATAAAAGTGGTCCAATAGAAACGCATTTCACTGATATATTTATATATTATATAATCCAATATTCAACATTATATGTGTAAGTACAATAACAGCATACAAATACTGACAGTTGTACAAAATTAAAACACGCATTAATTTGTGAGACAAATAATTTTAAAGTTACACAATTGTTTCTTACATGTGCATTTACATTGTTTTTGTATGAATAAGCTTATAGATAATAATCCTCCAAATAACGATATGCTTCTGCTATAAGATATCTAGATTGCTTCAGAATTAAAGTATTAACTTGTTCCCGGCCCACCTCCAGTCATTGTAGCCAACCACCGGGAGTCAGCAACAGCTTTTTCGGTTAAACCAAACCTATGCAGAATAAAAATATGTTAGGTCACATTTTTTTTCTTTTCAATAATAAATAGTTGTAAATAAAATACCTACTTTTTGCCCCTGCATGTTTGTATTTGTGCAAACGCCCATGGCATTTAGGAGGTTGGACACCTCGTCCCAGAGTTGCTTCGCTTGGAGCTTGCCTTCTACACTTCGCAGATGTTTGCGGGCAGGGTCGCGATGTTCAGAAAGTTGAGGAGTGTATCTACTTGTTCTGGAGTTGCTAAACTCGTCCATGGAGCCATTTTATACTGAAATTATTTTAAAAAAGTTATAGAAACTTATGACTAAAACAAATGCAAATAGCAAGAATTTTAAGTATGAAAAGCTACAAAAAACTATACTTACACTTTTTACCAAAATTAATTTCTAAAATAATTAATAATAAACTTGATGGTGAGTGAAGTAAAATAAAAAAACTCAAATGTAAATATAACGCGCGAAGCGAAATTTTATGGAAATGTCATTGACATTGAAATTTTATTATTGTTTTGAGTCTATGGTTTTCATCACGGACTTTATTTGTTAATTTACTTATATTTATTTGACTTAATATGTCTATTAACCATGTATTTTAGAAGAATGTAATAATATTCTTTGAAATATATTATTATTTCAATTTATTTTAATTTATAATAAAAACCGATTATTTACCGCAAAAGTCTATGAACGAACTACGATGACTTCGTTCATTCCATTCGTTCACGAATATTGTCTATGGATCCGAATTTGCCGTTTGCGGACGAAAATGAAAGAGTAGGGTCACAAACGAACTTTCGTTTAAATTTCGTTCGTTAACGAAACTTCGGATTCGAGAACCGGAGTAGGCCTCCTGTTCGTTTTGGGTATAAAAACTGGATGTTGGCGAGTTCATGTGGCTATTGTTATGTTTTCGACATTTATTGTGGCAAATCTGCAATTGCACCTAGCAAAGAACCTTTAGGCTCAAGAGTAGTCAAAACTCTTCTTGAGAAATTGAATACAGACCCAACGGATCACATAACCTACTTTGACAATTACTTTACAAGCCACGGGTTACTCAAGGAGTTGCGGGACGCCGGATATCGTGCTACAGGAACTGTCTGGGAAGGTCGTACAAAACGATGTCCTCTAACCAATGTCAAAGAGATGAAGAAAAAGAATCGAGCCGATTATGATTATCGTTTTGATAAAAACAATAAAATATTATTTGTAAGATGGTTAGATAACAGCGTATGTACTATGGGGACTAATTTCGATAGTGTGGAACCCCTTGGCAAGGTGAAGCGATGGTGTTCAACCAGGCGCCAGAAGGTGGACGTCGATATTCCACATGTTTTTCAAAGTTATAACGCTGGTATGGGTGGAGTAGATCCAGCGGACCAGTCCATTTCTCTCTATCGGGTTTCATTACGTGGTAAGAAATGGTGGTGGGTGTTATTTACGTACATGCTGGATGTAACTATATCAAATGCCTGGCGCTTACATATTATGAGTTCGCAAAAAGATGATCGAATGGATCAACTCCAATTTCGCCGGTACATAGCCCGGTATTATTTACGCCATGCACCGAAGAAAGCCCGTCCATCAGCTTCAAATTTACCGCGTCTGCAATACCAAAACAGTGGCCTCAAAGTGTACCTCAAAAACTTGCAAAACAGTTACGATGCACCGTGTGTCACGCAAAAGCTCGCTGGCAGTGTAAATTATGTTTGAAGACCCTATGTGTAGAAAAAATATGTTTTGAGAGTTTTCATACCGCATGATACCATTGTCCCCATATGAGGACGCCTTTTTTTTCATATAAAAAATATTTTTTTTTTCACAATTTTCTTTTGTACCCTAATATCTTGCAAATAATAAAAGTTACATTCAATTATATTCTGCAGTTTCATTTTGGTACCAAATGGGTTAATGACTTACCTTAAAATAATGTCTTCTGAGTACTTTATATAAAGCCTCACATGTTTCAGGAATAATTTTTCCAAGTGCCTGAGGCGAAATAATTGCTGAAAATTTTAGATCCTCATAGCTTCTGCCAGTTGCGAGAAATCTCAATGTGACTGATAATCTTTCGTGCGCAGAAATACTATTTCTCATAACTGTGTCTTCTTTTTTTATCATAGGAGTAACTATTTCAAGTAATTTAAGGTATGTTTTCTCGTCCATTCGAAGATAGTTTTTAAAATCTTCTGGTTCAAATTTCAATTCACTTAATAAATTAACATGACTATATGTTTTTCTTTTCAATAACCAATGCTTACACCACTTTTTTCGCTTCTTTTTCGTATTATTCATCTTCAAAATTAAAGCAAGACCTAGCAATGCCAGCGTGTCTTCGTCCACATTCGATGCCATCGCAAAAAGAACTGAAGACCGCTCCGATACACCGGAACGTCCCCATACACGCTACCAATGTTCGGTTGACCTGCGCAGGCATACCTGCACAGGTGGACCTTTCCGGTAGACCGTAGCGTGTATGGCCGGCATAAAGTAATCGTAACGAGTACGCGTTCGGCGCTCTGATTGGTTGGTTCATTGGCGCCGGCCAATCAGAGTGCCGAACGGGAACTCGTTTCGAATACTTTAAACGTAAAACAAACTTGTACTAAGGCCTCAGATTATAAATTACCTACAAGGAAAACTCTTTCAAAATCCCTGCTTGACGAAACTTACCATAGAGTGGAAAAAGAAATAAAGTCTCAAGTAACGAGTGAGGTTCAGTCAATTTGTTTAACTACGGGCTTGTGGACTTCTCGAAGCACAAAGCGGCCGGTAACCGCGATATAACATCGCGGTTACCGGCCGCTATCTCAATTCTGAGTTCAAAACAGTGCTATTGGGGTGTTGTTATTTTTCTGGCAATCACACGTCACAAAATATAGCATCCGAAATAAATGATATTGTGGATCGGTGGGGTATAAATGGCAAAGTAAACTTTGTTGTTTCTGACAATGGTGCTAGCGTTGTGAAAGCCGTAAAAGAAATATTAGGGTTTAAACATTTTGGATGTTTTGCGTACACCTTAAATTTAATAGTTCAAGATGGTTAAAAATTCTGCAAAGATAAAATAGATAAGGTGAGACGAATCGTGTGTCATCACAAAAAAAGTACTGTGTCGGCAGAGCGCCTGGCCAAATATCAATTACAACAAAACATTCAACCTAAGCATCTGATTCAAGACGTGGACACGAGGTGGAATTCGACTTTTTACATGTTGAGTAGATTCGTGGAGTTAAAAGTAGCAGTCCGTTCTACAATGGCTCTGATCGATCGGGATTTGCCGCAATTAACAGCAGAAGACTGGAGTATGTTCGAAGAACTAATCGTTGTGTTGCGTCCATTCGAAGAGCTCACAAAATCCATGAGTGGAGAAAAATATTTAACTGCGAGTTCTGTAATAGTGATGACTAGATGTCTCAAAGAGGCATTAAATATCGCAATCAATAAAACACAATCAGAAACAGTCAGTGATATTGCTTTGTTATTGAATGCCGGTATTACGGATCGATTAAAATATGCAGAAAAAAACAGAACATTGTCTCTATGTACATTTATGGACCCGAGATGCCATCGCGAAGGACACACCGGGCGTCGGGGATCGCGGGACGATCTCCGGCCACCGTAAGCGCGGGCCTGCGGACGGCGAGCATGGGTGGCTCCCCGTCCGACCAGAAACAGACCCGAGCGTACGGCGCGTCGCGTTCCGCGCGCGCCTCAAAGAGCCATCAGACCACCACAGATGGGGCCCAATAGGGCCGATGCCGATTCGGAGTCGCGGAGAACCTAACGGGTAACCGGGGCTCCGGCTCGACGTGCAGGAGAAGGAACGGGGTGGTTTTTAGTCAGTAAGAGTCTGACACTCCCTCCCGCCTCACCCAGGCGGGGGCAGTCATTCGATGATTTTCGCCCCTTAAAAAAAAAAAAAAAAAAAATGGACCCGAGATTCAAGATGCAAGCTTTTGCAGAGCAAAATGAAGCCATACAAACAAAAGAATATGTCAAGAAGCTCATGGCAGACATAATAAGCAGGGACGAGAGAGTAGAGCTACCTACCGAACAGAACCAAGAGTCGCAGCCGCAGTCCGATGACGACTTAAGCCCATGTACCATTTTTGATAAATTGCTTGGGCAACCTATGACTCAGGGAACTCCACTATCTCGAGCTATTAAAGAAATTGACATGTATTTGTCTGATGATAGATTGCCGCGAAAAAATTCTGCTGGTGGCTGGAACTATCCGTTGGAGTGGTGGAAAAACCATCGTGCTGTCTATCCAAATTTAGCAAAATTGTACATCAGCCAGTGCAACATTGTGGCAACGTCCACAGTGTTCGGAATGATTATATTACGAGCTACTTTAGGTACAAATAATATGGCAATATAAATTGAAATTTGCAAGTGAATAGGGTACACTATTAGTCATACAATTTGTTCCACGAAAAATTTGCCGATTCCGAGAAATGTTCACCGCTCAGAATGTTATAATAATAATAATAATAACACCACGACATGTCAACGTACAAAATTTTACTCTGCTTTTTTTTTTGGTTTATTTTTATAAATAATTCACACGTTTCCTTATAGTCAAGATAACAATAATAAAACCTTTTTATAATAATATATTCTTACGACAAAATCAACGCCTACAATAGCAATAAACACACAATAAATGAAGAAAAATGAAATTTGACAGTGACAGATAATACAAAAGGAAGATTATGAAGTAGAAAATAAAAATGTTACGTTGATGTTGACGAGAGCCAGAAAAGCACGAGACGCACCCCCACCACCTCCGGACTCGTCGCTCAGCTCCGCCTCGCCGTCACCGGACCCCAGCTCCGCAGGATCACCGGTGACAGCAGTTGCGTCGAGCTCGAGCGACGACTATTTCTCCCCGCCGACGTCGCCGACACCTGTACGTCGGCCGGGGAGAGGCCGGCCACCGACGGGCTTGGGAGCCAGGGGCCAACAGGCCCCGGGACGGGTCCCCGCTACCGGTGGTTGTGTGCGGCGCATGAAATGGTCTCAAACCATAAATGAGAACGTCATGCGCTCGTACTACGGTGCTACAGAGGGAGGGACTAACCTCACTGCGTACCGTGAAAGGATGCTGTCTATGTTTCAGGTTCTTGAGCCATCTATCAGCGTCTCGGCCCAACGACTGTCGGATCAGGTGCGGGTCATCCAACGCAATCGCAGATTGGATGAGGCTGCGCTTGATCGGCTACGTCTAGAAGCACTGCGCAATCGTGTCGTCCCCGCACCACCACAATCGGTGGCACAAACATCTGTAGTGTCACAATTTGTGACGCCAACCACCCCTATCGTTGGAGTGGAGGATGACAGGGTTGAACAAGTGAGTACTCAGTGCAATGAACGACTGAGGAGTGCTTTGGAGGATGCGGTTCGTGAGTACAGACTTGCTCCTAGTAATTTAAGACCGAAATTACCACGTTTGCCCATGTGTAGAAAAAATAGGGCGCTGGTGAGTGCCTTGGATTCGCTACTTAAAAAATATTTTGAGAGTAGCGAAAACCTCTATGATACACACTCAATCTTGTACTGTGGGGCGGTAGCTGCTTGTCGAGTGGCTAACGTCAGATTCCCAAATCTTGACGCAGCAGTCCGACCAAAACCAGCAGTACCTGCCTGGCAGTATAGGATAGAGCGTCGTATCAGTGAGGCCAGGGTACTCATTGGCAAACTATCCTGCTTCAGGGAGGGCAATACTCGCCCTAGAGTGATGCGCTTTGTAAGACGTGCATTTATGGGGACTGAAATCAGTCCTCATGAATACCTGTCGCGTGTTACAGAGCGCATCGACTTCCTGAAGCAGAAAGTTTATGCATGGGCAAACCGAATTAGAAGGTACAAAAAAAGAGTGGAGCGCTATACTCAGAATCGCATGTTCCAAAGAGATCAGAGGTGGGTATACAGAGATTGGGAACGATCCAACCAAGATGTGGCTGACGGGCGGCGACCGGATGATGATGCCACTAACACATTTTGGCGCAACATCTGGTCGGTGCCTGTTAGCCATACGGAAGGTGACTGGATGTTTGATGTTAAGCGAAGGTGTGAGACTATACCAGAGATGGAGGAGGTAGTAATTACCTCCTCTGATGTAGCCAGTGCAGCCTGTTCGGTCCCGAATTGGAAATCACCGGGGCCGGACGGACTGCACAATTTCTGGATTAAATGGCTCAAAAGTTCACACGTTCGCTTAGCATTACACTTCCAGGCAGCTTTGGAAACTGGGTCGTTACCACAATTTCTAACAACAGGAGTTACCCACCTGCTCCATAAATCAGGTAGTTCCACTGAGCCCAAAGTCTATAAACTTCTTACATCCATTTTGAGGATAAAAATAACAAAACATATTGAAAAAAATTCCATCATGTCTGTATCTCAAAATGGATGTAGGGAGGGGTCTCGTGGAACTAAGGAGCTACTCCTCATTGATATGGTTGTTAGCCAACAGGTTCGTCGGTCCCGAAAAGATTTGTCTACATGCTGGATAGACTACAAAAAAGCATATGATTCTGTGCCACATACATGGCTCCTGAAGGTGCTGGAGTTGTATAAAATAGATGCAACTTTACGCGTCTTCTTGGAGTCGTGTATGAGGCAGTGGAGCACTGTGCTTTGCTATCCGGGATGTAGACAAATCCAAGGCAATGAAGAACCTGTAAGGATAGTACGAGGAATATTCCAGGGTGACAGCCTGAGCCCACTATGGTTCTGCTTGGCCTTGAATCCTCTAAGTACTCTACTGGAGGATTCAGGGTTAGGCTATCCTTTGCGGAGAAGGGGTCTAGTTATATACCACTTATTTTACATGGATGACCTCAAGTTGTTTGCGCCAAACAAGAAACAACTGATGGAACTACTGAATATAACTGAAAAATTTAGTAGTTCCATCAGAATGGAGTTTGGAGTAGACAAGTGTGCGGTCATGCATGTAAAGCGAGGAGGGATTGTGGAATCTGAGGGTCTAGAACTCTCAGATTTCACAAAGCTGAGATCACTCTCCGCAAACGATACATACAAGTACCTGGGTATGTCAGAAGGATTAGGCATTAATGGACCGGACAAGAAGCAATCGTTACAGGAGCGCTTCTTTTGTCGCCTGAATAAGGTACTGAAAAGTTCCTTATCAGGCGGAAACAAGGTGCGAGCCTTTAACGGTTGGGTCATGCCAGTCCTAATGTATTCTTTTGGTATACTCAAGTGGACTCAGACTGAACTTGACACCCTGGATAGGCGAGTCCGGACCCTGCTGACTGCAAATCGCATGCATCACCCTCGTTCGTCGGTCATGAGGTTGTACATCCCGCGGAAGTGTGGTGGTCGAGGCTTATTAAATGCTAAGACCCTTCACAACCGTGAGGTGTGCAGCCTCAGGGAATATTTCCTGAAAGTCAACGAGGGTATGCATCGAGAAGTAGCAGCGGTGGACAATGGATTCACTCCGCTATCCTTGGCAAAAGAGAACTGGCGCAGACCTGTGGTACTAAGCGTCAATGATCGCAAGGAGGTATGGCATAGCAAGGACGCTTCTTCCGGGCCCTTCATGGGCCCAGTGTAGATTTTCTAGCGTCCGTGTCTTGGCTACGATTCAGTAATCTCTTTGGAGAAACTGAAGGATTTGTCTGTGCAATAATGGACGAAGTTATCCTTACGAACAACTATCGGAAATATATAATTAAGGATGGGACGGTTGACATATGTCGGGCATGTCATAGTCCTGGTGAATCCATTAGACATATAATTTCTGGTTGTGGTCGTTTGGCTAACAGTGAATATTTGCATAGGCATAATCAAGTAGCCAAGATTATCCATCAGCAACTTGCTTTACACTATCGACTTGTTGAATCTGAGGTACCGTACTACAAGTATGTGCCCGACCCAGTTCTGGAAAATGACCATATCACATTGTACTGGGACCGGTCTATCATTACTGACAGGACTATTGTAGCCAATAAACCTGACATAGTGGTGATAGACCGACAAGTACGCCGCACGATGATAATCGATGTCACCATTCCCCATGACGAGAACCTCGTGAAAGCTGAGAAAGATAAACAAATAAAATATCTAGACTTAGCTCACGAGGTTGTCGACATGTGGAGTGTGGATTCGGCTATCATTGTGCCGATAGTCGTGTCGGCCAATGGGTTAATCCCTAAAAGCCTCGACATCCATCTTAGGAGGCTGGCGTTAGGTGGATGGATCAAGGGCCTGATACAGAAGGCAGTTCTCCTAGAAACGGCACGTATCGTGAGGAGGTTTCTGTCTCTGGAGCCCTAACCACCGGTAGCTTGGACCATGCTCCCGCTACTGGTCGGCTCCTATTTTTTATATTTTTAAATATTATTTTTATTTTATAAGTAGTGTTTAAAAATGTAATTTATAGAGAATTTTAAATAAATATATGTAAATAATAATAATATGAATTTATTTCAGATTTCTCCATAAATTGTTAGTAACATGAAAATACTTAAAAACTATTGTTAGTAAACAAATTACACCCAAATAAAAATACAATTAAAAATACATAGACTGTAGGACCAATCCCACGACTGAACGCATCACTGTATTCTATTTGACTGCGTGCAGTCGTATCCAACGCTCAAGCATCGGGGAATCCCATCGGTCCGTCAATACGCTCAAGATGCTGTTGGAACTAGCTCGCATGCCAGTTAGGGTCGACGTGCAACGTTTACGCATGACGGTCGCAAAACTGTCAACGTTGGCCTCGGCAAACATACCCGATGCACTACAATACCTTACAATTTACAATTTTTTTAACATTCATAACAATGTTAATGTTAAATGTTCAACTCCAAACAGGAAAGACAAACGCGTTATCACTAATTTAATTGATAAAGAGAAGTTTTAAAAAATTAAGGTTGCTACTGACCTTCGCAGAGTTCATCTCCGAGAACGATTTAAGAAAAGTGCAGGAACAAATATCAACGTTCAAAAAATAGTGGAAAAGTTTTACGAAGACGACATTAACAGTCGCATTACTCCAGGCAAGAAACAATATAAGAAGAAACATGGAACCGTTAAACAAGTCGGATATCTTTTAGATTCTATGAAAAACTTACACAAGATATTTTTGGCTGAAAATACTAACATTAAAATTAGTTACACGACTTTTACAAGACTCAGACCATTTTGGGTTTCTCTTCCAAAAGACGACCGTGATACGTGTGCCTGCTTATTGCACACAAATTTTAACTTATTAATAGCGGCTCTTAACAAGAATAATATTCTTCATGTAAAAGATAGTCAGAATTTGACAAAGGAAATCTGTTGTAATAAATATAGCCTAGATTGTCTCAATCGCAAATGTGCTTCATGTAAAGATAAAACAGTACAGTATAAAGAATTCCGAAATGATAAAGAAATACAGTACATGGTATGGGAAAGAGATACAAAGAAAGTAGATACTAAAGAAATAAAAATAATCAAGAAGAAAGCAAAGAGATTTGATCCACGTAACCTGATAATTGAACTGGAAAATATGCTCCCAAAATTTTTATCACACACGAGTAACATTGTCAACCAGTACGCTACTATTAACCCTTTTCAAGGTGGAGGCAGTATATATGCCACCAAAAAAAATATTTTTTCTATTCTCGACTGTATCGTTCACCGGGATTTTATTTTTATTGATAGCAACATCAATGATTTTTACGTCAAAAATGAGCGCCCCTTGACAAATGCTTGACAGCTGTCAATTTGAGGTCGTCCATTATCGCTTGAAAGTGGTGTTTTTTGTTTAGAATTTTTCATCCAGTTGCATCTTCTAAGATTTTAGCTAAAATGGTAAGAAAAGTAATTTATTATATTCATTTATTTTTATTTATTACGTTTTACGTGTAATTTTGGCTATGAATGTTTTGGAATTTGTTTTATTGTAAATTATATTGGTGGCCGGATTTATGCCACTGCCTGCTCACTGACATGTTCTGGTGGCAGTATAAATGCCTTTTTGTATTGCAGGCATACTTGCGCGATGAAAGTATTGAAAATGAACTTGAGCAGATGTTTGGGCTTCCTGAAGATCCTGACAACTCAGAAGATGAGTACGAGCGCGATGATGGTATAGAAACCAATTTTGATATTCGTGCTATGTTAGAGGACCAAGATATTGTTCATTGTCAAGGAAGTCCAACACCTGGAACATCAAGACGGAGTAATAATGCATGTGAAATAGAAAATATTGATCCTAACATAGGAGTACCTGATATTGAAAATAGCGAAGAAGAAATATTACGACCAGCCAGGTCTTTACGAGTATCGAATCTGCGCACTCGGCATATTTTGGAGTCTTCTCCGGAACCTTCTGCAGACTCTTCCTCAAAAGATGAGAACGACAATGACTGGAGAAAAGGTACGTGGTCGGACAGACCAACTCCTGATAAATTTGACGAAGCTATCTTGAAACCTAAAGTTTTTTTTTCCGAGCAGGACTTCTCCAGTGGCTTATTTTTCAAGATATTTTTCTGAAGAAGTAATTGATCACATAGAGCATACTAATTTGTATGCCTCTCAAAAACAGACCCAAAATTGGGAACCTGTTAGAAAATCGGATATTGATGCGTTTTTGGGAATTATCATTCTGATGGGTATTCATGTTTTACCATCTATAGACTTATATTGGTCTAGTGACCCATTTTTTAGAGTGGACGAAATTGCACAAGTCATGACATGTAAAAGATTCAAAAAATTTTTAGAAAATCTTCAATGATAATTCCAAGACTCCTGCAAGAACAAGTCAAGATTATGACAAATTATACAAAGTCCGCCCTGTCTTGGACTTATTGAATTGTGCATGCCAAAGAGAAGCAAAACAAACTACTTCTCAGAGTATCGATGAAGCTATGATACGGTTCAAAGGCGTATCAAGTCTAAAACAGTACATGCCAGCTAAACCCATAAAAAGGGGATTCAAGGTTTGGGTGCGCGCAGATAGTGTAACTGGTTATGTATATGAATTTCAAATTTACACCGGTAAAAATGATAATAATACACCGGAGTTAGGCTTGGGCGCCAATGTTGTCAAAGCTTTGACAAAATCTCTGATTGACGAGAAAGTTCAAGCTCATGTTGCTTTCGACATTTTTTTTTTCCTCATATCCTTTGATGGAATACCTTTATGGACATGGCATTTACTCCACTGCTACTGTAAATGTAAATAGAGCAGACTTACCGAAATTCGTAAAAGGGAAAGTAAAGCTTGACCGAGGAAACTATAAATGGAGAGTGAAGAATAATGTTGGATTCATGATTTGGAAGGACACAAAAAACGTCACAGTATTGAGTACAGCTTTCCATCCTATGGAAAAAACTTTTTGTCAAAGAACGATGAAGGATGGCACAAAGAAGAATATTCCTTGCCCTTTGGCAATCACTGAATACACCAAGAGGATGGGAGGAGTCGATAGGTTCGATCAAAAAAGAGGTACTTATGAAGTTGGACGACGGAATAGGCGTTGGTGGTGCCGAATTTTTTATTTCCTAATCGATCTAGCTATCACAAATGCTTTCATATTACAATCTTTTTCACCGCGAAATTATGGACCCTCATCGAATCTACAGTTTCGCATGTCGATTGCTCGATCGCTTATCGGCTACTACACATCGAGGAAGAGGAGCCTTTCTAGCGAACCCAATTTTATTGCAAAGAAGAAGAGAGCTACAGGCAGTACCAACTTTTTCACACATTACCTAATAGTTTTCCGATTTTAAATAAATCTTGAAAATCAAATAAAAATACCCTTATTAGCATACCAAAATTTCATTTCTGTACTACCTCTAGTTTTCTCGGTCTTATAAAGGGTTAAATGTTTGAAAGAAGCTCTAACTATTAATGAAGC
The DNA here is from genome assembly GCA_038387885.1 of Spodoptera picta. Classification (NCBI taxonomy): domain Eukaryota; kingdom Metazoa; phylum Arthropoda; class Insecta; order Lepidoptera; family Noctuidae; genus Spodoptera; species Spodoptera picta. Next base: position 3,949,605 of record JAZHFQ010000308.1, read on the forward strand.
CTTGATCCATATGGATTTTTCTGAAAATAATTCTTATAAATATGCGGAGGAAGTACAAAGGTACGTGGTCAAGTCTCACTTCATACAGCAGTGGTTTATTTAAAAAATGATTCCCAAGCTACTCAAGCCTACTCTATTTGCACAGCCAGTGAATGCACCCGTCATGATGCAGTGGCAGTGAGGGCTCATATAAATTATTTAATTTTTGTGTTTAACATCACCACAAATTAATCGCATTCACATTTTAACAGATAGTCCCACTAGCCAGTATCGAAATAAATATATATTTTATATTTTAATCCAATGGGGATTGTCTATTTTTTTTTATTCGGGCTCATTGAAAAACCATTTCGGGGAATAAGGTTTATTAATAGTTTTATCTATACGACACCCTGAAATACGGTACCATTACTGATATTTTTAAAGAAATATGAATGACCTTTATTTGACATTGAATGACGTCATTTTAAGGCGGTATTTCTATGCCTTTGCCTGCTAATACGCAATCTATATTATGAAGAAGAGGTTTGACATCTGCGGAGCGTCAACTGTCATGTCAAATACATAACCTTACTTTGAGATTAAGTTCAAACCGAAACCAACGTAAACATTTAACAAAATATTATAAACAACTTATTCGGTTCGATTATCATGGCACATAGAAAATGCTTTGTTCCTACTTGTAAGAATGATTCCATAAATAACCCTGACAAAATCTTTGTTCGTATCAGAGAAGACTTACGAAAGAAGTGGTGTATGGAAGCAAATGCGGAATATTTCAATGTACAATTATTGTATTGCTGTGAAGATCACTTTGATGTGAGTATAATTAAGACATAGAGGTATATGATTTTAACAATTAAAATAACATATGTAAATAATACAATCATGCGAATGCTTTATCTATATAAAGCATTCGCGTGATTGTGCTAAATACTTAACATTTCCTATAACTTGCAGCCAATAGCAGACTTAAAAAACTATTTCAAGTACAAATTAATGAATCAAGAGCCTATTTTAAAGCCTACGGCTGTATTGAAAAATGTTGCCGCCTTTCCACAGGAACAGGAGGTGCGTACAATCTCGTAACTATTATTTTTCAACTATATAAACATATCTTACTGTAAGTACTTTTCATTATTTTTGTTTACCATTTTTAGATTCCAACTACGTCACAAGACAGTCCCGAATTTATGAAAATGTTATCAATGGTCCAACCAGGCCCATCTTCACGGAAAATAAGAAAACTTGATAATGTCATGCCTAGTACAAGTTCTGCTATTACACTACCTACCTCTATTAACGTACCTACCTACCTATTATATTTTAAGCTTTCTATTTTTACCCAACTGCTTCATGCAAAGGGAGGTAATGTGTATATAATACACTTACTACTAATGCTAAACTCAATGAAACAAGCAAGCGAAATCATGGGCAGAAACTAGTCCATGAATAAAATGTATTCAGTAAGTTTAATTCATATTGCAGTTAAATACTATTATTAGCCCTTGAAAACAGTTTTTTATTGGTAGTCAAAGGCTTAAGCCTTTGACTACCAATAAAAAAACAAGTTTTTTGGTAGTATTTTCAGAAAATGGGTTACATTTTCGAAATTTCCACACGGTTTCCCATTGATTTTATTTTATTAAATATAGCTTATGTTGATCATCAATAATGTAGGATTCCAACTGTAAAAGAATTTTTCAAAACGGCCCGGTAGTTTCTGACGAGATTGAATTCAAACAAACAAATAAACAAACAGAGCGGGCTGACGACTGCCTTTTTGCTACACTGAATGTGTGTGGAGGCGTAGAAGGCAAGATGTTAGAAATATGTGAGATGATGAATACAAGAAAGATTGATTTGTTAGGGGTGAGCGAGACGAAAAGAAAGGGTTGTATGACTACCACACATGGCCTATATATTGCTTAATGTCTGGTGTTGCAAGTTCCCAGAGAGGCAGCCAGGGCGTGGGGGTCATAATATCTGAAAGGATGAATGAATGTGTGAAAGAGTATGAATGCGTGAGTCCTAGGATAATTTGGATCCGCCTTAAAATTGGCTTGACCAAATTATTTGTAATCTGTGCTTATGCCCCGGACATGTCAAAGCCAATTGGGGTGAGGGAAGTATTCTGGGATAACTTGAGAGATGTTCTTAATGAATGTAAAGAGAATGAAAGAATAATTATGCTTGGAGATTTTAATGGATGGGTTGGAGTGGCACGCGATGGGTACGATAGAGTATTAGGGCGATTTGGAGACGAACGAGTGAACGAGAATGGTGTATGTCTTCTGGATATATGTGTAGAAAAGGATCTTGTTGTGACCAACACAACATTTGGTCACAAGAAGATACACATGTATACATGGCAGAGGCATACAGAAAGAAGTACGATTGATTTTGTGATTGTTGATGAACGCCTGCGGACAAAAGTGAAGGATACAAGGGTTTACCGTGGCACGAATGTCGGAAGCGACCACTTCCTAGTAGTTACTAGAATAGCTGGACTGGCAATGAAGTGGAGACATCGGCCACGGGTAAGGTTGTCTGGAACCGAGAGAGTGAGAGTTGAACGGTTGAGAGAAGAGGAAGCTAGGGACCAGTACAGGAAACTATTAAATGAAAGGTTTAGGGAGCTAATGAAAGGTGACGAATGGAATATAGAAGAATTTTGGAAGGAATTTAAAGATGGAGTGATCGCAGTAGCTACTCAAGTATGTGGGGTAAGCAAGAAAAATAACACTGGAAGCAAGAGGAATGAATGGTGGGATGATGAAGTAAAAGAGGTGATAGAGCAAAAGAAGAAAGCATAGCTTGACTTATTAGCCTCAAAGGCAAATAGATGAGTGCTAGAAAGTATGAAAGAAAAGTACGTTAGTCTCAAAAAGAGAGCAAAAGCGATAGTTAACAAGAAGAAAAATGAATGCAAGGAAAAGTTTGAAAGGAATTTTTCGCGGAGCTTTCGAGCCAACGCTAAACTATTCTGGCATTTAGTAAGAAAGGCCAGAGGCAAAGTGGGGGACTCGAAAGTAAGTACGATAAGGGATATAAATGGGAGTGTCATTGGAGAAAGTAAGGATGTTTTAAAGCAGTGGAAGGAATACTTCGAGAATTTATTTGAAAGGAGTGATTTGAAAGAAGAGGAAGTAAACGATGAAAATGAAAGTGCTAATGTGGGAGAAATAAATATGGATGAAATTGTGAGTGCCATTAAGAGTTTGAAAGTAGGTAAAGCAGCGGGATGTGATAGGATAACTACTGAAATGCTAACAGAGGGTGGAGGTGTAATTGCAAACCTGCTGTATCTACTTTTTAATAAGTGTTGGCGATGCGGTCGTGTCCCTGGAGACTGGGCCAAGGCCGTAATTGTGCCACTGTATAAAGGAAAAGGATCACAGCAGGAGTGCAAAAATTATCGCGGTATAAGCCTCCTAAGCGTAGTAGGAAAGTTGTATGCCAAGGTATTGATCGAAAGAGTGATGGATGTAACTGAGCGTAAAATCTGGGATGTGCAAGCGGGCGTAGCATCTCCTTGGCTGTTCAACCTATTTATGGACAGCTATTTGAACGACCTGAAAGTAGGAGAGTCTGGATTAAGGATGAATGACACAGTGATTAAAACATTGTTGTATGCCGACGACCAGGTGCTTGTTGCCTCGTCGGCCCAAGAATTACAACAAATGATCATTGCTATGAATGATGCATTTGAAAGGAAAGGTATGAAAGTAAATGTGAACAAGACGAAAGTGTTGGTGATAGAAAGAAATGAGGTGATAACAGAATGTCAGGTAATGATAGGTGATGAAAAATTGGAACAAGTGAATGAATTTGTGTATCTGGGATCACTATTTACGAGAGATGGAAAGTGTGACGGGGATATTGAAAGGAGAGTGAAAGCGGGAAATAGTGTTAATGGTGCTTTACACTCTGTCATGTCGAGTAAAATAATATCCAGCAAAGCTCGACTTGCTGTAATGCAGTGTGTATTGACACCAACGCTTATGTATGGTAGTGAACCATGGGTGTGGCAGAAGAAGCATGAAAGCAGGATTAATGCGGTGGAAATGAGAGCCCTAAGAAGTATGTGTGGACTAAAATTGAGTGATCGAGTGAAAAATAGTGTTATTAGAGAAAGGTGTGGATTGAAAGATGATATAGTGACAAGGATTGAAAAGGGAATGTTACGCTGGTTTGGACATGTAGAAAGGATGGATGAAAGTAGAGTAACGAAGGAAGTATACAGAGCGGATATGAATGGGGCCGTCGGTAGAGGGCGCCCTAGACGGACATATAGTGACCAGATTGGCGATATATTAAAGAAGGGCCAAATTAAAAGTACCCTTAACCGACGAGCATGCATGAAAAGATTGATGACTGTTAATGAAGCGAAAGAGGTATGTAAGAATCGTAGTAATTGGCGTTCCTTAGTCTCTGTCTACCCCCATGGGAGACAGGCGTGTAGTTATGTATGTATGTATGTAAATAAACAAACAGAAAATCAAATGTTTCCTCTTTATACTATTAGTGTAGATGTAGAGGTAGATTATTCAAACTACATAATATACAAAGAATTTTTTTTAAAGAACCAAGTACAGCCATGTACCTATTGCACAATTATTAATTTGTGACCTCATGCAAACAATTTTAGTAAACATTATTTTATTTAAACAGGTACATGTAGCAACGCAGTGTAAAGTGAAAATGGTGGATTCAAGCACAAACTTAAGGCCTAGAAAACGAAAGGAGTCTCAGGGGGCAACTTCATTTGAAGTACATTCTTCACAGGAATTTTCTTCAGCAACAACGCCCTCCCTGTTTGGTTGTACATTAGAAACTGAAGAAACTACATCAGAAAAGCCTAAACCTAAGATGCAAAGGAGAAATAATGTTTTAGAAATTATTTTTAAAAAACCCAAGATGTATTTAGGATTACCTCTACAATATTTGTGGTTTATAGATTATCTGGTCAGTAAAAGTACCACAAAAGTAGATTCGCTTTGTATCATAGTCACATTGTTTAAAATAAAACAAAATGATTCTATTGAAAAAATAAGTGACCTATTTGAATTTATTTATTTAAGACTTAGTACAATAACAAATGTACAGGCGGACTTAATGCCTTGGGCATTGTCTCACAGTCGACCTTAAGGTGGTGCAGAGATGAAAGTGGCAGGTGACTAAGCAAATGTTGTAAATAAATAACTATATATAAATACTTAAGTACTTAGATACTTATATATACAGTCATACATATATATGTACACATACATACATACATACATACATACCCAGGTAAAAACTAAATAACATAATAAGAGACAACTTATGTTTGAATCGAATCTGCCAGTTTTTTTTGTAAATGCTCGCGAACCTTGGTTTTGAAAGAAAAGCGACTGGTGGCCATCCTAATCTCCGTGGGTAGCGCATTCCATAGAATCACAGATTGAATGAAATATGAAGAATGAAGAAAATCAGAGCGATGACTAAGACATTGAAGATGACGATTGTTGGAAGATCGAAGATATTTATTGTGGTTTGCACTGGTGTATTGAAAGTAGGTGGATAGATAGCTAGGAGAAAAGAATTATCACGAACAAAGTTGTCTAGCATGATTCTACTAGGTATTGAAGTATTGGCGAATTTTTTTCAAAATCTTGTTTATAATCCACAGCTAAAACTAATAAAACAGAATTTACCATTGGTATTTATAATAAGATACTCAAATGTGCAAATTATTATAGACTGTTTTGAAATACAGATTGCCAAGCCATCAGACCCAATAAAGCAAGCACAAACATGGTCACAGTATAAAAACTGCAATACTGTATATTTAATATTTAATAGGTTGCACTTCAGATGGATTAATAAGTTTTATATCTGAAGGTTATGGGGGAAGAACATCTGATAAAGCTCTTGTTGAAAAAGTAATTTTTTAGATATTGTTCAACCAAACAGTGTAGTTTTGGCTGACAGAGGTTTCAAAGAAATAGAGTCATTGCTAGCACTGAAACATGTAACACTCCTTAGACCATCAACAGTTTATTCTGGAATGAAGCAGACTGTAACAGAAACTTTACAGAGCAAAGTTATTGCTAGTTTGAGGATCCAGTACCGGCGTTAGGGTAGGGCGCGGTTGGGCGACCGCCCAGGGTTGCCGGACTTTAAGGGGCGCCGTGAAGCGGCGCCCCTTTATATTCCCATCTCTGTAAGTGAAAAAAAAAACGATGTGTTGGCAACACTAGAATGGAACGCAGTGCTCAATCCGTTCATACAGTTCATTTTACTGGGAATCCCCGACCACAGAGAAACACATTATCTATCTCTTTTTAACATTTTAGTTCAGAAGAGTTGACGTTATTTTTGATGGAGCGGAACACAGCTCATTCTCATTCATTCAATCGGTGCACGCACTTAAAAACAGTTATCGTAATTACATATTTTAAAACAAACAGACGCAGTAATCAGGCGGTCCACGCTAAGTCACGAAGTGCATGTTTTTTACTTTTTGTCGCCGACTACAGAGTGACAGGTTTTATCCAAAAAGTTGAAATTCAAATAGTGTTTAAGTAGGTATTTGCTTCATGACGGATTATTTCACTAAGTAGGTAAGTACAATTTTATTTTAACTATCTTTACTTATTATACTAAAGAGGTAACATTTGTTTGTTTGTTATGTTCGGAGTGGGGTAATCTATTTAAAGTAAATAATCCATACTAATATTATAAATGGAAAAGTGTGTTTGTTTGTTTGTTCGTATGTCTTCCCTTCACGCCTAAACCACTAAACCGATTGTGATGAAATTTGACATATGTATAGTTGGAACTCATGAGACTGCTATAGGCTACTTTTTAACCGATTGCGATGCGACAAAAAAGGGTTATAGGTTTAAATAGGGATACCACGCGAGCGTAGCTGCGCGGGCAACAGCTAGTATATTATAAAATATCTCTAGAACTGACTATATAATGTTGATGAAATTTTAACACGGAGATAATAAATGAATGTCGAGGAGGTACGGTCAAGTGTAAAAGTGGATGAAGCCTGTTCATTCGTAAGCCTTTGTGTTAAAGGTGAAAAGTGTCCACCGACTTTTGCATCTGACTGTACATAGAAGTCATTTTTTCGGGAACGAGTGGATGATCGTGATTTTTTTCATACAAATCTAAGCACTATCACGTAACACAAGCTTTTAAATATAACATTTCACAATTATTCCGCTGCCATGACAATATTACCTTACCTAGATTTTTCGATCGTAGTTCACGTGTATGCTAACGCTTTCCTGTGGCCTTACCATGAGTTTGAAAAAACGTTCTCGCTATCGAAAACTATAGCTTTGTCTCTTTCACGAGCACCACAATGACAGGGACAAAGCGATAGTTTTCGATAGCGAGAACGTTTTTACAAACTCATGGTAAGGCTACTGAATATAAAGCGTTTTTGGTCGTCCTCCCACAATAGCGCTATATTTAATTAATTTATAGAAATGATCGGACTTACGCAGATTTAATTTGTTGCAGATTTGATTAGTACAAAATGTCTGAACATGTTGATCCTTTCAAAAGAAAACCATCTGGGTCAAAATATAGAAAACGAAAAGCAGAAAAAGAGAAGGAACTTGAAAAAACAAAAAAGTTTATGAATATAGCAAATATATCACAACAAAAAATCAAGACCTTAATGTGGCATCTACATCTGAAATACAAGCGAATGCATCGGTAGTGGAGTCTCTGTCTGACAAGTCAGATCAGTTAGCTGTTGAAGAGATTGTGGACGAAGTTTCCCGAAGTGAGGAGACAAGTTGTGTTACAATTACAGATGCTGCTCAGGATGACACTATTGGTGATGTACAACAAATACAAATTCTAGATGACATTAGTTCTCTTGCTCCAAATATATCGGATCCAGCCACTTGGCCACTCACTCGAAATAGCAAAGTTATTGATCATATAATAACTAATGGCCCAGTGCAAACTCACATTGATAATTATCCAAAAAATGATACAGGGCGACATTTCTCAAATTCTCATTTTACCAAAAAACTTGCAAACAATGAAATAATTCAGCGTCGTTGGTTAATATACTCAGTTTCTAAAAATCGAATTTAGCATCTGAAGGATATAACGACTGGAAACACTTATCAGAAATGTTAAAAGTTCATGAAAGTAGCACTTTTCATAAGAAGTTTTACCTCTCATGGATTGAGGCTGAACTAAGATTAAAAACGGGAAAAACAATAGATTGTCAAGAGCAACATTTGATTAGAAAGGAAACTACAAGGTGGAATAATATTTTGTCTAGATTAATGCATATTACACTGTATTTAGCTGAAAACAATATGGCGTTTAGAGGTACTTCCGACAAACTATATACGCCAAATAATGGAAAGTTCTTGGGTTTAATACAACTACTAGCCAAATTTGATCCAGTTATGGAGGAGCACTTGCGTTTAGCTGTAAAGGGTGATGTTTCTGACCACTACTGCGGAAAAGACATTCAAAATGAATTAATAGAGCTGATGGGTGAAAAAGTGAAGTCAGAAATCATATCACGTGCAAAGAAATCGAAATATTATTCTATTATAGCTGACTGTACTCCGGACATTAGTCATATAGAACAGCTTTCACTGACAATACGATTTGTTGATTTATCATCAGATGTCGATAAAATATCAGTAAAAGAGCATTTCATAGAATTTATACCTGTTAATGAGTCGACTGGTGAAAGGCTGACTGAAGTTATTATTGATATTTTAAATAAATACGGACTGGAATTGAACGATTGTAGAGGTCAGGGCTATGACAACGGAGCAAACATGAAAGGAAAAAATATTGGAGTTCAAAGAAGAATTCTGGACATAAATCCTTTAGCTGTATATGTACCGTGTGGCTGTCATAGCTACAATCTCGTACTATGCGATGCCGCTAAGTCATCTGTAAAATCTGTCACTTTGTTTGGAGTACTTCAGAGGTTGTTTACGTTGTTTTCAGCTTCTGTTCATCGATGGAAAATTCTGACCGATCACTTGGGATTGTACACTATAAAAAAACTCAGTGACACGCATTGGGAAGCAAGAATAGGCAGTGTTAAAGCAGTCCGTTATCAAATTAGCGCCGTCCATGACGCTTTAATCACTTTGGCTCTCGAAACTCAGCAAACTGATGTTCAAGTCTCTTATGAGGCTACTACTCTAGCCGAACAGCTAAAAGATTTCGGCTTCATAGTTTCATTGGTTGTCTGGTATGACATACTTTTTCAAATTAATGTCGTTAGTAAATCTCTACAATCAACAGACATTGATCTCGGTAAATGCACAGACATGCTGAAAAAATGCTGCAATTTCTTGGAAGAATATAGAAATACAGGCTTTAAAAGCGCCATTCTAACTGCGAAGGAGTTGGCTGAAGAGTTAGAAATAGAACCTGTGTTTAGAGCGACAACAAGAATTCGACGTGTTAAGCGCCAAGCTGGTGAAACTGCCCAAGATGAGCCTATAACTTCTCCAGAAAAAAATTCGAGGTTGAATTTTTCAACTGTCTTTTGGACACGAACTTGAACTTCACTCAACGAAAGATTTGAACAGTTATGTGAGTACTCGGAATCTTGGTCTTTTTTGTACAATTTAAAACAGATTCCAGAAAAACACGACCTTATCAAACTCTGTAGTGATCTTCAATTGAAATTAAATGTAAATTCCAAATCAGATATAGATGGATGTATGTTGTGCGATTCATTCATTCATTCATTTCATTTATTCAATAAACAATTTACATTGTATCTGAATGTCTTCATACATTATCATAAATCATAATCATAAATTACATTGCAATATAATCCATACAGCATGGATCAGTCATATTACTCATAAAACAAAAAATAAAATCAACAGAACAATTTAAATAATAATAAAACGCGAAATAATCAAATATAATATGACAAAAATCCAATTTAAAAAGAAATTACATAATCGGGTACTTTTCACGATAAGAATAGATCAATTATAAATTTTTCCGCAATTAAATGATTGAATTAAAATAAATGTCAACAAAACACTGCAGTACTACATTAAATCATTGAATTAAAACACATGTCAAGAAAACACATTAAATTATTGAATTATAATACATAAGTAAGATGAACTCAAGTCTGAAATCGTTTTTGCCTGATCAGAAAGTGGTCACTCCTGTTTTTGTTTTAAATTTTATTAAAGACCGCAACTTAAAAGAACTATATCCAAATGTTTGGATAGCATTACGAATATTATTAACTATTCCCGTAACGGTTGCTAGTGGAGAGAGGAGTTTTTCTAAGCTTAAGCTAATAAAAACCTATCTGCGATCGACGTTATCACAATCTAGATTGACAAACTTGGCAACTTTGTCGATCGAAAATGAAATAGCTGAAAACATCGACTTTGATAACTTAATAAAAGAGTTCGCCGATAGAAAGGCTAGAAAAGTAAAATTTTATTAGTTTTTTTAATAAATGTTTATTTCTTTTCATAAATGGTTATTTCATTATTATCCTTCGCCTTTTTTCGTATGGGTTTGAATTGCAATTAGGGGGTGCCGTAGAAATCTCGCCCAGGGCGCTGTTAGTACTAAAACCGGCACTGTGAGGATCCACGTAGAAACGGTTATAAGACATGTAAGAGAGTTTGCTATGCTGAAACCACACTCAGTTGTTAACTACAAATATATTCCCTATTTAGACGAAATTGTTATTATATCTTGTGGGTTAATAAATTTACAAGGAGAAATAATAAAAACTTATTAAAAATCACACCATGTTTATTTATTTTGCATTTGACATTAATTTCGGAAAAATATACCTAATCTTTCCAAAAAAAAATTCCGCTTTATTTATTATACCCATAATAAAGTTTACTAAAATATATAAAGCTTCTTGGAAAGACAGTGGCACTATCTATGGGAAATTGGTTATACCAACTTGGATACCACCATCATGGACTTTGTGCACATGCACATCAACTTTGCTGATGATCATTGCATTACATGATGCAATGCATAATATATAGTTCTATAAAGGACTTTCCTTACGTGTCCAAGACACGTAAGGAAGCGTGCCTTCAACTGTTTGCAAAGCGATGGTGGACTTGTGCAACAGTTTTGTAGATAAGTAGGAAGGGAGTGTATAAATACGATGCGATTGTTGTAAATAAGATGATTAACTTTTAAACACGCCAAGTTACAGTTTATCGTTATTTGATATTAATTTAAGTTAAAAAATAGAAAAAAATACGATTCTTACGCTAACTTGACAGTCCAAAGCCTGTTTAAGTGTGATGGGAAGTTTATAATCTTATTTACTTAGCGCGTGCGACGAGTGCGGGAGAGGGTGCGGGCGCGAGGGGGTGTGCAGCGTGCTCCTAACCGCCCGGCGCCGAGCGGTCTTTTAAATCAAACGCGAAACAAGGTAAAAGTGAAACGGACACATAATGTGACATGACATGTTTGGAAGCGTGCCTTCATTTGTTTGCAACGCGAAGGTGGACTTGTGCAACAGTTTTGTAGATAAGTATGTAGAGAGTGTGTGAACTGTAAAAGTGTATAAATAACTGTAAAAATGTGTTAATAACTGTAAAAGTGTGTAAAAAGCTGTTTTAAGTGTGATGGGAAGTTTATAATCTTATTTACCTACATCAGCTTTTCGGAAGAATGCCGTACTTGGTAAGTAATTGCACTTTTAAAACCCTTGTTAGCCTGCTTATTGAGTATCTAGTAGATTAGATAGTGAAGTGACGAACTAGTCAGCTGATTTCCGTTTTCATTCTTAGTACACGTGAAAAGAGATAGCAATTGTTTTCATTGACTAAGCGACGCATCGCGCGTAATTTGTGAACCACATTATGCAGAATGTAGTCAATTTTTACTTAATTACTTTATGTAATTAACTGGTCCGGGGTACGAAATTTCTTCACAATTGTAATCTGTAAACATAACACTACCTCCCATTAAAGCCGTGGCATAAAATTATAGAGCACCTTATATAACGGAACATAGTGCCATTTCCCAAATAGACCATCTGTTAGACTTGTGTAAAGATGTGTTTGCAGATTCAAAATGTGCTGACATAAAAATACATAGGACGAAGTGCACTCAGATTATCAAACCACACTTCAGAGAAAACCTTATCAAAGATATTGGCAGCCAAAAATATAGACTTATTATGGATGAATCTACAGACGTTAGTGTTACCAAATTCATGGGTGTAATTGTGAGATATTTTAGTATAACACAAAATTCTGTTTTATCTACTTTTCTGTCGCTGGAACCTGTAGAGCGAGCTGATGCCAACGGTCTTGTCTCATCATTAGTAAATTGTGTACAATCACACAATTTATCGCTCCAAAATTTGGTTGGGATTGGGACTGATAACGCTGCAGTAATGACGGGGTGTCACAACAGCGTATACGAAATTCTTAAGAAACAGTACAATCTACCCAATTTAATACTAATAAGATGCATGTGTCATTCCCTACAATTAGCCGTCGTCAGTCGCGCGTCACAGCACTCTATTCCACAACATATAGAATTTATGATAAGAGAAACCTATAAATGGTTTTCAATCTCATCAAAGCGCCAGCTTGAATACAAGGAGCTATACAGCCTCATCAACTGTGGCGACTAACCTCTTAAAATTCTTAAAGTTTGTGATACTCGCTGGCTGTCTATAGAGCCAACTATTGCCAGAATTTTGACACAGTGGGAAGAGCTTAAGTTACATTTTTCTCTTACTAAAGATAAATGCCACACTGCAGATTTATTGAGTGGAATGTATAGAGACGAAGCCAATCGTTTACATTTCATATACTTGAAAAGTGTTTTAAATGATGTGCAAATGGGAATCAAGATCTTAGAAGTAGAGACCATAGATCCTGTCAAATTATTATTTTCATTGATGAATTTATTGCAATCAGTCTGTAACAGGATATTGATACCGAACGCCGCAACAACTGAACAAAATTATTTGACCATTCAAATTGATAACCATCTAAGCCCAGTAACTCATCTCGGACACATGTTCGAGTCCCACGTTGCTAAAGCTAATTTACCATCCCAAACAGTTTCAGCAGTTAGAAAAAGTTGTATTGATTTTACCGTGCGCTTAGCAAAAGAAATTCAAAACCGCCTACCCAGCAATTACATGGCCTTACAAAAAATGACACAATTATCTGTAGACAATACTTTGAAACAGTTAAAAGATAACTCAATCGCTGAACTCGCTGTAGAATTAGGTTTTGAGGAGGACAAAATCGAAAATATTTTAAAACAATGGCACAGGATTAACTTTGTGAAATGGGATATCACGACTAAAGATACTGTACAATTTTGGGCTCATGTATCTATTAAAGTACAAAGACGCTGCAGGTTTTAATACATACAAAGATATAGCAGATTTAGCCATCACAGTTCTATAGTTGCCACATTCCAACGCAGAAGTGGAACGAATGTTCAGTCAAATGAATATTATAAAGAATAAACTGAGGAACAGGCTGGCTTCAACTACTTTAAACTCCATACTACTACTTATAAGGAATCAGTTAAAGATTTTACAACAAAATTGCCATAGCTATATAGTCTTACCAGATGATGTCCTGACCAAAATTACGAAAACTATCAAAAAACAAAGTACTTCTACAATGGAACCATCTTAATGAATATAAAACAATTATACACTTATAACATATGCATTTTTATCAAAAAAGTTCTTAACAAAACCATACATTCAAATATTACTCTTACACAACACAAACACGTCACTCAACGAAGTACCCGGCGAGCAAGTCTATTGGTTTTACCAAAAATAAGAACAAATTATGGCAAAAAAATGCTCACATTTGAAGGAGCACAGCTTTATAATAAAATACCTTCACGCATAAGAAACCTGCACTCGTTCAACGCATTCAAAACTCAGCTTTACAAATATTTAGTTCCTAATCAAATACCCGAAAAATGAATGTGTTGGATGGGACTTGTTTATTGTCATGTTTTGTCCAGATGTCGAGCCTAACCTTACCTACCTATGTTGTTATGTTCTCAAGTAAGTGACATGTATGTTATTATTGAGAATAAAGATTCTTTTAACCTATATTTTGTTACCTATTTCATGGTAATTTAGCTACTTCTAGCGGATTTTTTTGTCGTTTTTTTTTCAAAATCTAGCGACTATTGCATTTAGGTCTAGGGACTTTTCTTTTTCCTAAACGGCAACACTGGGAATACCTATTGCACTTCATTTGCGTCCAGGCAGTCAGAGTGAAGACACGCACGCGCGGCTAAGCGAGGTATACCTACGGATAAATCGTAAGTCAAATTTCCTCTAATCATTATTTGTAAATATTTAAGCTTACTATGAGTAATTAAGATTAATTAAACTGCAAACCTATCAAGTGACACTTGCCAAATAAATACATAACTACTTTTTTAATGTAAATATATTTGAAATTTAAATGAATCGGTTAAAAAACGATATACCTGTTACTTAAGGAAAACTCTTTTTTCTCGGATTTATAGAGTTATTTTTACAGTTTGTAGGGTATAGGTACTCACTTATTATCACAATGAAGAGGTTTGCAGTTTATACACTATTACTTTAAGACGAGTGTCAAGGTAGGTCGCGAAATTCAATTTCTCTTACGTTTTTTTTAAATGAATCGGTTAAAAAACGATATACCTGTTACTTTAGGAAAACTCTTTTTTCTCGGATTTATAGAGTTATTTTTAGAGTTTGTAGGGTATAGGTACTCACTTATTATCACAATGAAGAGGTTTGCAGTTTATACACTATTACTTTAAGACGAGTGTCAAGGTAGGTCGCGAAATTCAATTTCTCTTACGTTTTTTGTCGGATTGTATTTTGGTACGATAATATAATACGATACGGAAATATGATACGATCGTAAGTAAGTTTTATTGAGTTATAATTAAAATTATTAACCAATTTAAGCGCATTTTATCATGAAATGAATCACTTTTGCATGAATGTTAAATGTCTAATTCAACGAATATAGAATTATAGAGGCATTTCGATGATTATAAGGTTTATGATTCTGTAATTTCGAATTGTACGGCCACAAATCATAGTTTGTTCAATGTAGGTAAGTACAGCCTGATACTAGTAAAAAAACTTTTTTTATAAATTCCTTTATCTTATTTGTTTTTTTTTATTCTCCTTAATTTTAATTTTAGGGGGTTTTTGTCCATATGGATACGTCAACCCCATCGTACCTTATCTAATTAAATATACTCTGTAAATGCTATGTCACTCTCACCAATTCACACAATCCCTTTGCAAGATAAATCAGTTCAGCCGTTCTCGAGTTTTAGCGAGACTAACGAACAGAAATTCATTTTTATTTATAGAGGTATAGTTATGTATAGATTGTATCAGGACATTTGCAAAGAATCCGAAAGGGTAGCAGTTTCAACATTTAAGTACCGCGAATATTTAATGATAAATTTAATTTGAGTTTTTTTCATCCTCAAAATGACTTATGTAGCATTTATTCAAAATACGAAAAAGCTGACTCGAAAGAAAATTTAGAAGAAGAATTTCGGGAGCACATACAGCGTAAAAAAATATGTCAAGCAGAAAAAGATGCTGACAAAATTCGGGCTAATACAGATCACTCATTTATGTCCATTACTATGGATTTACAAGCTGTGTTGCAAATACCAAGTGGAGGGGAAAGTATATTATACTAGAGGTATATGAGGAAGTTAGTATTGTATAATTTTACTATTTACGAAGCAAAATTTCCAAATAATGCATACTGTCTCTGTTGGAGCAAACTAAATGGTAAAAAAGGGAGTTCTGAAATAGGTACGTGCCTCTATTACTTTTTATCAAAAGAACTACCCCAATCCATCAAAGAAATAAGTATTTTTTCTGACACCTATAGCGGACAAAACAGGAATCAGTACATCTCAGCACTTCTGCTCTGGGCAGTTCAAAAAGTCGATCATTTAAATGTAATCAAACAGAAAGTCTTAGAAAGTGGCCACATCACATGGAGGTGGATTCCATTCACGCTGCTATTGAATCAGCGTCTAAAAATAAGACAATAAGTAGCGTAAATGAGTGGAAAAACGTTTTTAAAGCAGCTAAAAACAAGAGAGCTAAAACTATTACGAAAGAGGATGTGAAGGAAACAATAGAGATTGATAATTATAAAGTGAGAGAAGTTTACTTGAGAGTTAAGACTTGAAAAATCTTACCGCTGCAATAATTAGAAACAAATGTAAAGATAACTTGAAGGAAACGGTTAACTGGCTTAAAATAAAAAGGATTAAGTATGTTAAAGGAGACTTAAAATTTTATTTTAATTATGATATGTCCGAGAACTTTCGTAGCATTGATGTCTGTAAAATGGCCGTTAATACACCAAAAACTAGAGCTAAAAGAAATTCCAAGCCGCCTTCAGTTAATGTACAATTACCAAACGAAATAGAGCACTTATATTCCACTCAATTACCAATTAGCCTTGCTAAAAAAAAGGATCTCCTCAATATGTGCGAAAAACTTATCATACCAGAGGAACTTCATACATGGATACGTAGTATGAAGACGTACACCAAACCTACAGCTTTCAAAAGTGATGAAGAGTGATTTCTTGTTTTTTTTTATGATTCTTTAAATAAACTATTTCCTAAAGTACGTAGTATGTTTAATTTTACTAGATCTAAAACCCAATAAGTCGGTGCCCTTTGTAACTTATATTTTTATTATGACAAAATGGACTACCTCAGAAACTCAAAAACACTGTTTTACACTAATTCAACATATCCACTTTTACCACAAATACTCATAATAACGATATTATTTGAATAACATAGGGTATTTTTGTCCTAATTTAGGACAAAAATTAGATTAGACTTTTGAGATATTCAATATTAAAGTTTTAGGACTCCTAAAACTTAAATATCTCAAAAGTGTCAATTTCGTACTTATTGGGTTTGAGCACTTATACCCTCGATATATGTTTGTATTTATTTTCAGATCATCAACCACTATATGGAACAGAAACCATAACTTTGCCAGGTTCAACAACATCCTCTGTTGTACACCAACCATCAACATCCTCTGCTGTACACCAACCAGCTTGTAAGTTTGCCAAATTGTTACCAATCTGTGAAAGCTTATAATAAGCAATTTGTTAATATTACCCAGGTATTCAAAAGTGTATCAGTTTAATGTAGTCCATAAGCTTTTCTAAAAACTATTAACAATAAAACACAACTCCTTCTGAAGGATAAACAGAGTACTTACTAATTTTTTAAAATAACATACATTTAACTTGTAAGTCATCATAATTTAGAAGACGTTGCTGTTGGTCATGAGAGTGAGCAGGCAAAAATTTATTTAAGAAAACGCAAAGGTATTTATTTATCTTAAAATATTTATATAACAGAACTATAATTATAATATGACATTAAGTAGTAAAATAAAAAGAGGAAAAAATGTTTTATTAGGGTGTAACCTTCATGTATTAAAGTTTGATAAAAGAATGTATAATAAATATATAAAAGAATAATTAAAATTGGTTCACGCAATGTATAATTACCACCGAAAACCCAACAAACATATTAAACTGTCTATAACACTTAATGTGACGGACGGGAAACTCTGGAACTCTACACTGAGTGTGGCCCGACACACTCTTGTTAGAATTAAAAGACGAACCTTCATAATAATGGCTTTATTTGTATTATGATTGCACTATGTTACCTATGCTACTTCGTATATTATCTATTTAAAGGCCCATCCTGATGTTCTTGATTCATAATTTACATGCCCTATTGCACTGCTTTCTTAATGAATTACCTCTGAACTAAAAAATAATCGAAATATTATATTATTCCCATTAAACCCTTTTATTTTCAGGACCTCGCTTATCAAGTATCCAACATAAAGAGTACAAATTGCTTTTGAAGCAATTGGAAAAATGTGACAGTGATAAGAAAATATTAAAAAATATATATTTACTGGCGAGAAAAATTAAGAAGACAAAGGCATTTGAAATTATTTCGAAACACATGACAAAGTCGGCAAGAATATTTTGTCATATGCAAGCATCCCAAAGTGGGAAAAAAAAGCGTGGAAGGCGATTCTCCTTGGACGAGAAAATATTGGCACTATCTCTTTACAAACCTTCGCCAACAGTTTTACCAAGTAGAAGAACCATACAAAATTTGCTACATAAAGTTAATTTGAAACCTGGCATCAATAATTTTATATTTGAACACATTAAAGAAACTGTAAACAAGATGACTGAACTGTTACTGTCACTTCGAAAAAATCGCAATGAAGACGAAATTAAATATAGAAGAGGAGAAAAAGCAGGAGGATGGAATAAAACACCAGAAAGACATATTAACCTTATTATCGATGTTATCAAAAGGTTGCCAAATTACGAGTCACATTATCCTAGAGAAAAAAACTGCGATGCTTTATATCTGCAGCCCGGAATGACGGTACCAAAAATATACGAACTATTCAAAATAGAATTTGAAAAAGTATTTGGAAAAAATTAAAAATGTCCGGCCTTCCATACTGTTAGAAAAGTTTTCGTACAAACATTCTATTTGAGGTGCAAGAGCCTTAAAAAAGACACATGTAACAAATACTAATTATACAATGGCATTGAAAAATTCTACTACCTCAACTGAAAGAGCAAGTGCGGAAAACAAAGCAGCGTGGTTACAAGAATTCTTGAACAAAGTCCCTATGCTTCGTGGACACACTGTAGCCTTCATAGAGAAGCACTGGTTTCGAAAGCACTGTTTTGAAATCATCAGGCAACTGATGATTTCAAAACAGTTCTAAATACAGGTGTTAAAATTGATAATTATATTAAAACAAGACCCTTGCAAGCTCGCTTATTTCAAAAGCTGTGTGAACAAATGGGTAGTCTTCATATATCACTCCTGTTGCATACCGAAGTTTTGTTGGTTATCCAGGGGAAAAGTACAGACACGATTAGTGGAATTACGCCATGAAGTTCTAATTTACTTAGAAGGAAAAACTGAATATATTGAACATCTAATGGATGAAGAATTTAATCTCAAGCTCACATATTTAGTGGATATTTTTTCGAAGTTAAATGAACTCAATTTGTATTTGCAAGGTTCAAACGGATCAGATATTTTTGCAATTCACGATAAAATTCGGGCATTTATGAAAAAGCTTTTGCTATGGAAGAGTTGTATTGAGAATGGGAAGGACGATTGTTTTGAAACACTTGAAACGTTTATTGTTGAAAACCAAGTGCAGCCAAAGATGAACGTAGTATTTGCAATTTCTGCACATTTATCATTGTTAAAAAAAAATACGACTATTTCGGCGAGGAGATGAAAAAGCTCGACTTGATAATTTGGATGTGTAACCCATTTCAAGACCCCCTACCAACTAGTATGTCAACAAAAGCAAGTGAAGAACTAATTGATTTATCAGAAGATTCGTCACAAAAAAATTGTTTCAGTCGTAAGCAATTAACGAAATTCTGGCTCTCGGTTGCTGGTAGTCATCCATGCCTGTTTGATGAAGCTATGAAAGTCCTCCTCCCCTTTACTACCTCATACTTATGTGAGGCTGGGTTTCCGAATATGGTGAACATTAAAACTAAATACCGAAATAAATTGGACTTATCAAACTTACTGCGATTAAAAGTAACTAAAGTTGAAGTTGATGTCAAAACTGTAATGGCTGATACATAGGAAACAATTTCATCCTTCCCATTAAATTTATATAATTAAGTAATAAAAGATTGTATTAAAACAGTTTGTTATTTCAAAAGTCCATTATTAATATTGCTAACGCTTAAATTTCCTAGAGGTGGGTCTCGAGTTTGTAAACTTAAATCAGATAAGTCGTAGCCCAGTCAACTTTGGGAACCACTGGTCTATAGAATAATTTTTTTGTTACATTGGTAACTGGAGAACGAAAATGCCTTCTTGTGGAAACTGCTATTAAATTAACGGAAGATATGGGGTGTATAGTTGTATCTGTAACTTGTGATGGGCGAGTTTTAGTATACATGTACTATTTACTTGGCTGCGACGTTTCTAGAAGTCAGGAACGCACAACATTTGTAAGTATCCAGAATAATGTGATCCACGCCTTTATTGACCCGTGTCATGCAGTAAAGTTAACAGATTCATTGCCGGAATCCCCGCGCGGAGTTAGCGGGAAATTCGTAACAGTGCCGCCGACTCCGCGCGGGGGTGCCAACCCGTTACGTTTCTAAGCGCCAGTTTGCCGCCGGCATCGTAGGTGAGCGGTCGTTTCGCGGTCGGCGTGGGCCTATAGTGTAGGGTACATCGTAAAATAATTTTGGTTTTTGAATTGTTTATTTTTTGTGAGAGTCATGGACGCTCAAACTCCGTGTTCATCATTTGGCAAACAGCGACGTAAACGTCGTCTTGTTTTTGTTTCTTCTCCGGATACATCAGAAAATGAAGAAACTGCGACGACTTTGACACGTTCTAAGTATACATCACGAACAGAAATATTAGAAAATTAAGAATCTGCGAGTTCTAGCTTGCCCCATACATTTCGAAGAAAAAATACTGTTATTCAAGATTCTGCGGTCACAGAAATACTTGAACATATTGACTCTGACTTTAGCGCCTCGTCTTCCGATAACTATCAACCAGGGTCAACTGGTTCGTCGTCTTCAGACTCTGAAAATACAGCCATTGAAGGTGTATCAAGCCGCGTGCTCTACCGCAGAAGACAAACAACCTCAATCGTCAGCGCCACTCCAAGTTGAGCAGGATTTGGCATCACTAAACGCTCCTGGGCTGTATCAAGGGCAAAGAGGACGTGATAGACCGTCTGTATCTTGGTCAACAATAAATGAAGGTATGAAAACTTTCGATTTCACGGAAAACGTCGGTTTGAAAGTGCCTATATCTAGTGAATCAAAACCAATAGATTTTGTGAGTTTATTTCTTGATGATGAATTCTTGACATATATCGTTCAAGAAACTAATAAGCATGCTGTTGACGTTTTGGCGAAGCCAGGAGTCAGGCTAAAATCAAGAATAACGGACTGGAAAGACACAAATGTCGCGGAGATGAAGGTATTTCTTGGCTTAATTTTGCATATGGGCATTATACGTCTTAATCGTTTGACAGACTACTGGAAAACAGATCGATTATTGAACATTCCAATTTTCCGACAGTATATGTCACGCAACAGGTTTTTGTTGCTGTTTAGATGCTTGCATTTTTCCAACTCATCAACAGGGGGATTGAACAAAGTCGAGGAATTAATCGAACGTTTTAATAACAAGATGGAGTATCTAATATGCGCTCAGAAAGAATTGTCACTAGATGAGAGCATGATTCTCTACAGAGGTCGTCTATTTTTTAGACAATACATAAAAAACAAGAGACATAAATATGGAATGAAGCTGTACATGCTCACAGAACCCGATGGCCTCGTTCTAAGACTGCATCTGTATGGAGGTTCGGCTGATATAACAAGTGGAAACGGGCACACAGAAAAGGTGGTTCTACACCTATTGAAAGATTTCCTAGGAAAAGGCCATTCCATTTATATGGATAATTTTTACAACGGGTATAATTTAGCCGCGAAGTTGTTATCTCACAAGACTTTTTACACAGGAACTCTGAGAAAAAAACGTGAATGCAATCCAGACATCGTCAGTAGTAAGATGAAAAAGGGAGAGAATAAATCTGTCTTTCATAATGGCATTCACATTGGCTGTTACAGAGATAAACGTTACATTCCTTACATATCGACAGAACACGACGATGAAATGATTACAGTAACCAATAAAAGGGGAATCTCGAAAGAGAAACCAAAAGCTTTAGCTTTTTATAATCAGTTTATGTCTGGCATTGATAGGCAAGATCAAATGTTGTCGTACTATCCATGCGAAAGAAAAACGCTACGATGGTACAAAAAATTTTTTATACATGTGTTTCAAATACAGATTTTGAATGCCTACATTTTATATAACAGATTTTCTGGGAAACGCTTGAATATGTACGACTTCAGAATGTCTCTAATAAATGAGTTACTACCGCCAAAAGTTTCTTCAGTTTCAACTGGTTCACTGGTTCCCACTCGTTTAGAACGTGTTCACAAACTAACTAAAATAGAAAACAAAACGGAAGAAACTAAAAAAGATGCGCCAGGACATGTTCGAAAAACTAATAGAATAAAACGGAAAGTTTGTCGGCAATGTACCGCTGTAAAAAAAATTCGTAAACAAACTCGCTACCACTGTGTTTTATGCCCAGAGCAGCCGGGCCTTTGTGATCAGGAGAGTTTCGATGCATATCATGCTAGTTTGAATTAAATTTTATGATAAGTTTTGTAACTTTTGATTTGTTTAAATGTTCTGATTATTTTTTTCTAACTGTATAATAATGGACACTAAAAAAGGTTTTATGTTCCTAAGGCTTCCTGTACACGACGCCGGAACCGCACCGGTGCCGTACCGCAATGATATGTATACAAATGATAATTGCTCATGGGCCGTGCCGCCGCCGCACCGCGGCCGCGTCGGCGCCGGACCGCCAGAGCGCCGCCATTTTGTAGACATTACACGACGCTCAGTGACAGGTCGCCCGCGCAGATGTCCACACGTGTGTCTTCAGGTATTTTATTAACATGGAGCAGTTTGATTATGAGTTACTGATTAATTTAGTGCAGGAAAGGGAGGTATTATGGGATAAGACAAGTGAATCTTATAAAGATAAAAGAAAAAATATAAAAGCATGGCAAGAGATTTGTGTAATTTTAAATGAGAAATTTGAAACTTTGTCCGATAAAGAAAAAAACGAATATGGCAAGTTGCATTTATTTAATTTAATCGTAACAGTATAGATGCCTACATAGTCTTCATGGAATATATGAATATATACCTACTTATTATGAATATATATTTTGCCATGACACTCGTCCTTGTTCAGACATAAAGTATTCAGCAAATCTGTTACGAACTGCGTTTGCCGTTTCATTCAGATCAGTCCGTAGACTATTGGAACTTTGGAAAGTACTAAACTCCGAGTTAGTCGTATTTATTATGTCGTTGATGTTCTCGTATTTATGAATAAAATTCTGTAATACGCAGCATGATTTTACTATATCTATGGCCAAATTGAGTGACACATCTAAAGGGCGATTAAAAATTTGCCACTTTTTGGACATTATTCCAAATGCACATTCTACATATCTTCGAGCTCTGGTTAATCGATAATTAAAAACTGATTTAGTTGCATCCAGTTGTTGACCACTAAATGGTCGTAGTAAATTACAATGTAAGGCGAATGCTTCATCACCCACAAATACATAGGGTAAATCCAAATTAGTATTGGGCAAAGTCTGAGGTCGTGGTAAATTAAGCGTGTTATTTATTAGACCTCGCCAAAATGCTGTTTCTTTAAAAATCCTTGAATCACAGTCTTTGCCATAAGCTCCGACGTCAATGAATATAAAATTATAATTTGTGTCAACTACAGCCATAAGGACGATAGAAAAGAAGTGTTTGTAATTTAGAAACATTGATCCACTTGATTGATTGATCTACGGCGCCAAGACAGTGCGGAAAATTAGCGATATTTTCAAAATCTTGAGCTATTTGAAGCCACTCTTCTTCAGAAGGCATTTTCATGTAGTTTGGTGCGAGCTCTAACCATATATGAATACATACTTCACGTATAATCCAACTTATAGTTTTCTTCCCAATTCTGAACCTATATTCTAAATCAGCCATTGAGGTTCCAGTTGCAAGGTATCTGTAAAGATAAAAAATACATTAATAATACCGTTTTTTTTTTCAGGTAAATTATTATTAAATAAATGGCGAAATATGAGAGATTCGTGGATGAAATACGAAAAAAAACTCAACGAATACAAGTCAGGATCAGGTGCTAAGAAACTTCACAAATACGTGTATTACGATAACATGCAATTTTTAAAGAAAATTGTTACTACAAGGGAAACGGGTTCAAACATGTTCCGCCAAATTAATAATAATGATTCTTCAGCCCCAAAGAAACCACGCTCTACATCAATAACAAGCGCAGTCGACGAAAGGATGTTGAAGTTTATTGATAAAGTTGAAAATGAAGATGAGAGCCGCTCAATGTCTTTTTTTAAAAGCATTGCAGCAACTGTAGACAATTTCTGTGACGCTGATGTGGTAGAATTTCAGTTTCAAGTAATGTCCATAATACGAAATATACAAAACAAAAACAGAATTACAAATGTTCATTATGATTACCAATATAGTACTCCAATTACTAATGCACCTACTACTCATCGTATAGGACAACCAAGTTCCTATGACTACAACGCCGAAATGCAATCCTCTCCTTCTTACGGATATCGTACTGCTGTCGCAAATGAATCGACCGTTACTAGACGACCAGAGACCCAAAATTCAAACTATAGTGGAACCAATTCTTTGACAGATAATGCAATGAGCCCCGATGGATCTACTTTTGATTTGGATTTTGCAGAATTAAACTGAATTTACGTGTTATATTTTTAAGTTTATTTTAATTCATAATAATTAGATACGTACATCTGGCATCTTCTTGAATAAATATGTTCTAATTAAATGTATTTTACTTACCTTAAGGTGACCACCAGTCTTTCTGCAGGAGAAATGCTAGGTCGCATATTGGTATCTTGATGTTGAATTTTGCTTCGTAAAATGTTCAACAGTGCATCAAAAGTTCTTACACTCATTCTGAGATATTCATAAAATTTTTCTTCATAATTTCTTAACTCTTCAAAAAGTACATGAAATTCACCCTTATCCTCCCTGAAGGATAAAACAGGGTGTACCCAAAATCTTCTTCTGCGTTTAGTAATTTGCTCTTGCCATTGCTTGAAGATCAAATAAGTGAGTAACACTTTCTTTTTTACTTAATGTTAACATTATATAGATACGAATAACAGTGAAGTCTGTACAGTTCCACCGACAATGTTATACTGAACTGTGATCGCTGCTTTATTAATAAACGCGGATACAATACGGTTTTTACGCGGCGACGGTGCGGCTGCGATGCGGCTACGGCATGGTGGTGATGCGATTTTGATGTGAATACACAGTATTGCGGTCCGGCGCCGGTGCGGTTCCGGCGTCGTGTACAGGAAGCCTAATTGTTGATTTTCTCAATTATAATATAATTACTAAGAATACAAATGTTCTTTAAAACTCTTATTTTAAAATAAAAGCATTCCGTAAGAACGTGTCGTATGTTTCATTTCAAAACTGATCTCAAAATGTATTCTTCAGTGCCGAGCGACTCCGCGAGGAGTCGACTCCGCGTGGAGTTTCATGGCACCATGCCCATGAAAATCTTTGCGCCCTGCCGACTACTCCGCGTGGGTACTTGTATATATATAGCTTATGTACATACCATAAGCTCTGTAACAACATTTTTACTTCTTTTAATTGAATTAAAGCATATTTTTGTAAAAAATAGTTATTGGTATTATTATACAGTATTTGTATGAAGCAAATTTCCGGCAATCAACCTGTTAATACGTAATACATTAGGTGAATTAAGGGTATTTCAAGAAATTTTTAAAATTACAAGAAAACCAAGGCCTTCATCTGGGGACAAAAATTTCAAAGGTGCACATTTTTTTCGAAAAAAAAAATGAAAGTAAGGCTCGCGACACAACTTCATTAATGTTCTGCAAAACCGTACTGAAGCTCAAGGAGTTCGAAGAATGTGATGGCACAGTCAATTTTATAAATTTAATCAATGACGTGTTTGATGGTTTAAATTGCCATTCCATTCGACCGCCAAGGTGGAAAAAGGCTATGTGCCCTCAAAACATTGGATTTATACGAGCGCTATTTACGAATGCTATATAGACTATTTGCGCTTGCTAAAGCTTCCGTCAGGGGAATTATTGGTTGAATCCCATCGGAAAACCGATTTTATTGGCTTGATCGTGGATATGAAGAGCGCTTTAAGAATGTATGAGAATATTGTAGAGCAAAAAAAAATACTTACAATTTATACCTCTGTACAAAATAAGCCAAGATCATTTTAGGCCTCTTTCACCACCACTAATCAACACTTTACTTGAAGTAAAGTGTTGATTAGTTACTTGTCAATTAACGTTACTTGGCAAGTAAAACTTACAAGTAACTTCAGTGGATTTCACAAGCGAAATTAAAGCTCTGAGTAACTACTTGCCGGTTTATTGAACGATGTCACAAACCGTACATTACATTGGTTCAATAATACGTCAACGTTACTCGACAGACGTCATCATTGGCGATTTATCTGTCATTAGCGACTTGTGAGAGGGTATTTTGTGTTTGTTTTGTTGTTGTTTTCTTATTATTCGTCCTCGTCGCCATGGAAAAAACCAAAAGAGATAGGAGCGCAAACTTTTCTCTCTACGAGAGAGACATTTTGGTATCCCTGATCCAAAAATATAAAAGTATTTTAGAAAATAAACAAAGCGATGCTTCCACTTGGAAACAGAAAGAAGCTGCGTGGAAAGCCATTCAAAATGATTTTAATGCTAGATCTGGAGGGACATTCCGGACAACAAAGACGCTAAAAGTAAAATATGAGGGCCTCAAAAGAACTGTGCGGAAAAAATCCGCTGCGATACGCTCGGAGCTCTACCGCACCGGAGGTGGCCGCAACACGGCGCCTCCGCTAGACAACGTTGAGGAGCAAGTTAAAGCAATGATTTCTTTGAGCACCGACGGACTGCATAGCATTTATGACTCAGATGTCATACAAGAAAATCAAGGAAGTCAAGGTGAGTTATATGGTTGTTTTTAAACATACAAACTTGCAATAAGTACTGAACTTCGTATTTTAGTATCGGGAATGTACTAAATTTCATAATTATTGAAATACAAACAATTATAATATGCTTTTAATGCCTTGTTACAGACAACGTCAATGTTCCCGATGAACAAGTGGAGATTTCTATGATAGATGTACCCGAGATTGTAGAAAGTACTACTTCTCAAAACCGTAAGCATCTATAGTACCTATTCAATGCATATCTATATAATTACTACATAATTATTATACATAACCTCACTCCTCGTCTACGATGGGTGTAATAATATCTTGTAATCATTAATCAAAGTTATATCATGATTACTTTCACTTACCTGGTGCTAATGTTGTCCTATTTTTTACAGAAATTGTGGTGCTAGTAGCTAATGAGTGTGAACCATTACCAGCCACTAGCAGTGCAGCAGACATGGTTGAAACAGAAAAAAATTTAGAAAGCATGGATAGTATGTATTGATACGGTTTTTAATATTTTACTTTTGTAAACTTGATATCAGTAATTAGATTATTGCATTACATACTCAACCACTCTAGCAAGACTATACTGGTCCTGTCATATTGCTTATCAGACATTGCTGAGATAATTATATTACATATTATACATAATTGAAACACTACTTGCTTCAATTATGTCTACATGTGTAGTAAGTTTTCTAAAATTTATTATTTTTGTTGCAGACAGCGCTTTGCTTGACAGCGACACTCCTAAGAGGAAGAGTGTCATAATACCAAATTCAAAAAAAACATGGGATGTCTCAAGTAGAAAAAATTTAAAATCAAAGAAACATCCTGCACTGATTGGTAAGACATAATAGAATTTCCCCTATACTTATTATACTCTTTGAATAGAATATCAAAGTTTATACATGACAGTAGACACAAATACTGCTTTTACCATATCTTTAGTAGATACTAGGTACATAGTAAAGGTACCATGTTAAGTGGTCATAATTATGTCACCATTTCAACCTGTTTTAAATTTCAATACTGTTTTTGTTACAGCAAATGTACCAAAAAGGACATTAATTGATGAGCTGACTCAGGCAAAATTAGAATTAGTTCAGCTTCAAAAACAAATTTTAGAAGAAGAAATTGTATATAAAAGGAAGGTATGGGAGTTTGAAGACAATGAACGCAGAAAGGAGGCAGAATTTAAAGAAAAAGAGCGCAAATGGAAGGAAGAAGAGTACAAATTAAAAATACAGAAATAATTTTAAATAAACAATGTTTTATTAAATCTATGCTGCATTATTATTCAGTAATGGTAAAAAGTATTCTTGCACTAGTCTGTTCCTGGTGTCATTATTAAATTCCGAAGTTTGTGCCATATTTTCTTCATGACTCTCAATATGTGAGTCGCAGTAGTCTTCGAAGCTTGTATCATTTGCATCAATGGCAATATTATGTAGTACAAAGCAGGCAACAATTATAGCTTGTACTCTATTTAATGTTAAAGTTATCTGTCGCCTAAGAACAGGAAATCTATTTTTGCACACTCCAAAACACCTTTCAACAGTATTTCTTGTCCGGATGTGTGCTTCATTGTATAAATTTTCTGCTGGGGATGATGGATTTAGAAAGGGTGTCAAAAGATATTGCTTTAACTCGTATCCACTATCACCAAGAATTAAACTATTTCCAAATTGTCCACTTTCTAATCTTTGTTTCAAAAAGGAATTATTAAAAATAGTTTGGTCATGAACAGACCCTGGCCATCTTGCCACAATGTCCAAACATCTTAATTTACTGTCACAAACCACCTGAACATTAATTGAGAAATTGGATTTTCTGTTTCTGTAATTTTCAGCTGAATCGCCCCCTGAAATAACAAGTTTATAGGTGTTACATTGCTCTTATTTACATAGTTAAATTATACATTATTAGGTATATTCATAATATTCAATTCTGAAGTATAACATACCGGGTGACTTTATTGTAACGTGGGTACAATCCAAAGCCCCTATTACTCTAGGGAATCTTGCGATTTGATAAAAACCATCTTGTAGAATACTTATATCGTCAGGGAACTTTATCATAGCTGGTCGTAATTGAGCGATTGCTTCAGTAACCTTCTTTACAATGCGGCTTGCTGTAGGTGGACTGACACCACAAAAATCAGCAGCACTTCTTAAGTAGGATCCAGTAGCGAGATATCTTAATGTTAATAGTAGGCTTATTTCTGTTGAAACTGCATGATTTCTGAAATCAAGATATTTGTAAATACATGAGTAATTAGGTACACAGATACCTCCTGTTGTAGATAGGTTACTGACAGAACATCGTATTCTTTATTTTTTAAATGTAGAAGAAATTAGGTGGATAATTATCATAATTTGATTAATTAACTTAATAAAAGTTATTGTTTAATTTAACTAAATAAATAATGATAAAATTATACCTACTCACCTTTGCGTTTTAGATATTATTTTATGTTTTATTAAATTATGCACTTGGTTCACGGTATACTTCGATAGACGAAATCTTGCCAAAAATTCAGTTTCATCCAATTCCGTAAAATAATCAACACGGGATTTAAAGACACGAATCCTCGATGTCCGTTGCAGCGTAGAATAATCTAATTCATCTAACTGGTGATCAATTAAATCAAATAGGTCCATTTTCAGCGACAGATAGACCAATTCAAACTCTGTGATTAAATTTAACCGTCAAGTAAACTCGCTACTTGGTAGACGAAGTGGCAAGTAAGTTACGGGTCAGTTTAATCATATGATTACTGCTACTCGAGCGTCGTGAAATTGACACATGCAGTTATGGGTGACTTTAATTGGCGGTTAGTCTACTCGGCACTTTACTTGAAGGTGGTGAAAGAGGCCCTTTGAGTTGTTTTTTTCGGCAATTAGGGCGAGAGGTGGATTTAATAACAATCCGAATGCTGTACAATTTTGGGCGGCGTACAAAAAACTTTTAGTTAGGGCAGAAATCAGAGACGGTTGTATTGGAAATTGTGTGCCTTTGGAGCAAGTGAACATTTTGACTTATTCAAGTAAAAATCCCATCGAATCACTGAATGACTTAACAGGCAAGAAACAATTCATAGAAATTGAAGATCACAGTGCACTGTATGATTGTTATGTAGAACTTTTGACGCAAGATGTTGGTTGTTACAATGATAGTGTATTGGAGTATATATAGAGCTGCCACCTCTCCGGGTTTGACCCGGAGTTTACGGGTTTGCATGGTTCATGTCCGGGCTACGGGTTTAACATCGATACCTCCGGGTCCGATGGAACGGGAAGCGACAACACGTCATCACGCACCGGGCGCACGGCGCGGAGTGCGTGCGTGCGTGACTGATAGTCTGAGTGAGACGTACAACGTACAGGCGCGGGCGCGGGCGGCCGAGTGAGCGGGAAAGTGGGAGTAGCAGGCAGGGAGCGTGGGCGGGGTACAACACGGCTGCCCCATTTCAAAACCTAGTAAGGGACACTTTTTACAAAAATCGTTTTATTGCATAATCTTCCTAACCTAGTAAGTCCCTACCGAATACAAAAACATCAGCGTTAAAAACTCACTTAAAAGCAGATATATTTAAGAATCGATACCTAGTAAGTGCACTATCCACTCCCTTGTGACCAAATTAAAACCTAGTAAGTCACTTCAACCAATTCAAAACCTAGTAAGTCTCTGGACTTACTAGGTTTTTAAATGGTCGTTGCGCCTTACTAGGTTTTTGAAATCAAGAATCCAATATAAACGAAGGGCGGGGTAGGGCGGGGGGATCCGCAGCAAGCCACACACGTATCACTCGCTCGTGCTTCATTCGGCGTCGATGCGCGAACGAAGTAACTTTTGTCCCTGTTTTAGTTTATACTTCAAAATATGAATCGACAAATGCAATTTTACCGTTCGAAAAAGATTGTGGCTGCTGCTAATAAAAATAACAATATGGATAGTGATTTAGAGACAGAGTGGTAAGTTTAATATATACCTACCTACATTTCTTTTGGCATGTAATAAACACGTGAACTGACATCATATACCTATACAAAGCCTAACTCTTTGTTTTATTCGTTATTATTGTTTTGTTTGTTATGGTTTTGAGTTTGTTGGTATTGGCTTCAAAAGGGGTTATTGGTGACTTTTAAATAATATTATAAAAACGGTTGCGGTTTGTTTGTGTTTTGCATGTTTTTCTTTTCTTTGCTTCAGTTTGTCTGCTAATAACTGCTTAATTGAACCATCTACTTCCTCATCGCAAAATATTGAAGAATTAATTACAGTTAGCGATTTGGACGACTCGGTTGAAGATCCTGATTTTGAATTGCCTACGTCTGTAAAAGATACTTCTTCTGATAATGATTTGACATTCCGTAATATCGTATTAGGTGATACTCTACTCCAGCAAAATAGACAACCTGAAATACATTATGTTGCTGCATATCCTGGTCCAGTCTTTAATTACAATGCTACCCAGCAATTAATAGATGATTCTATGAATGAATATGATGATGTACCAATTGTTATAAAACAAAATAAAAATGAAATAAAGCATCCCATGATAATAAACAGTTGTGATGGTAAATGCAAGAGGCAATGTGCTACGTTTTCACAGGAATGGCGGAAAGAAATTTGGGATAAATATTGGGATCAAAATTTTATATCAAGGCGTAGATTTCTGAACAAATGTGTCAACATATCTTCAATAAAGCGACGTAAAATTGAAATGAGAAATTCTAATGAGACTTTTTTAAAGAACGAAAGTCGTTATTTTTCATTGCCAAATAAAGACAACGAATTAATTCCCGTGTGTCGAAATTTTTTTTGGCAACTCTTGGCTAAAAAACTGATGCCGTGATAACAGAGCTAAGTAGAGCTATAAAAAAAGGACTGCTGAATGCATCTGTTTCCAAAGAAAATAGAGGTGGCAATAGAAGAAAAATTAATGGAAACATCATAACCGAACATATAATGACTTTTCAACCCACTATTAGTCATTATCGCCGTCACAATGCACCATTTACTAAATATCTACCGAGACATTTAACATTACAACAAATGTACAAAGATTTTAAGCAAAAAAATCCAAATTTTAAATGTGGAATTGAATTATACAGGCAAAAAATAAAAGAACTGAAAATATCATTTCACATGCCTAAAGGCGATAGGTGTGTAGAATGTTCGATGTATGAAGAAGAACTGAAGAAGTACAGTGATGTCAACTCAATGCCTGAAGAAATAAAAACAAAATATGAAAATCATAAGTCTAAAGCTGACTCTGCTTTACAAAGATACAGATTAGACGGAACAAACAAAAACTTAAACAGAGTTAAATATATTTCAATGGATTTGCAGAAAGTGATCATTTTACCAGAAATGCCTGACATTAAAGATGCATTTTTCATGAGTCGTTTGGTTACTTTTAATTTAACATTTGCTCCAATTGAAAAAAAGTCCAGCGATTTTGCCACGTGCGTCCTTTGGCATTATGCTCAATCTGGACGAGACGCAAGTGATATTGTAAACGCTATATATGCTTTCTTACAGGCTAATAGGGATATGGAGCACTTGTATATATGGACTGATAATTGTACAGCCCAAAATAAAAATTGGACCCTTTACACAGCAAATAATACGATAGTCAATAACTCCTCGAATGATCTTAAATCGGTAACAATTAGCTATCTAACAAAAGGTCATACTCACATGTCCGCGGATGCAGTTCACGGCAATATAGAATTGAAAATGAAGAGACAAAAGAATATAGGGTCTAGGCGGAAACAGTGACTCAGGCGGCTACAGTGACTCATTACTACTTTGGCTAGAAAAGGATGTGCATAGTTGTTGTCTCCCTCACTCGTTTGAAGTTAACGTTCCTCGGACGCGTACAAACCAGTCAGCCGGCGACTCAAGCGCCAAACAGTGGTGCCACCACATGTTTTTTTTTTAGTGCTCACAAAATTATATTTTAAGGTAAGTTTGATTTGTTTTAATAGCTAAACCACATAAGAAATCTTGTAATGATTGTTTCTGTCTTATAGTTATGTTTATACAGATTGCCTTTGTGTATTAAATTCAGTTTATTGATTAATTTTTCGATCCATTTCAATATAAAATATTCAAAATAGCGGAGTTGTGTACAGTGACTCAATTTAAAGCGGTACACAGTGACTCATGAGCCACTGTGTACTTCAATTTTTTTTTCAGTTCTATGTCTTCCTTTTGATTTTGTTTTTGGTAATTTGTTTGATTATTATATTTTGTTGATAGAATGCCACGCCAAAGATCTACAGAACGCAAAATTGGAAACGCAACACAAGGAAACATTAAAGAAGGGTTGTTACTAATAAGAAATGGAGACTCGATAAGACAAGCATCTAAGAAGGTTGGTGTTGCATTTGCTACCCTCAAAAGATATTATTGGAAGACTAAAAACTGTGAAACTCTTGAAGATTAACAGTTGGAGCCAAATTACGCCGTTAATAAAATTTTCACAACGGCACAAGAACAAATTCTCAAAGAGTACTTTACTCATTGTTCTCTCTTGTTTTATGGGCTGACAGCCAAAGAAAGCCGACAAGTAGCATATCAATGTGCTAAAATAAACAATTTGAAAATGCCTGTCTCGTGGGAAGCAAACAAAATGGCTGGCAAAGACTGGTTGATGTCTTTTAGACGTAGACATGATATTAGCTTGAAAAAATCCGAGCCAAAAGGTAAGAAAACTATCGGGAAAGTAACAAGTGGAGAAAGAGGAACATTAGTAACAACCTGCTGTATAGTAAGTGCCAATGGGAATTTTTTGCCTCCCGTGATGGTTTTTCCTAGAAAGACATTCAAAGACCACATGATTAAAAACACTCCACCTGGAACTCTTGGCCTGGCGACACCGACTGGATGGATGAATTCTTCAATTTTCCCAGAAGTTATAAAGCATTTTATCAAACACACGAATGCATCAAAGGAAAATCCATGTATTTTAATTATGGATAACCACGAGTCACATTTGTGTCTAGAAGCTTTAGACTTAGCAAAAAATGCAGGGGTGAATATATTGACATTACATCCCCATACATCTGCTAAGCTACAGCCACTTGACGTAGGTATATACGGACCTTTCAAGACATTTTATAATGCTGCTATTGATTCTTGGCTTCTGAGAAATCCTGGCAGGCCAGTCACTATTTATGACTTAGGTGAAATAATAGGAACTGCATTTCAGAAAGCAATGACGCCAAGAAATATAGTAAATTCCTTTGCAAAGTGTGGAATTTATCCCTTTGACAGGCACGTATTTTCAGAAGAAGATTTTCTGCCTAGCTCTGTCACCGATCGTCCCTGCCCGGAAAGTCTTCGTCAAGATGAAGTTACTCGCAGTCCTATATCTCCAAGCTTACTTGAGATGTCTGAACAAACTAATTTAGAAATATTTGATTTGCCTATTAATTTCAAGACTAATGAGTCTACTGAACCACTTTTGTGTAACTTGGAAGAGCCATTATTTTTCAAGGAAACTGTAGAAGATGACCCACCAAATACAAACATTATCACAGAAAACGCACTTCCTACCTCCATCAACATGCCATCGACTTCATCTCTTAACATACCCTCGACTTCGCTCATCGACACACCATTGACTTCATCTAATAACGTACCATCAACGTCATTTATAAATTTATCATCAACTTCATCCATTAACATACCATCAGGTTCATTCGTCAACATACCACCGATCTCATCACCACAAGTATCTTTTAAAAGTCCGTTTGAATTCAGAGATCCTATAAAAGCCAAACCTAGACAAAGTAACAGAAAACGTAGGAATCCAAGACGCAGCCTAATTGCTACCGATACACCTGAAAAATTGTTGTTGGAACAAGAAAAGACAGTAAAAAAAGAAGAAACGACGCAAAGAAAAGTAAAATTACTCGAACAATATTAAGCAGTGATGAAGAAATGGAAAATGAAGAGTTATTTTTACAAGATTCGGATGACGACATAGAATGGCCTACAGATCATGGATATGAAAAGGACGCTGACACTGATAACGGGAACATTATTTTAACGGATGATGATTTAAAGAAACCTTTACCTCATTCACCCCGAGAAGGCGAATATGTAACTGTCCAATTAGCTACCAAAAAACAGAGATCCTTATATATTGGCAAAGTGTTAGAGGAACGAAATGAGAATATGGAATTTTACATATCATTTTTGAGACGAAAGCCTGGTACAGAAAAGTTTATTATGCCAAATAAGCCAGATCTGTCTATTGTAAAAGAGGATGATTTAAAATTTATTCTACCTAAACCTTTAATGATTGGCAGCTTCGAGGCCATTTTATTATTTTTCAATCGATTTTAGTTTTATTACTGTGAATTAGGTAACGATGATTAGATAGACGTCTTGTTATGCATAAATATCTAATGTCTGTTTTTTTTTGTTTGTGAAAGTTGATCTCATTTGATTATTTAGTTGATTTTTTAAATATTTTTTATTATTTGTTAATTATTTCTTTAGAAATTATTTTTGTTTGTTTTGATAACATTCAGCTTTTTAGAAAATAAGTCTGTTACCTACCCGTAATGTGACCTCATGATTAAAAATAATAGAGTAAGAAGTTAAAGTGTGAACCAAAGTAGAATTAAAATACAACTCTAAGACTGATTATATTACTCGTAAGTCTTAAATTGAAATGCTTGCTTTTATATTTGTCATTTTATGAAAAATAATAAAGAGTTTTAATTAAATATGTCTTTTTTATTTCCATTGAGCCACTGTATACTATTAGAGTCACTGTGTACTACACTACTGAGTCACTGTATACGTCCACCGGTACACAGTGACTCAAATATTTTTTTTTATATTTTATTTTTTAGTTTAGTTATTATAATGTGCAATGAAAATATAATGATACAATATTGATATGTAGTAATCTGACTTCAATATCTAAAAAAAAACACTTTGTTTATACATTATTTACTATATTTTTGAGCGTATCGAAAAAATCCGAGTCACTGTTTCCTCCCTGACGATGATTTTCAAGATTTTAAGGATACTGTGATGCAATCAAGGAAAAATATAAAAGTTATAGAAATCACTTGTAGATATGACTGGCAAAAAAAAAGAGAGCGGTACGACATAATGATCCCCTTAAAGATTTTAATTTAAACTCTGTTTTACAAGTGGAGTTTATTGCTGGATCAAGAAACCTTTTTTATAAAACAAGGTACATAATTAAAATTAATTTAATTCACATCATATTAGTAATTTTTTTTCCTTTTTTTTACTTTAATTTAAATTTATTTTTTCAGATTTGATGAACCCTCTCGGGAAGTGGACTTTTTAATTAAAAAGTTTGATTGCACTGTTCTACCCAAAACTATTGTCACTCCAAGGGGCATTAAACAGAATAAAAAAGAAGAAATTATCAATAAATTGGTATGTTTGATGCCTGAAACAAGAAAGTCATTTTGGCATAATTTACCTGTGAATGACGCGTCTGCGGATTTGACAAATGATGGGCAAATGTCTGTACTTGAATAGAGTTCGGCTGTTGCAAACAGCGAAACATTTGTTTTGTTTTTTTTTTAATTAAAAACTTTTGTATTCAATAAACCATTAATTTATTTAAATACGCTATATCCTTACTAGTATTTACTCAATGACTTATGCTAAGTTTCATATTCAATACACCAGAACAAAACCTAGCAAGTGCTCTTACTATGTTATGAAACCAGTTTCTAGATGAAAGTAACTATCTCGTGTCAATTATCAAAATTAGTAAGGGGTTTAAAATATGCAATATACACATATATCAAAAAAACGTTAGTACTACCTCTATGTGTTCATTATTTAGTATTTTTTACAACCAATAGTATTTTTTTTATTTAACATAAATACTTTTTGAAGGCTGACCTATATTACGTTTATGCACTCTCGTGTAAAATTTAGTTTTAGGTCTTTACTAGGTTTTGAAATGGGGCAGCCGATTAATGTCAGTGTGACGCGATATAGCTACCACGGCGTGAGGTATACTGTCGTGTATCCGCTGTTTCCTGTCCGTTGTGTTCACAATCACCACTACCGCATACGACAGCCCCTGGGCCTCGTGTATTGTGAGTACTCGTGACCCCATGCCCGATCCGTATCCCTGGTTTTTGAGGGATTCCTTTTCTACCTGAGTGTGTACCAGATATAACGTGTTCGGGGGAGACTTCGGGATCCGCGCCCTTGAAAAACTTTTTAACTCAAGGGATCTCACTCTTGACTTAGACGAGTATATGCCACAATACACCATACCAAGAGCATATGCCACATCCATTGGGTTTCTATGAGTGCAGAGAAGTTCCCGGGTCACGGCCACGATGTGTGCAGGGCGGGTGTATACGAGGGGGAAGAGGTGGTCGCGGTCAATGAAGGGAAGTTGATTCACGTCACCAATAAGTAGGACTTCTTTGGCCTGAGTTATTCGTGCAGCCATCACAATGGCCCCAAAGTGATTCATGAGAGCCTCATCTACCATGATTCGGTGGCAGCTCTCTTGTTCTTTTACTCCATTCACTAAAATGGACGCCATTGTTCGGACCTTAGATTTGACTAATCCCCCGATTCGGCAGGACAGTTTGCCTCTGAGGTCATTTGCCGCTTCTGTTGTTGTGGGGACAATTAAATCCCTTTCCGCTTCGAATTGGTTCATTATCCAAGTAGTTTTGCCACATCCCGGTACACCGTTCGTCCAATGAAACATCGGAGTATCCCAGTCCCTAAAGACTACTCCGTCCGGCCCAGTTCCTGA
Organism: Spodoptera picta; assembly: GCA_038387885.1. Lineage (NCBI taxonomy): Eukaryota > Metazoa > Arthropoda > Insecta > Lepidoptera > Noctuidae > Spodoptera > Spodoptera picta. The sequence continues at coordinate 3,987,215 of JAZHFQ010000308.1, forward strand.
GATGGATTTTGCCATTTCCAAGATCCCATCATCCAGCATAATCCTGGTACACCTGGCAACCACCACTAAGGAATCTTCGGGGGGTGTTTTAAATTTCACAACTCCATGTTTTTCTGTCTCTTTCTCATCCAGAGACACAAATCCTGCGGTGGCGTTATAAGCTGCCATACTACGACTTATTGACGCACCTCTCAGTACTTTCAATGTACTGTTGTCGTATATGACTGCTTCCGCAGCCTCGAGCCTGTCATCCAGTATCAGCTCGTTTCCCTGCAGGTAAGTCTGCAGGATCGCTTTGCACGTTCGCAAGTTGACTTGCTTTGTAGCTTCTATTACTGCGACAAACTCGAGGAAAGCGTTTATGAGATGGTCTCTGGGAGTATCTGCATGGCGGAGTTCCGGCGGACAGACGTGACCCATGGCGACTCTTGTTGGCGATGACTTGGGTTGATTAGGTTGTACTTGAGCGACATGCCCTCCCCCGTGCGTGGATCCGGTCATACTTTTTCTGAAGGGTGAAGAAACGAGACCCACAGCTGTACATATAGCTGATGTTATTGCCCACATGCTGCTTCGTGAATCTCGTTCCCTATTTTGCCTTTCGATGTTGAGTTTATGTTTTTGCAGAGCGCTTTGTTCAGAATATTTTTGTTGTAAGCGCTCTGAACCGCTTGGAGAGCCGACACTTGGAGGACCCTGGACCGTTTTTCTAAGGAAACTAAGGTCTTGACCTCTGTCCTCATAAACGATGACTTCATGATGTTCTGAAGCTTCGACACAGCCCATGAGATCCGCTGTTTTTCCTTTCTGGGAAGCCACCACTGCGGCATCCACGCTAATTATTCTAGATGTTACGCCTTCCACTTCTCCCCACCTACCTATAACAGACAGCACCTTGCATGCTTGTTGAAAACAGGTCATTGCATCGACGCCGGGAAACATTGCAATAGTTTTATTGTGCGTTCGCAACAGTCGACAGGTTTGACCCATCAGTTTTATTTCTGGAAGCGCTTCATACTGTTTGCGTCTCATGCTTGTTTTAAAGGTGCTGCCATTCAACAGGGAGGCAAGGCCCGGTGATATTTTGAGCCATTTCTGATTTGAGGTATTGCAGAAGGCGATCCCCAGTCTCTCGCTGCCGGTGCTCATGAACAAAGCCACTCCTCGGATTCGTATACCTTTCGTACCATGCTCTCCTTGTAAGAGGATTTGCTGTTCGTTAATTGTGAGCGGATCAGCCATTGTTGTACGGGGAGTCTCGGACGCCACCATGGCGGAATTATATCGACTCTCCACGCTGGTTACTGTTCGGCTCCTTTTATTAAGTGTGCTGTTTCTTTCAGCCGCCCTGCAAAAAATGGCATCCATGTAACCCAGGAAGTGCGGTCTTTTAGATTTGTCAGCTAGTATAGAACTCAGTTCAGAGTGGACCAGGCTTGCATCAATTTGATGTTCTAGGTTGGTTCTGGCGGCCAGAAAATGAGGACAGTCGAGAATGATGTGCCATACAGACTCACTGATAGTTGGATCGCATTCGCAACCCGCACTTTCTTTTAGCTTGAACCGATGCAGGTACTCAGCGGTCCCTCCATGTCCCGTCAAAGCCTGAACTTGGGCAGGTGTCAACTTGGTCGATCTCACTAATCGATATGCCTCCTTGACATCCGGGAGAAACGCTTTAGTTGCCTGCCCAGTAGTGGAGGTTGTATATCTGTCCTGCCACTTCCGGATGGTTTCATCCCTGATTTTCTTTTAGACATAGGACATGGGTACTCTGGTGTAGTCTGCTGTGGTGTTATCTTTTGTTTTGGCAGCGGCTTTAGCCAATTCGTCTGCTCTCTCGTTTCCGACCGTTCCAACATGGGCCCTCAACCAGTAAAATCGAATCTCTCTCCCCTGCTCCCTGATGTTTCCAATACACTGTTTTATTTCTTTAGCTAACTGATGGCTCACTTTGGGGTTTTTCAAGACGTCGAGAGAGGATCTGGAGTCACTCATAATATTTACTCTTGTCTCTCTACTGCCTTCCACAATTTTAGTGGCTCTATTCAGTGCATATAGTTCTGATTGAAAGACTGTGTAGGCAGAGTCCAGACTAAAAGTGGAAAAGGCCGACTCGCGCCCCTCCTCCCACCAAGTCAGGGCAGAACCGACTCCTCCATCAAGAGGACCGGTAATTTCGCCGATGAGAGAAGATCCCGAGTCACCATTCTCCAGGAGCTCATAATTTACTGATATTAATTTCGAGCTCTTTTCCTGGTGGTAGATAGTCTAGAGAGAATCCTCTTTTGATTCGATATAAACTAGCACTCTCCTGAATTCTTAGGTCAAGTGGGATTGTGCCCGACAAAACCGTTGCTGACGTGAGCGACACTGTGCGATAAGCTCTACAGATCTTTTGCGCGAATCCCCTTTGAAGAGCATTTAGTTGTTTTTTAGTCAACTGCAACTCTGTCGCTGGGGCCCATACATTCGCAGCGTAAAGCACAATTGGCTCAATGACCGCGACGTAGATTGTTCTCGTTATCTCGCCGTTCAAACCCCATGTCACCTTTGCCGCGCGTGCTAGCTGTTTGTAGATGTCTGCAGCTTTCGTGCACGTTGCGGATATGTGGGATTTAAAAGTTAGTTTTCTATCTATGGTGAGGCCCAAGAGCTTTATCTCATCTACGAGGTTAAGCCTGGTACTCGACATGCACAGATCTGGGGGGCTAAAAGCGAGCTTTCTTGTTAGCAGCATCGCATTCGTTTTGCTTGCCCCGAATTTGAGCTTGTTACTAGCCCCCCAGGCCGATACCAATTCCAAGGCACCATTTACCGACTGCTCCAAGACGCTCACCTTATGGCTCGAGAACAAGAGAACCACGTCGTCCGCGAACGCCTGGCAATAAACCCCCTCACTTGTGAGTCTGTGAATTAAAGAATCAAGAACAAGGTTCCAGAAGGTTGGTCCCCCTACGGATCCCTGGACGCAACCTTTGTTTGTCGCCTTTTCGCTACTAGCTCCGGCATAATTGACCTTGATTTTCCGTTCACTGAGGTAGGAGTCCACCAGGGCGTACAGGTTTCTAGGACACTTCCTTGCGATTAATTGTTGTTTTAGAGAAGGCCACCAGGCGTTATCAAAGGCATCCTCTATGTCTAGCGATACCAATATAACGATTTTCTTGGCGTCGATTTCCGCTTTTACTTGTTCCACCAGATCATAGAGGGCATCCTCTGTTCCACGCTGAGGTAGGAATCCATACTGGTTTTTGTGCAGAGTTGGAAGGATATGCCATTGGATTCTTCCTATCATCAATTTCTCTACTATTTTTCCAAATACGGATAGGAGTCCAATTGGTCTGTATGACTTCGAATGAGTGTAGTCCTCCTTGCCCGGTTTCCGGAGAACAACAACGTGTGCAGATTTCCATTGTGTTGGGAAGTATGCCCGTTCCAAGCATGTATTTGCTATGGCAAGGAACACCTCCCTTTCGCACTGGATAGCTACTGTGCAGATATCAGCCGTTAGGACGTCAGCCCCAGGGGCTTTTTTAGGATTTAATTTTTATTTATTTTTTAATTTCATTAAGCACTAAATCTACCTCGGCCTGGGAAAAAATAGGGTCGTTCTCCGAAAGTTCGGTTATTTCATTAAGACTCTTCCCATCCGTTAGTTTTCGAAGATCAGCATGACCGGGGTTATCTGTATTTTCAGAATCATCAGGGTAAAACGTTGTCGCCAGCATTTCTGCTGACTTGGCCGGACTCAGAGTTAAACCCTCTGCGTTTCTTAAGAGAACATCCTCTTGGTATTTTGTGGTTTTCCTGATGACTCTATATACCCCATCCCACATACTTTCCCTCTTTTGTGTTGAGCAAAACTCCTTCCAACTCCTTGTTTGTTCCTCATCTGCTTTTGACGCGTATGCTTCCTTTGCCTGTATGTATTCGTCAATGACGAACTTTTTGCGTTCCTTATCCTCCTTTTTTTTCGGAGCACATCAGTTTTTAGATCCTCCAGGGTCCCTGTCCACCATAGAGGTTTAGATTTCCCTTTCTTCACCTTTAATTTGGGAATAGCTTTTTCAAATGCCTCTGTGATGGCGGTAATGTAGGCTGTGACCAAGGCTTCTAGTTCCCCAGGTGATTGGACACTCTTTATTTTTTGTGGAGTTACCTGTTTCTCCGACAGAAAGGTTTTGAGGTGACATTTAAATTGATTCCATTTGGCCTTTTTGGTGTAGTAGACTCGCGTTGTTGTGGGCTTCGTAATTTCTAATGCCCTTTCCAAGTGCAAGTCAAATGTAATGGCGTTGTGATCGGAAGTTGTAAGGCCTCTGTCGACTGTCCAGTCTTGAACCCTTTCCAGCAAAGATGTACTGCAGGCTGTAACATCCACTATGCTTGTATAAAATCGGTCCTGTCTGAGTGCTTCAAATGTTGGTGTATCTCCTGTATTGAGTATGTGGAGGTCCATTTCGTTAAGGAACGAATTGTAGTCTGCTCCCCTTTGGTTTTCAGAGCTGCTGCCCCACCAAGGGCTCCAGGCATTCACGTCTCCAGCCACGATGAGGTTTTTTGTTCTTAACTTTGGTATGAATTCCAGTAGGGTATAATTGGGGCGTTATGCATCACGCAGCTCGAGCGCAGCGAGAGCAGTAATGATATTCTAATCTGATCGGTTTTCTGGAAATTTGAATGTGAGCTTAATCATTTATTCGTTGCGTATTATGGTTCGTACGTAATACTTCCGTATTATGGTTTTCAGGTTGAATGACTTCTTCCCAGTCTGTGTGATGCAAAAACCCTCCAATTATACCGCTTATACGGATTGTAATGTATGGAAGTAATTTTCTTAAAAACGGTTCAAATAGAAGGAATCTCATCTTCCAAATCAAATTGACTCATTTTAAGCGCAATGTGTCATCGTATACACAATTATATTCTAATAGGGTAGATATAATTCGACTCGGCGCACAATGCAATAGTGCATATTCTAATAGAGTAATTGTTTCAGACAGTTATTGATATAATTTATTCCTTTCACAGCATTCAAATAAAAACATTGAGGAAAATGTATAGCATGTTGCATCCAAGGATCGTCGTAAATCTCCCAATCTTCTATAACACCTCCACATGAGAAACATGCTGCTTTATCATTTACACCATTTCCAAAATAAAAAAATCCGGCTTTAGCCATTTCCATGACCAACCTTCTCCTTGAATTAGCCGTTGCCCAATAATGTCTAAACGAAATTTCACGCATTTTATACGTATTATAAATGTCATAACGAGGGCTACATTTATTTTGAGACATGGTCTGTTCACTCACTATATAGTTCTTCATACAGATACAGATAAAAATGAAATGATATCGTACTGCTGTAGCCAGCAACTTATGAAGATTAATTATCATTTGATTGGTGGGGGGGGGGGATAGAAGATTTGAAAATGAAACAAGAAAATAATTATTTAAAAAAATTATTATTAATACACCATTTATTTGATATATACAGTTATATAAATCTTGAGAATATTTATATTGATCGTATAAACTTATCAAACTAGGACAACCTTCATCTTCTAAATTGAATATACTAAAATTACTATTTTCTAAAATATGCTGTAACCATAACACTTTTTCTGAACCTTTGACATAAATATATTTATCTCTTAACAAATCTATAACCAAATTCTGATAATTAGAATAGGGTACAAATCCTTCATGCCAGTGTATCTTTCTGTTACTTTCAATCCAACTAACTTGTTTTTTTTCTTGTTTGGTTAAGTTTTTAAATGGAAAGGGTGGCTTAATTAAAAATACTTGTAATTTTTTATTATAAATTATAGCGATTTCTTTTATTCATTCATTTGTTTCGGTTTTAACTCGTCGAGTACCGGTTTTGTAGACACAATTATAGAACAATAGATTGCGGTCACCGGTGACCGCTTGGTGTTTGACAGTTTAAAGCCTTGAATATCAACAATAGCATTCATGATAATCTGCGCACTATGTTGCTGAGAGGTTTGTATTCCAGAAGTCGATCATTTATAATCAAACAATATGCAGTTGTCTTATCTGGTATTTGTGTTGAACATTCAAATTCCAATCGTACATCCACTGGACCAGTTTTTAAACTATCGTTTTGCCTCGAGCAGTCTAAAATAAAGACTGGGGCTTTTTCTTTGAAGTCTTGTAGATCAAGCAATGAGTCTACCGGAGAGTTGTAATACGACTGACGAAATTTCACATACATTTCATATAATATACTATATTTGTTCTCACAAAACTTTAAAGATAAAGGCTCATAAGGATAATATTGCGATTTTAAAAAGAGCGTCACGTTTGTCACCTCTCAATGATCGAACACTGAACTGTCTTTAGTTCTATTATTTTTCCTATTAGTCTGCAAGCAAAAAATTACATACCGAGGCTTTTCTAATTGAGAAGCAGTCTTTACTGACCAAGAATGCTTTATAGTTTTAGGTAGTAAAGGATATTCATATAAATCCCAATTTCTAAAAGCTATCTGAATAGGTTTATCTCTTTCTAAATACTTTAAAAGTATTAAACGTTCTCGATCTGAAACTTTTATGTGTGGCACTCTCCATTGCACCCTTTGTATATCTATTTGAAACTGAACGACTTCATCAGTAAGAATAACGCTATTTAAGTTAGAATTACTCCTATTCAATATAAGTTCGTGTTTACAATTTATCACAATTTTATTGTAATCCTCGGCAAACCCTAAAATCTTATTTAATGGTACCACAGCACTAAAATGCCCATCACTTTGGAACCCGTTTAAATTCCAACCCCATAATGCAGCAACTTTACTTTCTGCTTCATTTAATGAGATGTAAGACTTTATTGTTGATGTTATTTCGGAATTTTTTATACGATCTATTTCAATTCCATTCATTTCGTATCTGATGTCTTGAAATAAATGCATAATAGGGTTATTAGTGAACGTAACAGTTTTTTTGATCGGGTGCCCATCCTTACCGAACAGCTTTGCCTGACCTTCGATGTAGATTGAACTGGCTGATGGTAGCACGTATATATCTTGCTGATGTATGGGGATTCTGATTTCATCGTTTTCTCTAAAGCTGTTATTGTAGGGATTGTATGAATGGACTTCATAACTCTTGATTGAACTATCGAAGTGTGGTAAATCAGTAATCTGTAGTATACTCATATTTTAAACCCTAAAGCTTTAAGAAAATCTTTATTTGATTTAGTCAATTTCTTCACGTTTTTCTTACGTCTGTGCACCTTAACGGTTGTTGACGGAATAGGACGTTTTATTTTCACGGGAGGGTTTTTATCATATACTATCATTTTGCTTTTCTTAAATGAAGACGTAATTGAATATGTTCTTCACTCACAAAATCAATACAGTAACCAAACTGATCGACAATTCTGACAGATATGGATGAAATTATATTTTTGTTCACTGGGAAGTAAATAATGTTCTGGGGTATTTCTATGTAGCCGTGACTTGAAGCAGTATCAGATATGAATTCGTGAATAAAATGAGTCGGTAATCCGTTGTAATATGAACCGTGCACAAGATCACATTCGATTCTGATTACAGCTGTTGAACTGCTGTTAATAGCGGACACATTCGGTCTTGTTTTGAATACTGAAAAGTATAGTAAACCGCACTCGTATTGATCAGATAAATGAAGAGGTGGTTGAAAATACGAGACCAGTTCTGATTTATTTCCAGAGATGGTAACCGTAGTAGACATGCTTGTATACTGAACTCTTTACAATGATCTGGTTTATTTTATTTCTTGATTATACCAAAAATTCTTTAAAAAATTTAAACATAGATGTCCACAATTGAAGGGGTGATCACGTTGTAAATTTTCATAATTATATTGAATGTTAGAACCTACATATTTTATAAATTCCTTTGGAGGTTTAAGATTTCCATAACTGTCGAAATATTCAACATAATCATTATGTTTTGCATAGGCTACCCAATGAGAACCAGGATTTTTAGAACTATCTAAATTAATAACTCCGCATTCTTTTTTATACGGATATTTAGGGAGCTCATCTCTCATAAAAACACCTCTAAAATGGGGAATTCTATTTCCATACTTTAAAATGTCAAAGTTAGTTAAGGCCCGTTTGGGTAGCCGATACGAAAATTCCAAGGCCATCTTTATGTGGTTTAAGGTGTAGTCCTTTCCCAATACATAGAGCTTCCATTTTTTCATTGAGTCTCCTCGACCTCATACAGCTTTTTAGCAATTTTGTATTCATTTATGGTTTTAGCAATACCAGCTGCACCGCCTGCTAAAGCTCCCGCCGCTGATAACCCAGCAAAAATAGGAATCAAAGGTAGTACTCCCCCAGTTTTTGGAATAGGAATAACACGGGGGAGCTTAATCGATGAATCGTCAGCTAATTCTCTAGTAGCGGCAATAGCTAATTCTATAGCCATTTTCTTGCTCTTAGGTTTTAATTTTTTTATGTGTCTTTTTGCTTTTGTAATAATAATAATAAACACTCTTTAATTTACTTTTTAATCCTTTTCCGGATGTAACTTTTGAAGAACGTTTTTTCCTCAAACCAGAACTAGTTTTAATTTTTGCCGACATAGCCTTGCTTACTAAGCGTGCCGCAAGTTTTTCACCTGTACTGGCATCGGAAGCAACCGCTCGCTGTTTTGCCATTTTTAACAAAATTAAATCAGCCTTATGTCGCTCTTTCAAGTTTGATGACTTGTGATATGCAATATCGTGACTTGTTTACACCGTTATCTCCTTGTGCAAGTCTTTTTATTAATTTAGTACCAGGACCACAGTAGTTATATCCGGGTAAGTGTAATTCAAATGGTAAATGATAAATAAGCCAATTGAGAAGACTGCTCTCTCCAAAACACATTATAAGACTGATGATTCCGGTTTGAATACTTTAATAAATAGTTATGCGATTCGATTTTGTTGTTAATATTATTTTATTTATAATATAACATTCGATTTATCAATCCAACTGTTTTCAGCTGAAGACAAACCTAGCCATTTTACCAAAACCCTGCTACCTTTTCTTCTAAGAACTTTCTCAACTAGATATACATTGGGATGTTTTGTTTTTTGAAGTTCTTGTGTATAAAATGCACCTAAAATAGGCTGACCTCTGATAGTAGAAAATATAGTTAGAAAATATAGTTAAGTATAATAAATAAGTACTTACATACTTTACTGTTGTAGAATTCCGTCACAAAAAAAAACGTAGGAAAAACTTGTGACACTAACGAACACAGCTCAAATTAAGTATTCAAACTTATGTGTAAGAAAGTAAAGTAAAGCACATTCATCGAGTGCATACTTTTATAAACCTTAATAATAAAGACGTGTTCATATACGAACTCCTTGCAACAAATTATAGCAAAAAAAATTACAATAAAAAAATATTTATGATATTTGGTCCCTATGACAGTAGTACTTAGCTCCTTGCAACAAATTATAGCAAAAAAAATTACAATAAAAAAATATTTATGATATTTGGTCCCTATGACAGTAGTACTTAGAGCATACTTTTAATTGAACAAATTTCTTTTACTAGTATCAGGTATGAATGCATCCTAATGATGCACATATGGAATATGTCTGCTCATCATATTAACCATAATAGCTTTTCACCAAGCAATTGGAGATGAAAATCGTAAAAGGAATAAGAGCTCAATTAACGGCGGTCATAACAAGAAACTTTCTTATAACCAATTATATGAGACCTCATTTATGTATGCACGAACTGATACGCTTTTTTAATATTAAACCAACATTAGTACAAGAGTGTTTACGCTGAAAATGCGACCTCATTGCGTGGTCATAAGGTGGTTAATCCTTTTAACAATTTTTCGACTTGGTCTCTTTTATTGTGATGAGTTGATTAAAAATAAAACCAAATTGTGTACACAGTACCAGGGAAATAAGTTTAATAGAAATGTTTAAAGTAACAACATAATCCTAATTTATTTTTAAAGCTAATATACATAGGTGTGGTATAGTAAGTATATTAACTACATAATTTTAGCTACTGTTGTTATTGAATATATTTATTGCACAATTTTATTTATTTTTTAATTATAAAATGATTACAATTTTAATACTATTTATGTAATATTTAACAATATAATTAGAGACAAGTGGAAGGAGGGAAGGGAGGCCTTTGTCCTGCAGTGGGACACTATAAGCTAATATAATAATGATAGTATAATAACAATATAATAATTATGATTATACACATAAACAAAGATAATTTAAACTTAACTAAAAAGAATGTTACACAGTCATAAAAGTCTGAATATAAATATACAATTTTATTGAATTTTTTCATGAATTTTTCCAATTATATTTTCTAAAGCGAAGTATATATCATCACAATTAATATCTTTTATTACGTATTGTACGTTTTAGGCTAAATATTATTAATAAAGAGCAGAAAAAAAAATACTCACCGACATTTTATGTAATTATCCCAAACAAACACTCGCAGTAATTGTTACCAATTAAATATACTTTTAATTTATTGCAGTCATATATATGAACAAGTTCTAAAACTCTAATGAATTCTTTCCTAATTTAGAAAACGGCGCCACAGCGTCGCGGATACCTGAGATGAAATTCTAAAAAGGAAGTTTTATGTACCATTGTACGCAGTGTTAGCCTAGTAGTATGAACCTTACAACGTTTATTCTTTATGTTAACTTATAAAAGAAAAGAAAGGATTTCATACAGTCTTTATTACATAGGACATAAGCATAGCGGTCTACTCCTTTCGGGCTTCGGCAAATACAACTGAGATGCAATGTTTTATGTATACTTAACAGAGGCATGATAATAAACATGCTCACAAGTGTTATAATGCAAGTATAATGAATGTCTTAACAGGTCGTATTTCTGTATGCTACATCGTAAGTTTAGATTTAGACGATCAATCTCTTACATATTACAATGCAACAGATGCAAAACAATACATCACGATACTAGGAAGTCGGATTCCCCGCTGAATGAACAGTTACGAATCGAACGCAATCCTTATTCGACTGTATTGTTATTGAATACGATATGCACATTACGATCTGCATAAGCAGTAGAATTGGGGGCTTTTGCATCACGCAGCTCGAGCGCAGCGAGAGCAAGTGTCCAGAACCCCCAATTATACCCTACTAATTCCTTTAAGCGTACCAGCTTGAGATGTGAATATACATCTGATCTCCCTCAAGGTAAACAGATATCACTCCAAGCTGCAAACTACCCGAAGTTACCAGTACGGCTGCCTCGGTTTCCGTTACTAGCTGAGGATCGTGTATAATCCTCAACCGATCCGAAAAAATCATTACAGCCGCTTTTACGGGTTTTCGGCGATTGATTGTGCACTGAATGACTCTTATGCCCGGGTATTGTTTCATTTCTCCGGTATTACCTACATACGGTTCTTGCACTAGAGCCATCGAAATACCCTTCCTCTCCGCTGCTTGTATTAGTTCTATGGTTGCTAGCCTAGAGCGATGCAGATTTGCTTGGATGATGTGCATTCTGCTACAGCTTAACCTTGAGAGAGTCTCGCCCTGTTGCGCTCGGTCAACTTTAGCAATACGCTATGCGAGATCGTGCTATAGCGTCCCACTTCTGTCTCTCTTTACAGACGTCACTGAAGGCATTGTGTGCGGCGTCGACGCTGACTCCCCGCACCCCCAAGCAATTCCTGCATACTGGCGGCTTATTTAATAGTCGGCTTGGACACCTTTCCCAGGTATGCGGTTCTCCACAGTGACTACAAAGGTGCTCTCTAGCCTGGCATACTATTTTGGTGTGGCCGTACTCCAAGCATTTGTTGCATTGTACCAGAGGAGACTGATCAAACACCGGTCTTCTCTGCAACCCCACGTAAATTTTCCCAGCTTCCCGAAATCGCCTATGAATACTCGGTGACAGCTCCAGCACTGGATGACACTCGTGTTGGTTCCGTGCCTTTTTCCTGTACTTCACCCTTATGGTGCTGTCCTTCATACTGATGTCGCTCAGAAGATGTTTATTTTGAGCTAATACGTGCTCTACTAGTTCTGTATCTGTATGATATGACAGCACATCTGCTATTCGGAGCAGTGGGTTACTAGCTTTGGCTACTTCCACTTTGAGGTCATCCTTTTTCCGGACCTGGCTTTGCACCAGCCTCATATCTTCTCTGGTGCCACAGCTTATGATGACCTTCTGGTTCTTTGCCTTTCTCACCTTTTCTACCTTTGCTCCTGTCTTCTTACAGTCTAGAGCAACCCTTATTTTTTTTTCAATGACATTGTCCCCTGTGTTTTTAGGATCTGTGGAGCTTATGATGAGGGTGTGGTTTGGTCTGGGAGCTGATGGTTTGGATGCCACCTGCGCGTACATGGGCTGTCGGATTTGTTTGACAATGTCTGCCAATGCCATTTCTGTACATACACTTGGTGCAGGTGGGGGAGGCGTTCGCTCTTTAAGCTACCTCATCGTCCGCAGTTCTGAAGATACTGCATCCAGACGCTCGGTGATAGGTTGAAGGTCATTTTTAAATTGGGGAAGACGAGGTTGCGGTTATACTGTTGAGTGACAGAAGTCTGGCTCTTTATTCCCGATCCTGTTGAGTTCCAGGTTTGCCCACACGGTCACTGATGCGTTGAGTATTGAACTATCACTTTCTACGATTACACACTGTTAGCTCAAAAATTTACTATTTTATAGCAATTTTTACGTGGAACTAGATGTTTCTTGTTCGAGAGTCGTACGTTATTATATTTATACTCGACTCCCGAGGCCAGTCGCCAGTCTGAGTCGCGCGCGCCCGCTCCGCACGCAAGTAACGTTTCAATCGATTCCGCGGCTCTTGCTCGCTCCCGCCAAAAGTTTTGTTTTTTATGTATGTTAGAATATAGTTATAGTTCCAATAGTTGTACAAGTCACTGTGCACTAATAAACTGTTTATGTGCTCTAAGCGTAGTGTCTTTCACTGAGTACAAACCCACGCCACCACCATCATACATATTATTTTAGCCTACGTTAATCCGTGTAGTTAGTACACGTTTTATATAATATAAATGTCACATTAAAACTTAGTAATTATTTTGCCACTCAAGGTGGGCATTATTAACAAAGTGTTCCGCCAGATGTACACGTATATGAGTAGGAGTATTGGGCGATCTCCTAGGTACACTGTCTAAAGGAAAAAAAGAAGTTAATTGCTGTTGGTCTTGTCGCCATGCACCTGGAACAAGCTCTCCTCGCTGTTCAGAGTCAAATGCATTTGTCTAAACGCACACTACCACGACAGCAGTTATACATAAGTGTATCTATAGGTATCTATACCTTTTTCTAATACAGTCCACTTGTATGCATTTTTAGTGACATTAATAAACCTTTAAAGCGTCCACACGTAGTTTTATGTGCAAACACCGTCCAAGCATTCCGAACCGAATCTTGTCGCCTACCGGCGGCTAACCAGCGTGCGTCGTGAACAAAAGAAAGCGATAAGGAACACGTTTTTTAATTGCATAGTTTTTGTAGACGGACTGTGACATCGTTAATATCGTGGTTAATATTATAACAAACAAGAACATTAGCTGTGCTTACAATATTCAGTGTGTGATCGGATTACGAGTAAAAACTTACTGTAAGTGCTAGTTAACACGTGGTCTATGTGCTCACAAGCCCCTACTTGTGGACCTTATTTTGCCAGTGAAACTTACGAGTGTTAAATACATATATTGTCATGGAAGATCTTGTGGTATATCAACTTGAGCTATTAGATAACCTAACGAACGCAGAGAAAAACTATAAAAAAACGCCGAAAGATAGGATTAAAAGACCGTACTTGGAAACAAGGTTAGAAATGCTTGAAGAGCTTTGAAATAACTTTAAAAATGGACACAAAAACATTGTTTTGAGCATCAGCAGGGACGAGCAAAGAAAAACTCCATACTTTGAGGAAAATTGTATGTGCAATATAAGTCGATTATGAAGGAGGCTCTTCAGCCATTCCTGGATGCAGCACAACAAGCTTCAACGCTTTATACAACTGAAGGTCAAGGGTCATTCGCGACGTGATGCTCGGACAGTAACGAAATAAAATTGCCACGTATCAACATACCTACATTCAGCGGCAAATATGACGAGTGGCAGACATTTTACGACTTGTATACAACATTGATACATAAAAATACGAAATTATCTCCAGTGCACAAAGTCCATTATTTAAAAAGTAGCTTAAAGGGCGAACCTGAAGTAATTCTTCGTAATTACACCACGACAAATGCGAACTACACCGATGCTTGGAACGAGTTAATACTGCGTTATAACAACAAAAGATATAACTGTAAATCTATTTTGAGAACTTTTATATCACAAATGCCTATACATACTGAATCGGCGAGTTGTATAAGGCATCTATTAGACACAAGTTCTACGTGTTTAAAGTCGTTGAAGAACTTAGACGTGAACACCGATATATGTTATAATGGGACTTAATTATCACTTTTTTAATAGAGGCCAAACTAAATCAAGAATCAGTAAGACTATGGGAACAACAACTGAGTACATCTAAATGTGATATACCCACGTGGCAAGATTTAAGAGATTTTCTGGAGTCTAGATACAGATCCTTAGAGATGATCGAAGCTAACAAGACAAAAACGTCACAACCGAAGCCAGTAGCTAAACCTAAGTCCTTTCATGCGAATGTGACCAAGGAAGGGAAAGAACCCGAAGTTAAATGTATTTTATGTGGAGATCAGCATTATATATATCATTGCAAAGCATTCGCCGGTATGTCTAAAGGAACAAACTTTGTTTCAACTGCCTTGCGCCATCACACTCGGTGAACAAATGTCGACAGTCAGCGTGTTGCAAACGATGTGGACGTCGGCATCACTCCCTTCTACACTTCGAGAGAGAAGGAAACGCCGAGGAGTCCAACGAGGCGACAAACACGGCTACAGGTATCAATCGTGAGGCGTCGCTAGGTGAGTCATTTGTAGTAAGATTACCATTTCAGAACGAAGATCCAGAATGTAAATATGGTGGTTTGATGAGATAGCCATTAAAAGATTTGAATGTTTAGAAAAAAAGTTGTCAAAAAATCCTAAATTGCAAGATGAATACCGTAAAGTAATGGTTGAATATTTAAAATTAAATCACATTGTAGAAATCACTCCTTCAGAAATTGATATACCGGCTGTCTATCTGAGAAGACAAGTTGACTACAAAGCTTCGTGTAGTGTTCGACGCTTCTTGCAAGGGTACAAATAACGTGTCTTTAAATGATAACTTGTGTGTTGGACCTCAACTTCAGCAAGAGTTGCGATACATTTTAATTAGATGGAGAACACACAGAATCTACATAACATCTGATATAATTAAGATGTATAGAATGGTTAGAGTATCAGATGCTGACACAGACTATGACCGTCTTATTACAAAAAATCGACTTAGTACTGGTTTAAACCCGGACTATAAGATCTAGGTTTGTTACGGTATTAAAGCTAGTACCAGGACTAAAATTTGTTCCAATTATAAAACTAAGACTATATGAGGAAAGTTCTACTTTTCTTCAAATTCTTTTGCAACGGCCATCCATTGATTTTCAGTCTCGGGTAGCTGTAACAAATTATTTCATCTAAGGTAAAGTTTTTCTTATTTTATTTTTCAGATAACTACCAACAACAACACACAGCATGTGCATGAATCTATATCAAATGATGAACAATTAGCCAGTGATTCTGCCTCAACCACGCAACAAGTACCTAGTGATTTGACTTCATCCACACAACAAGCACCTAGTAATTCTTCATCGTCCATACAACAAACACCCAGGAATTCTGCGTCATCCACACAACAACAGCACAACACATCATTCAGAAATAAAAGGCGCCGTAATAACGATGACACTGCCACATTAACAGAAGCAGTGGGATTACCCAAGCACAGTGTAGAGGTACAATATCTATCCAAGGAAGAAGACTGTTACACTTCTTTTGATTACCCAAGCACAGTGTAGAGGTACAATATCTATCCAAGGAAGAAGACTGTTACACTTCTTTTGATTACCCAAGCACAGTGTAGAGGTACAATATCTATCCAAGGAAGAAGACTGTTACACTTCTTTTGATTACCCAAGCACAGTGTAGAGGTACAATATCTATCCAAGGAAGAAGACTGTTTGTTACACTTCTTTTGATTACCCAAGCACAGTGTAGAGGTACAATATCTATCCAAGGAAGAAGACTGTTACACTTCTTTTGGGACCCACATTGCGTATGAATTGAAAAAATACGACTCGCGAACATTTACACTAGTAAAACATGCTATCAATAATGTTATATTTCAAGCTGATATGGGTCAATTACCTGGTCAGTATGGGTATTATACCGGTGCCTATTCAACGGATTTAACCAATTTTACCTCACACCAAAGCAATTACAGCGACACGCCAATTGCAGCACAAACTGCACCTACATAAACAGCGGAAACTCCAAAGGAAGCGGAGGATAATCAAAATGAAATTTCTGAAATATTACGTTACGTCAAGAACAAGAAGAATAATTCAGAAAATTCTTAATTATAATTTAATAAAACTTCTTTAAGTACTTAAATTATAATTTTCTAAAATTTTAATTATCATAATAAATAAGCAGATAAACATAAACGTTTTTATTCATTAACTCACCTTCACATGATCCTTGAGAGCCTTGATAATTGTGTGGCGGCTTAGTAACCGCAAATTGCTGAGTTGCATTATTGTCGAAACCTGGGAGCGCGGGCGCTCGGCTCGTGAGTCGCGTACGTCACACCGCCCTGCCTCGACATCTACATAGTACGTAGTTAGTAATAACGAAGTATTGTGGAACTGAAATTAAAGACATTTATTTCATCAAAATACATTTTTCTTTATTCACCAAATAGTACACAAGGACACGCACAACACTGGTGACCCATCGACGTTTGCAAATTACGTAATTTCGTGTGACAAAAGAGTAGGCGACTCACTAAGTGCTCGAGGCAGAGGCATATGAACCGCGTGGTGCAAAGTGCAGAAGTGAGGTTATAAAGCAACGCGCACATATCCGCTCATCAAAATGAACCCGCAACTGGTACCAGGTACTCCAGGCGCTACTCCAGCAACGGCAGCGGACATAGCGATGGTTACGGTGCAAATGAGAGTTCCAGAATTTTGGAGAGAACTACCGAGGTCGTGGTTCTGTCAATTCGAGGCGATTATGACACCACAGAAACAAGGCGACACGCAGAAGTACGACATGGTGTTGGCAAAATTACCCACAGACGTTTTGCAGCAGGTAACCGATATTATCGAAGCACCACCGGAATCACGCAAGTACGAGATCATAAAAGAGCGCTTACTGTTGGTTTATGAAGAGAGTGCAGACAAACAATTTCAGAAATTGATGCACGAAATGGACCTGGGCACACAAAAACCGTCGCAGTTACTCAGGAAGATGACAACGCTAGCAAAAAAATGCAATCTGACAGAAGAACCACTCAAGAGGCTATGGTTAGACAAGCTCACACCTAATGTGCGCGCACTACTGGCAATGAGTGAGGATACCAAGTTGGAGGAGATGGCCAAGAAGGCGGATAAAATATTAGAAACCCTTGGAAGCGGCGAGGTTGCATCTATAACGCCGAGTACGTCGACAGCAGGACCCAGCGAAAACGACAGCGTAGCTAATCACTTAAAAGAATTAGCAATGGAAATGAAGGAATTGCGTGGAGAAATAAATGAGATCAGGAACAGAAACAGAGGCAGCGCAAGAGACACAGACGGAGGTGGGCGATGGCAACAACGTCCCAGATCCAAAAGCCGGACGCGGCGAACACCAGATTCTCCCGACTGGCTATGCAGACACCATTACCGCTACAGGAGCAATGCGCGGACGTGTGAAGCACCGTGCAGCTGGGCCAAGAAGCAGCGGAAGCAGGAAAACTAGACGCGGTGCAGTCAGCATCGGTGGAAGATTGTGCCGCGGGGAACCACCGACTTTGTGTAAAAGACTACAAAACGGGAATTGTGTACCTTGTCGACACGGGTGCTAACGTGTCGTATCACTGACACGTTAGCACCCGTGTGTGAGTAAAGTGAGTAAAGTGAGATCAAAACAAAAACAAGAGTGCACGTATAAGCTTTTCGCAGCAAATAATACAGAAATCAGAACCTACGGTGTAGTGACTCTAGAATTAAATTTAGGATTACGTAGAAGTTATAAGTGGTCATTTATAGTTTCCGATGTAAAGCAACCAATCATAGGGGCAGATTTTTTAAAGGCACACCAATTAGTTGTAGATTTACACAACAAAAGGTTGATTGACGGTCTCACAAACTTGAGTAGAGAAGCAGCTGTAGTAAAATGTTCCGAAATGTCCATATCCAGCATTCAGCGGGACAACCCGTATAAAGATTTGCTCGAAGAATTTTCAGAAATAACCAAACCCGTTTCGTACAAAGAACCTTCTAGTCATAATACTTACCATCATATCGAGACTACAGGTCCCCCCGTTTTTACCCGTGCTAGGCCGTTGCCACCCCATAGGTATAAAATGGTACAGGAGGAATTCAGGGTAATGCAGGATTTAGGTATATGTAGACCATCGAAGAGCCCGTGGGCGAGTGCGCTGCACGTCGTGCCTAAGAAGGATGGCCAGATCAGACCCTGTGGCGACTATCGTGCACTCAACGCGATCACGAAGCCGGACAGGTACCCGATCCCAAGACTACAGGACTTCACCTATGGACTAGCAGGTAAGAAAATTTTTGCACGCTTAGACATTAATAGAGCCTATCATAACATTTGTGTAGCACCACAGGACGTAGAGAAAACAGCTATCGTTACCCCATTTGGACTGTTCGAATTTCCTAGAATGTCATTCGGTTTACGTAACGCAGCGCAAACATTTCAAAGGTTTATGAACAATACAGTCTTACAAGGTATAGAGTATTTAAACGGAGAACGAAAAGGGGACTGCTCGTACCTATTTTGTTACATTGATGACGTAATGATTGCAAGTACCGACGCTAAATTACTCCGTAAACATTTAAAACTCATTTTTAGCAGATTCGAACAGTTTGGAATAACCATCAATCTGTCAAAATGCTGTTTTGGTAAGCCTGAGATAGAATTTTTAGGGTATAGCGTTAGCCAGGAAGGACTTAAACCTTTGAAAGAGAAGGTTGAAGCCATACAGAATTACCCCCGACCAGAAACCGTGGAACAGTTGCGACGATTTCTGGGAATGGTTAATTTTTATAGATTACATATCAAGCAAGCGGCGGAGCACCAGGCCGAGCTAAATAAGTTTTTGCATGGGGCCAAGAAAAAGGATAAGTCAAAAATAACATGGGACGATAGGGCCACGGCGGCTTTCGAGCAGTGTAAGGCAAGCCTACAAAGCGCCATTACACTGTCATATCCAGAAGACAAAGGTAGACTGTCTCTAATGTGTGACGCATCAAATACATGCGTGGGGGCAGTGCTACAGCAAGGAGCCACCGGCAAAACAAAGCCCTTAGGTTATTTTTCTAAGAGACTATCGGAAGCCCAGCAAAAATATAGCACTTACGACCGAGAACTATTAGCGATATATTTGGCTATTGTGCATTTTAGAAACATGATCGAAGGTCAAGAGATTACTATTTTTACTGACCACAAACCACTAACATACGCTTTTTCTAAAATAGGTACCGATCGAGAGACCCCACGGCGCACAAGGCAGTTATTGTATATCAGCGAATTCACGAGCGATATACAATACATCAACGGAAACGAGAACCCGGTTGCTGACGCGCTATCACGGGTAGAGTCCGTTGTTTGCCCAACGGCTATCGACTTCGACGAAGTCGCACGGGCACAGGAAACAGACGATCAAATGGCGCGTATGTTAGCAGAACAACAAGGTAACACGGTACTAAAGCAAATTCATTCACCATTGTGTAATAAAACAATTTATTGTAACATTTCAGATAAACAGGTAAGACCATATCTCCCACACAATTTTCGTAGAATAGCATTCGAAACAATACACAACATCAGTCACCCCGGAATTAGGGCCACACGAAAGATGATAACGAAACGTTATTTTTGGCCGGAAATTAACAAAGATGTAATCAGATGGGCTAGGTCTTGCATTCACTGTCAAAAAGTAAAAGTACAGCGGCATACAGTTTCTAAGTTATGTAGTTTTCCATTGACAGATAGATTCGAACACATGCACGTAGATATAGTAGGCCCGTTAAGCACGTCACAGGAAGGCTACCGATATTGCGTCACTATGATTGATAGGTTTACGCGATGGCCTGAAGCGATTCCAGTTAGGGACATTACCGCAGACACAGTAGCCAAAGCCATATACGAAGGTTGGGTATGCAGGTTCGGATGCCCCCTGACAATAACGAGTGACCAGGGAAGACAGTTTGAGAGTGAAGTTTTTAAAAGCTTACTAAACATTTTAGGCATAAAAAAGACCCGTACAACGGCATACCACCCACAGGCAAATGGAATCTGCGAGAGAATGCACCGTTCCCTTAAAGTGGCAATTAAGGCTAGATGACGGGATAACAGATCATGGGTCGACGAATTACCTACAGTATTATTGGGACTTCGTGCGGCTTGTAAAAATGACGAAAACGTAAGCTCAGCGGAATTGGTATTAGGACAGACATTACGTTTACCAGGCGATTTTTATTGCGAAACCGAGAAAACCAAAGTAGATCATTTACCTACGTTCGTAAGCAAACTTCGAAATGTAATAAACAGTATGCGGCCTCAGTCGAGAGATAACAGCGATTCGCGGAAAATATTTGTCCATAAAGATTTAAATACGTGTTCTCATGTTTTTTTAAGAAATGATATGGTAAAAAGCCCGTTAACCCCAGCATACAGCGGCCCTTATAAAATAATAAGTAGGGATAAGAAAACATTTTACATACAAATAGGCGATCGTCAATCAACCGTTTCCATAGACAGATTAAAACCAGCATACATTATTAACGAAGAAAAATTACCAGAAAGTAGCGGTACTAACAATAATCAGCGTGAATCAGATACAAAAGCGAGTGAACAAGAATCGCTACCGCCTATGGTTAAAACCACACGCTGTGGTCGAGTGATTAAGCAACCGGTGCGATTTTTGCTCACATGACAAATTATTGAAAGTATGTGACTGATTAATAGGAATTTTTGTACATTTCACTGCGGTCATTTAGATAGTTTTTGAACAAACTATATAACGAGTTTTAAGATGGGAAATAACCAGAATAGGGAGTACGTAGCCACTGCACAGGCCCAAGTAGTAGCAGGACAACAGTTAGAAAGTAAACTGAACTACTTCGGGATAGTACTCATTATCATCGCTGCAATGATGGTCTTATTGTCATGTTACGCTATCAAGAGAGGTTGCGTAGGCCATGCGAGAGACTGGTTGAGAAGAGAAGTTCCGTTGATATTGTCAGGACAACCAGTGAGCAACCAGGTACCACCCGCGACTGTTTCGGGTTATGTGTAGCAAAGACGGTGTTGTGAAATGTTCAAAAGTCATCTTGTGAAAACAAGTGTTACTAAAATGTCTACTTATAAGTTGTGTCCCTAGAAATGTAAGTTATATTATATGTATTTCGTCAACGGCGTTACCATAACCAATGCTGCCGACCCTCGCGGTGTTATTTAATTATTGCAGAGCGGAGGTTATGGTAACTACCCTTAACGTATATTTTTAATAACATAATAACATAATAGTATATATATTTTTATATTGTCAAGGCGGTTCGGAGCTGAGGCAATGAGGAATCCGCGAACATGTTAGAAAGTAAGGAGTACTATAATCTATTTTTAGCTGCAGGGTATAAACAATAGGCAGCATTCAACTGTTGGAATGCTGACAGGTATATAATGTTATTGTAAGCTTAGAGACGTCCGAGCACTGTATTAGTGACGTAAGCATGTGGTTTTAGTGTTAAACATACATAGGTAAATTAAAAATTTTTATGTTAAAAATTTTTTTGAGAAAGGGGGGGTGTGATGTGGCGGCTTAGTAACCGCAAATTGCTGAGTTGCATTATTGTCGAAACCTGGGAGCGCGGGCGCTCGGCTCGTGAGTCGCGTACGTCACACCGCCCTGCCTCGACATCTACATAGTACGTAGTTAGTAATAACGAAGTATTGTGGAACTGAAATTAAAGACATTTATTTCATCAAAATACATTTTTCTTTATTCACCAAATAGTACACAAGGACACGCACAACAATTCCATCACATACTTCAATAATAATAGTAGATATCGACTGTTTAGATATGCGAAACAGATATTGTAAACTTGTATATGAGTCGGGTGGCCAAGAACCTTAACGTCACGGATAGCCTTTCTCGGGCTGTGATAGCTTCTCGAAAATTAGTATTCATTTTTTTATTTCAGATTCAAACTTTTCATGAATTATTTCAAAATCTTGCAAACTCATTCTCACAAAATTTTTGTCCCCACTTTCTTCGTAATTTATAACTTCCCTTAGCCTATTTCCACACTGTAATCTTTCACGAAACAATTTTTTCATCCACCATCTAGGTTTCCGTTTGTTTCTCTTTTTTTTATTTAAAATGTGTTGAATAATGACTAACGCCGCAGCAGTGGTGGTGTACGCAACCGCTAAGTTTGTCGGAGTCATGGCGAATGACTGGGGCTCGCGGAGCGCTCTGGATCGATTGACCTCGCGTACAGGTTCGCGGCGGTCCGTACAGGAACTGTACGCGTATCCAATGTACGCGTGGACAGTGTTTCCCAACTACGCGTAACACAGGAACGCGCTATCCGTACGCACCTTCATAGATACATTACGAATTTGTCTTGACTTGGACTTTTAATTTTGCTCATGATTCGGACCGGATTTTTGTGATTGATCACAACGACTTGACGCTACTCTGGAAATTGATTTTCTGTACGTCATAACTAACCAACGGTAACCTTTTTACTCTGCAATCGAGTCTTGCGACATGCATCTTGTTTACGGAGAAACAAGGCGTGTTAACACCAGAGGAGCAGTAAGTTACTCTGCAAGGGACGCTGGTAGGATTTACGCTGACCGAAGCGATATTCAAACCGTCAGCACCCAGCTTATGGAGTATTTTTAAGAGTGCACAACTTTTACTCACAGGGCCGACTTCCTCATGGCCCTAATATTAATGGAGGAAGACCACAAGGACATAATGTTGATGTTGTCGTACAACAAGTTGCTGACGATCCGTCAGAGTGCGTGTTATTGCAAGAAGAACTGGCATACCGCGATCTACAGCGCACCGAATACTGAAAAAAATAGGATACCATCCGTATCATGTGCAGAAAGTACAATGTTTAGTAACTCGAGATTACGCACCGCACGTATCTTTTTGCCGCACAATGCTTGCATAATGAAGACCCGAACTTTTTTAACTGAGTTTTGTGAAGTGACGAATCAACCTGCAAGAAAGATGGCTACACCAATTTGCATAATCTGCATAGCTGGCAGTTATCAAACCCACATTTACCAAGAGAAGAGCGTTCACAATACCAACTGAAAATTAACCTATGGACTGATATTCTTAATGGCAAAATTGTCGGTCCAGTCGAACTGCCTGCTACACTTAACGCACAAAATTATTTACATTTATTGAGAGACACACAGCCGGGAGTATTAGAAGAATCTGACGACTTCTTGCAAAGTATGTGGTTGCAAAATGACGAATGTCTGGGTCACTATGCACGGGAGGTGCATAACATCTCCGATATTCTTATTTTTTTATGGCCATATGCGTTTTATTTTCTTGCATATTTTTTATGGATAGGACATTAGTCAATCTACCTCCCATAGCAGATCACTCCTCCCATAGCATTGATTCACTATATCTGGGACACCCTGTATAAGTCATAAAGGTTTCAATACCTTTATGACTTATACAGGGTGTCAATACCTTTATGACTTATACAGCTTAAAATTTGCAAAAGAGTATGGAATCATTATGATATGCTTGCCACCTCACTGCACGCACCGCATGCAACCATTAGACGTATCTTTCTATGGGCCACTGAAGACATATTTTAACTCTTTCAGTCTTGGTGGTTAGTAATTGTTTAGTTTTTGGTTTAATGTGACCAATAATGAGTAAATTAGATAAGTGGAACGACGAAACGACTTGTCGTTTTGTACTGCTGTACAAAACCTACGATTGTCTGTGGAATATGGAATCGTCAAACTACAAAAATAAACAATCAAGTGAAAATGCTTTAGAAGCAATCGAGAAAGAGATGGGCATTGACAGTTTCGGAAAAAATTGAAATAAATAAAAAAAATACGAAGTCTTCGATCTACTTACAATTTAGAAAGGTTAAAAATCGAGAAATCTCAAAAATCAAGCGCTGGAGCCACAGAAATATATAAACCTTAATTGAAATGGTTTTACATGCTACAAGAAGTAATGGTCAAAGTTGCGGATGTGAAAAGAAAACCACAGGAATTATATTTATTCATAAAGTATGGGTAAGTAGTAGCACCATGTTGAATATTTATTTATTTATTTATTAAGTATTCAAGAAAAAAATTATTTAAAAATAATTACTTATATGTTGAAGTAACAGAACATGCTATCACGTTTTCGTAAATTGCATAATTTACTTCTTAAAATCCCGAACGTACTTTCAACTATTCACCGTGCTCTGGAGAGACGATAATTAAATATTTTTTCAGCATAAGTTAAGTTCCTTGGCAAACGTGAATAGGGCTTTAGTAAATATGATTTTAAAGGAAAAACATCATCTCCTATTATGAATTCATTGTCAGGTAATAGGTACATTTTCTTTTAGAGCATTATAGAGAGCACTGCTGAAATATGCCTCCATCTGATGCTGAACCGTTGCTACCAACATTTATGTATGTAAAATTGTAGTCATGATCAACTAATGCAAAAAGCACGATGCTGTTTTTCTTTTTAAAATTAAAGTACAGTGGGCTGCAAGGTTGAGGCGCTATAATAACTACATTCTTTCCATGATATGCTTCCCAAAATGAAAAATAACGTGCATAATATTTATTTTACATTACTTTTTCAGGGTTTGCAACAAAGAGATGAAGAAATACAACATACTGAACATACTGTTATTTCCAATAACACAGATATAGGACTTGTTTCACAAAGAACACTTGTGAAAGGAACTCTTGGGAAAAGAAACGTAAATAATATTAGAGATATTTTGGCCAGCGATCAAACAAATGAAACCGATAGTGATGAATGTGTTACTTTTGGAACATATGTGGGGTTGCAATTAAAGATCTTCTGAAAACCGTATATACACTCAATCTAGTATTAAAAATATCTAATCTGAAAAAGAAACTAAAAAATGCATCCAGTTGTTAAATATGTTATAGTACTTTACAATTTCAATGAAGCAGGAAGAGCCTGTCTCATATTAATATTTTTTTTAGTAATGAGTCCACTGACTTTACTCAAATGTAATTCGAAAGTTTCTGGTGACATTCGAAAACTAGTTTTAGAGGTATATTCCTTCTGATCTTCAGCTCTAATTTCTTCTAATAACTACATTTAAACTTTCATTTCTTCGTACTATCTAGTTACGCATAAATAACTTTTTGCTTCGTAATCGTATTAATTCGTCTTCTAGCATAGTTAATAATTCTGGTAATATTACATTTTGACGCGATTCAATTCATAAAGCTACCGTGCGAATAGTGTGCACATGTAGCCCTGGACCACGACTGATTGCGCAAGTTATTATTTGCTCCAGTTATATGCACGTATGTATAAGTACAAGCGAGTAACTCGAACAAATAGCTTGCGCATATTACTCACGCGTGTTACCCGCATCTTTACTTGCTCCAGCTACATGCACCGTATATAAGGACCCTTACCTTTATATAATCCTTCAATCCTTCAATTAATGCGTCGCATACTTCTGGAATAATAGATGAAATAGGTAGCATCATCCTCACTAATTATACTAGTAGTAGGCACTAATCAGGGCACGCTTTCATAATATTTAAAGATGAACACATTAAAAAGAAATATTTATACTCTGTGGTCTTATTACTGGCAATTTTATTGTATTTTCTTGTGCACAAGCTCACTTCGTACTGGAAAATGTTCCAATTTAATTTGGTGATTTTCCTACATAAATGGGTCGAAAACAGCGTTGCCAGAATGTTACTTTTGTAACATTTTACGTTACTTTTGGCCCTCACATGTTACTTCCATGTTACACCACACTCAATGTTACATTTATGTTACTTTTGAGAATTTCGTGTATCGTACAAAATCGTGTATCGTAGAACGCACTTATGAACATAATTGTCATGTCATGTTGGCACACTTGATAGAATACAACATAGCGTTGTTAGCCAGCAATTACATGAACTTCAGTTATTGCAAAACAACCGATGCGTATAAAATAGAATACGCTAACCCAAGATTTTTTGTGCCCCTTGATAAAATATATTTAGGTATAGCTGCACAGTCGTCCATTGATGAACTTTCAAAAGAAATACCAGAACCAAAAACGGTAATAACGGATTTCAAGAGAACTTGTCTCAATTTTTATATTGAAACCATAAAACAGATAGTACAACGTTTCGATTTTTTTGACCCGTTATACGGTATTTTAGATGTGATTGAACCAAGCTTTGCTCAAAAATTTGAAGTGAAGGATTTGTCTAATGTTTTGAAGAGATTCCCAAGTGTTAAAGAGGATGTAAATGAAATGGAGCTTCAAAAAGAATGGAAAAAACATGCTTTCCTGGACCACAAGGATTTAGGTTTGAGTCAAAATCTGGAAGTGGAAGAATATTGGAAACAAATTTTAAAGCTAAAGGATATAGCCGCTACTGAAATATTCCCAAATTTAAAAAAGATTGTAGGGCTTTTGCTTGTTTTGCCTTTTTCCAATGCTTGCGTGGAAAGAATTTTCAGCCAGCTTAAATTAATAAAATGCGAAAACCGGAATAGATTGAGCACTGAAACTATTTCTTCTTTGATGGCAACAAAAGCCAACATACAAAACGCCACAAAATTTGAGCCTTCTAAAAGAATGATGCATGTAAAAGTAGCATACAGCAAGACTGGTGAAGGTATTAACAGTTATTTAACTAATTTACACAAAATTTAATATCAAAAAATTTAAGCAATTTTTTTTTATTTCTGCAATACTAATTGAACGCTTTTTTCAGGTTCCACCAGTTCCAATTAGCTTTCTTTGAAATATTTAGTCATTTTAAGCTAAAATGAATTATTATCTCTCTATTGCTGTGTATGTGAATCACAGGCACGGCGAAGATTTAAATCAGGTTAGTATTAAAAGGCATTCTTAAAATGGTTGGTTGATACATTTAATTTCATTAATTAAACACACGTTTTTGACTTTATTTATTTTTCTAGCATCACCAGTCGATTATTCGATCAAAAAACAATTATTAGCCACGAAAATACAAATCATGTATTCATCGATGACAAAGCAGGTTGGTATTGTACGACATTCCTAAAGTATAAATAACTATATTATGTAGATACAAACAACTGACTATTACATTTTTATTTTCAGCATCGTCAGTCGATTTTTCAATCAACAATAATATATAACGAATTGTTAAGTTTAATAAAGGGGCGGAATCTTTTTATAATTTTTTTTTAAAACATTCTTTGATTACAAAGCAGGTTGGTATTGTACGATATTCATAAATTGATCTGTACTTTACATATATATAAATACCTAACTAATTTTTACCTTTCTTCTTTCCAGCGTCAACAGTCGATTATGCGATCAACAACTCAATTATTACAAATTATAACTTTTAATAAAAGAGTCAAGGACGTATTTTATTTTCATAAAAAAATACCATTATTTACGTATTTTGCCAGTTTCCACAAAAAAAGACAATGTTACTTTTTCTGACAAAATGTTACTTTTTGATCAGTCTTGTGTAACTTTTGACTATCGGCCACTGGCAACACTGGTCGAAAACGTCGCAAGCAGATAGGAAAACTGATGGAGTGTATGCAGGAATTGGATAATTGGGCAAGAGCGGCGAGAGTGCTCATTTGTAGTCATCAGTTAGGTAAGTCATCAACTTTAAAACCATCTCGTGGCATAAATCAAAAAATACTAATGGAAAACGACCAAAAGGTTTAAGAAACTTAAGAAAATGATGAATATTTCTGCTCTTATTGCCAAAAAAAACTAAGGCAAATAAAGAAAGTAAAGACAATAACAAGCAAAACGAAATACACCAATAACAAAGAAAGGAAAGGGAAATGAAAAGAAATCAAAAACACAACCACATACAAATGTAACAGATGAAACGAAATCTAACTGTTTACAAGATGATCTTGAAGCTGGAACGTTTCAAATGTTTTACGATCATGAAATAATTACCAGTCTGAGTATATGTGAGGCTAACGATTACTTAGATATAGAAAAGGTACCAATTATTATTTTTGGTGATGATGTTGTTATTGATCATTTTGAAACGATTGACAATTTAAATGTCAGTTCTGATGCCATGATTAACTAATGAAATAAAAAGCAATAACAGCATTGAAAATTTATCTGATATTCAGTTACAGATCTTACATAATTAGCAAAAATATTGTATGATAATAAAATGAAAAGAAACGCTAAAATAGAAAGCTTTTACGAAGACATATCGAGAGCAAGGGAATTAGATAAAACCACTTATAACCTAAATAAATAAAATAAATAACAAATTATAGAGATTTCAATGCCAAATACTATGTTGAAGTGGTTGGTTTTCATTTTATGTAGTTATTTTATAAACTTAACAAAACACATTGTTGGCGACAAGCGATGATTCGTATTCTGCACACCCATAGAACGACTAGATGGCGCTACTTGTAACTTTCCATGTACAACTAGATGGCGCTACTTAAATCCTTTGGATGTTTAGCCAGAGAAAAGGTCCCTGACTCCATGTCACAAATCATGTGGACAAACAACTTACCATCACACACACACATCAGATCCGTCCTGGCAAAGCGAATTATTCAGCACAAAAACTGAGCTTGTTCTCCTCGCAGACAAAATGATGGAGCAGTCCGCGTCAACTCAGCAATACAACCATCACCAGCACAGTCCACGTCGTCATCACACACCGATACACAATACCTTATCAACGAGATAAGAAAATTATCATTGGAGATCGCCGAATTAAAATCAAGACCAGCATACAACCCCGAATACCACCGCCGCCGCTACTCGTCTCAGCAACGCACACGCAGCACGCCACGATCACGGAATTGTGATTCATTACCTTCACCATTCCGCTATTACCATCGGCGCTTCAAAGAACAAGCTGGACACTGCACATCGCCCTGCGCATTAAAAACAACGACCTCGGAAAATTAAACCAAACGTTGGTGAAGGCGGCTACCGGCGTCCAAGAGAAATCACACCGCCTACACATCACCGATACAAACACAAACTTATCTTTCTTAGTCGACACGGGTGCCGACATATCCGTGCTACCGAGGAGAAAAGCGGAAGTTTTAACGTCGCTACCATTCAAATTGTACGCCGCGAACGGCACTACAGCTACATATGGCGAGAGAACACTAACTCTCGACTTCAGCCTATGACGTCCGTACAAGTGGACATTTATAGTAGCTGATGTTTTCAGGCCAATCCTCGGAGCAGAATTCCTTAAACATTACCAACTCATCGTCAACTTGAAAATCGGAAGATTAACAACAGCAACAACAGCGTCAAGAGCCTAAAATTCAACGTCCGCCCTGATACGTGTGTCAGACGTACTTACCTACCGTACGCAACATCTATATGTCACAATCATACCACGATATATTAGCACAATATCCCGACATAACAAGATTAACTTCAATTAAAATAAACTCTAACATCAACGTGCAACATTACATCGAAACCCATGGATCACCAGTTCATTGCCAAGCTCGACCAATTCCACCTCATCGATTCGAAACAGTGAAGAAAGAATTCGAAAATATGATCGAGCAAGGACTATGCGGACCTAGCACGAGTCAAAAAATCAACATCGATAATATCTCCACACCGTACACAATGCTTAGAAGATAACGGGATTACCATCAACCCCGCTAAATGCAACCTGGGCAAACCTGAAGAACAGTTCCTAGGTTTAGTTCAGGTTCCGTATCAGCTGATGGAATCAAGACGCCGCAACACAAAATTGAAGCAATCACTAAGTACCCGAAACTAACTAACATCGAAGAACTAAAAAGATTCCTCGTGTTCACATATCGAACGCCACGCGCCCCATCGAAGCAAGCACCACTACGTCAAGAAGCGCGATAAGACTCTTGATCACGCGGACCGAAGTGGAGACTCAAACATTCGAGCAATGTAAAGCTAGCATCATAAACGCAGTTCTACTCACTAATCCGAGATGGATCATGCAACACTCACCTTATTCTGCGACGCATCAGACATCAACAATACCTGCATACATCGTATGTGGCAACCGCTCGGTACTTTTCCAAGAAATTCAACGACACGCAGAAGAAATATTTCAAACGACATCCGATTCTTAAGTTTAAAGTAAAGTATGCGAGTGTACCTAATAGCGTAACGTTAGTAAAATTAGAAACTAAAGATAATAAAACTGTTTAAAATGTCACCGGTTGCTCTTATCAAGGTTTCCAAAGTCATATAAACAATGTTTAAAAAATTATTCACTCCATTTCCAGTTGTGAAATGATTTGTTGCCGATTTTAGAATCTATTAAAGAACAATGTCAGATGCCCATAGTAATTTTGGCTCAATATTAATGTGTCATGGACAGTGAATATTCTTATGTTTTTAGTGTTGTTTAATGTCAAAAGCATTTCTGTGATTTCCACTTTTACGTCGAACTTCTAAAAAAGAAGTTATTCAGACATTTTCAATTGGAGGTTATGTATTTATCGTCGGATTCAACTAAATGCCTTTGTATTCGGAACACATTTATACCACAATGAATACAACGAAACTGTTGAGACATTGTCACAAACTGTTTGATACGGATATAACACAATAAGTCTGTAACTTATCGCAAACGCAGAGGAATTCGTGAAGAAAACAACCGTGCATTCACAACAATACAAGATGCGTCAATGTCAATTTTAAGGGCGTGCGATTTTGACAGAACCGCGATTGAAAGGGTTGCTATTACAAGGCAATTAAGTTATCGATCACAGATAGAAAATCGATTTCTTGAATTTCGTTTTTTATAGTAATCTTTAAAAAACGTATTAATTAAGTAAAAAATAAATAATAAAATACAATAACGATGTGGTAAATAAAAAGTAAAAAGCATTTTTTTAATTAGAATTATCTAAACAATAAAAAATATTTTTAATATAGAATTATCGATTACAGTGGCAGGATTTTAATTATTTAGAATTATCGATTACAGTAGCAAGACTGGCAACTTTTTTTAAATCTGGGATTTAAAAATTAATATCAAAATAAATACTTATTAAATTGATTTTTCTTTCGAGTAGTTCTCGTAAAGCACTAAGTATATTTTCTTATATTTGTATTTTATATTGAAATTGTTGGAGGTAAGAACTTTGTGTCCGCGTGAATTTAATTTTAAAAGTTGTGTGAGCCGAAATCCGTCATTCTTCTTTGAATCAATAGTTAAATGAAATAAGTGTGAGTTGATTAACATGAATCGATACCCTGAATCAGAAATTGGATACATAATATTGAAAGTTTTAATGAAACGTGGCAATTCTTGCAAGTAAAATATAAATAAATTTACGAGAGACGCTTACTAGACTTGACATTTCTAGTATAAGGTTTTGAGATACGGAATTCATTGTCCGCCACTTTTAGGAATAGTCGGTTTACGTGTGCCATCTCGTGTCCCTAGAAAAGCGACGCTCAGGGCTGGATTATTGCATCGACCGCCTGTCAGAACCAACTTGAAGGACTTTTCTGCTCTGTCTCGACTGTCGAAGTCATATAACGAAATTTCTGGTCAGGTGGATATTTTTGCTGACACGCTACCGAATTTTAAAAAGGCTGTAGTGGGATTATTGAGTGACCATAATAATACGCAGATTTTTAATATGTACTTAAATTTTTTATTTCAGTTTTTTATTTTATTTTTAATTTTAAGTATTTCTTAGTTTTTATTTTACTTTCCAATTATTACAAATACTGATAAAAGTGTCATCGTTAGACTACTGTGCATGCTGTGACACCTTAAAATGTTGTGCATTTAAAATTTATTACAATGTAAGTGCTTAGATATAAGACCTAATGTAGCAACTACTGGTTGTCCATATTTAACACGAAACGTTAATCAAGATCTATTAGAAAAAATATTTAGTAGTAAAAGGAGCAATGGTATTCAAAATATAAATCCTAATTAGAATCAGTTCATCAATATTTACAAAACATTGTTGATTAATAATAATTTCAACTTGAACATTCTGTTAGAGCCAATCGGGAAAACGATAACACTAGTTTACAAAATTTAACTTTTTGTCTGTTGCCGCGAATTTAGTGGTTGATAATGTTCACTTATGACTTGTTTTCGTCAAATCTACCCCCAAAATATTTTTAAACAGCTCGAGTTACTTTGTTTTTGATTTTTGTCATTTAAGCGTATATATAAGGTGCTCTATAATTATCAGCCACGGCTTTAATGGGAGGTAGTGTTATGTTTACAGATTACAATTGTGAAGAAATTTCGTACCCCGGACCAGTTAATTACATAAAGTAATTAAGTAAACATTGACTACATTCTGCATAATGTGGTTCACAAATTACGCGCGATGCGTCGCTTAGTCAATGAAAACAATTGCTATCTCTTTCCACGTGTACTGAGAATGAAAACGGAAATCAGCTGACTAGTTCGTCACTATCTAATCTACTAGATACTCAATAGGCAGGCTAACAAGGGTTTTAAAAGTGCAATTACTTACCAGGTACGGCATTCTTCCGAAAATCTGATGTAGGTAAATACGATTATAAACTTCCCATCACACTTAAAACAGTTTTTTACACACTTTTACAGTTATTTACACACTCTCTACCTACTTATCTACAAAACTGTTGCACAAGTCCACCTTCGCGTTGCACACAAATGAAGGCACGCTTCCAAACATGTCATATCACATTATTTAATGTGTCCGTCTCACTTTTACTTTGTTTCGCGTTTGTTTTAAAAGACGCCACAAGTTATTGTGTCTATCATCGTGAACTCCGGCAGTATCCCTTGTGCTCGCAAGAGGATGACACCGAAAGAACTCTAACACTTCCTTTTCGAGTTCTGATTTGAATTTCGTCGCCTGGGAGGCATTTTTACGTAGCGCGCGCGTATCTCCGACATTGAAACTAACGAACGTCCGGGCAGGCGACGTTTGATAAAAATGGGCTTGAAACAAAATTTAGGAGATATGAGCGAAGAGCAGGGAGAGCGTTTGCATCAGGACTTACGTGTCATGGAAGAGCGCTATCAGGGTTTCTGGGATACAAATATGATGTCTGACTATTGTTGGTCGCTAATACGTCATTTTCCAAAGTCTACACATCAGAGAAGAGCTTTAAAACGAAGTTTTTTAGAACTCAATAATTAATTATTTTTTTTAATAAAGTTTTTCTTAGTAAATACATGTTTTTTTCTGTTTTATAGCTACATAGCTGGAACTCAGAAACTAGAGCTGATAAAAATATTTTACTTATATTTTTGAAAATAGCATATCATATGTAGTCAGCAACAACTAAAATTTCTTTGGCAACAGATGTACTGTAAACTAGTGTAATCATTTCAATCAAATATTAGTTTACTTTATAAAAAGCCTACAAATTCAGACCACGATGACTTTGCACGAGAGATTGATACACACTGATTCTTTGATTTATAGCGAATCAAAAACATATGTTACTGGGTACACGTAACGTAATTAAAAAAATTATGCGATTTTTTTTTAAACTTGTCTTGTATGCAAATACAGTGACACTGATGCGGATTTTCCGTCATTCAATTACGAAGTTGATTATACAAAAATATCATTGTTTCAGCTCAGTGAAAATTTTAATAATTCGATGACATGATAAATGTCAAATACAAACGCGATTGTCCTGAATAAAATACTTAATAAGATAATCAAATATGTGATTATAATGTTATAACGTGTGATCAACATAAGGACTACTACGAAATGAGTTTAATAATAATCTTTCAATTAAATTATTTATATCTATGCTCTGGCACGAATGGGCCAGCTCGACCAGTGATAGTGAGCTTCACAGAAGACCGACGTGAAGCAGCGCTTGCGGTGTGTTTCGTCGTGTGAGTGATGTTACCGGAGGCCCAATTATAGCCCTATTAAGACAGGAGCGATCTGTTAATAACCTTATGAAATATTTAGGTATACATAAAATTCGTACAACACCTTATCATCCACAAAGCAACGGCATGAGTGAACGTTGGCATAGATACTAAAAGTGGCACTAATGGCACGTTTAAAATGGAACAAGTCTTGGTGGACGAGCTTCTGATCGGATTATTAGGGCTGCGAACAGCTGTTACAAATGATAGCGGGGTGAGCGCAGCGGATTTGACCTACGGTAAAACGGTTCGTTTCCCGGGTGATTTTTATGATGAAACTAAAATATGTATGTCAGACTCGGAATATTTACAGTTGCTTAGGGATAATGTAAGTAAATACAAACCGAGACCACCGAGCCAACATGTTGTGCTAAATTAATTACCAAGTACGCATCTCACCGCAAATGTTTAATTTACAATATCAATTGAATAATATTTTACCATTCCAATTCCCGAGAAGAACATTCTAGCAATAGTCTTATTGCTCAAACCGTAACAAACAATTTTAATGAAAAGTTGGATAGGTTGTATGGGTTGTCATTGCAATGTAACCATTGTCATGGGGGGTATTGGGCGTATCGACGTTGCAAATATTCGGCAATGTCGTGGGTGCGTAAGCAAGCGGCTAGCAATCCGAATGTGGTCACCGTGCAAGCAACAGCCAATGCGTATGTGTTAAGTGTATTTAGTGCACGATCTCCGGCCACCGTAAACGCGGGACTGAGGACGGCGA
Organism: Spodoptera picta; assembly: GCA_038387885.1. Lineage (NCBI taxonomy): Eukaryota > Metazoa > Arthropoda > Insecta > Lepidoptera > Noctuidae > Spodoptera > Spodoptera picta. The sequence continues at coordinate 4,022,351 of JAZHFQ010000308.1, forward strand.
GCATGGGTGGCTTCCCGTCCGACCAGAAACAGACCCGAGCGTACGGCGCGTCGCGTTCCGCGCGCGCCTCAAAGTGCCATCAGACCACCACAGATGGGGCCCAATACGGCCGATGCCGATTCGGAGTCGCGGAGAACCTAACGGGTAACCGGGGCTTCGACTCGACGTGCAGGAGAAGGAACGGGGTGGTTTTTAGTCAGTAAGAGTCTGACACTCCCTCCCGCCTCACCCAGGCGGGAGCAGTCATTCGATGATTTTCCCCATTAAAAAAAACAATCAGTGGGAGGTGGGACATCCACTGAATGAAATCTGACGTTCCCCCTGAATTGGTAAGTATGGCGAAGGATGGATAAAAAGGGGACGACAGTTGCGAATAGAAGGTGTTGAGAGAACCGAGAGAGATGATGAATGAGAGATTAATAGCGGCAGCAAAAATAGCGATGATTTTTTGATGCTGATGATGGAGCGGATAATCTCCCAAGACTGGAAGGATTTTTTTGACCAGAGCATACTGGTTCTGTAAACGTTTTCAATTCGGCATATGATGCTTTTAGCTCCTATTGGAGCGATGACGTCTTTGAAGAAACTCATTAGTCGTACTAAACAAAGGATATAGGCTATTTACGGAATTGGTACAATTCGCCTCTATTAGCTAGATTTCTGAATGGTACGGACTGCGTTGGTGCTTTGATTCTTATCAAATTCCGACGAAAAAATATAACTCATGTTTTAAAAATAAATCACCGCACATACAACTATGCAATGGCTTATTGCCTATATTAGAATCAATAAAATTTCAATCAATTATGCATAATAATCATCTAGGTAATGTAGTTAAATTTGAATCAATTCCTTCTATCAAGAATTAAATTCATAATATTAAAACTATTAAAGAAATGAAGGTAGATGTGAAAAGTAATCACAATGTTAATAGTTTGTAGACAAGAAATTTCAATCAAGATCCATGTTGTCAATTTTTTTCCAAGAAAATGTTTTAGAGGTATCAGAAATATCAATCCATCATATAATCAATTTATAAGACTTTGATTATCAATAATTTTAATTCAATACATTCACCAAATGCAAATTGTCATAAAGATAATAATTGTTTATTTCAATCTCTAATTCTTTTAATAAATACACCTGCACATATTTCTTTAATGATGATTTTGCATGCGAAGTTGACTCGTCGATAACAGTGATGGCTAACATTAAGTACGGCTATATTTATCTTTTCTTCCATCAAGTGTACCCGACTTTTTAGCAATGCTGAATTGGTTTATGATGAGTTAAGGAACCGGTTGTCAGGAGAAACAGCATCCAAACTGATTTCTTTAAAAATTAATCTCCCTATAATCTCCCATAAATATTATTTATCTCATATAATTCTGATATGAGAATGTTTATATGAGATAAATAAATACCATTTGATTACTTAAAATTGAAATACTTTATTAATAAAGAACTAGAAGACTGCACTCATTCTAAATACAATTATATAGCATTCTTTCATATATAGAGGTACAATCGCTTTCAATAGAATCTAGCACTGATCTAAAACTGAATCTAACATTTACAGAATATGAGTTCTATTATTATTGACATAACATTTATTATTATTTAAGAGCCGCTTGAAGTATCTTAAAAAGTATTCACACACAATTCTAAGGGACATAGAGTCTGTGGTAATGTCAGCTTTGATTTGATTTTGATGTTTTTATGTGTTTGTTAAAGTGATTAAAAAATGGTTTAGATTCACGACTGGGGCCACTAAAATATGATATTTTAATTATTTTTGTGTATGTACCGGACAACGTTTATAGGATCTGCTAGTATTATACATATATCATAAATCATATCATCCTCATTCTCATTCGCTTCCTTGAGATTTGTGCTTGAAACTTCCTCTTCCTCATAATCACGTCCTGAAAAACCCTATAGACATTGTGGCGACACATGTCACATGCCTACGGATGACGTCATAAAAATCCTACATCGCACATGCAAAAAGTTTACAAGCAAATTATCACGGATAGAAAATCCCAACGAACAACTGTTGGGCAGAAAGCCCGCCAGGCACGTTCACCTCGCCTGGTCGGAGGATCCTCCTTTTCCGATCTTAGGGAACTGTACACTCTGTTCCCTAAAACATCATGATCGTATCAGTTCCACATTCTTAAATTGCATTCTGCAAGTGTGGCTTCTTCTTCCGTCTCCGTATCAGCCATAAAGTAGCCAACATTGACATCTTGCTGAACAAATATAAAATCATTTCAATATAAGACAAGAAACTGAAATATTTTTTTATAAATATTTATGAAAGTGTATAAGTAAATTTTTTTTCTTAAGGGGGGAAAATCATCAAATGACTGCTCCCGCCTGGGTTGAGGCGGGAGGGAGTGTCAGACTCTTACTGACTAAAAACCACCCCGTTCCTTCTACTGCACGTCGAGCCGGAGCCCCGGTTACCCGATAGGTTCTCCGCGACAAGTGTATAAGTATAGGGGTGAATCAACTTTTCTTTGTCAAAGGTAGGCCCTGATGGATCAATAACGTTTATAGCAGGAACATCATTATTTTGTTGATATAGATAGTGTATAGTTTTCGTAAATACATTTCGTCCTGCAGACAATTGTAAATTAGTCCCTAATTAAATCCAATTATGTATGCCGCTAGTTGACCATATTTTAAATCAGTAAGAGTAAACGAGATAGCGCTATTAGCCGCTGAACCAATGAGGAACTAGTCTTCAAATCACGCGATCAACGCTCGCGTCGCCTCATCCTTGAATTGGCTCGGCCATTTCGCCGGCAGCTCGGAGAGAACGTGCTTACGTTTATTCATTGTATTTCCGCTACCTCTTGCGCTTGCACGCAATTCGCACGCGACCTAAATGCCGTATGCGATCAGCGAGCGAGCGGCGCGCATGCTACGAATTGCAAATGTGTGTTGAAAATTAAAAAAATAAGCTTTCTCAGTTATCCTATACTGATAAAATTCAAATAGTCACTAAAGGTACGTGTAATAGTATACCTAACCTAAATTTGACCCAAGTCAAACTCAATGGTAGTCCTGCTTCAAATTCAACTCAAAGTCGATTATGATTATGATAATGAAGCTAAGAATCTATTTGAGGCAGCATCGGCCTGAGCTGCTGCCCCGAACCGAGGTCAAGTGGAGACCGTGCCGCGAGTCGAGGCTTGCCGCGACTTGAACCAAACGAGGCGGCCGCGCAGCGAGCCAAATCGTGTCGTGTCTGTAAATGGCTATGCACAAAGACGCCTCAGTGTGAGGCGTGCGTTCAGTGTTAATTTATAACTTTTATATATCAGACAAACCACCGACATTTGTGTGATCTAACTTCACCGCATCATTATAATAAACAATTGAAAGAAGATTCTTGAAAAATAGAAAGGAAATGAAACTACCCATTTCCGAAGAAAAAAAAATACTACGCTTTTGGATGTTTTCGAAGGGAAAAATCTCAGCATAAAAAAGAACATAACATAACATCACGACTTTTATCCCCGAAAGGGTAGGCAGAGGTGCACATTACGGCACTTAATGCCACTGTAATGTAACACCCACTTTTCACTATTTATGTTATGAGTCCCATGTAATAGGGGGTGAGCCTATTGCCATATACCGGGCACAGTTCCAGACTCCGTGCTACCACTGAGAAAAACCCAGTAATACTTTGCCCGACCCGGGAATCGAACCCGAGACCCCTTGTCCGGCAGTCGCACTTGCGACCACTCGGCCAATGAGGCAGCATAAAAAAGAATGCGGGTAAAAATAAATTGGTTTTTGAAAATTAGTTGTATATTTCTTGGTTCATTGGTTATTTATTAGTTGGTTATGTTCCACAGCCACTCTGCAACTTTAGAGCAAATAAACTACAATAGACTTGAAGAAGAACCAAGTTTAATAAAAATAATACTTAATTCTTAAATAATAATTAATAATACTTTCAGCCTCAGAAGAAGTTAGGCAGTCATTAGATGTTCCTTCAACTTTTAGATTAAACCAGATTATGATAATGTTGGCGATCGTAATCAGCGATGTATAATTAAGTTTTTGGAACGGCAGCTAAAGTGTAATTCCTTTTGGACTCTGATCAAGGTGTTTTCTAAAGTTGTGGTAGATGAAACAGGTAACGAAATAGAAGCTGCAGCTAATGACTTTTGAATTGATTGTTCAAGAATACTATATCATCGAGTATCTCCCATCGAGTTTCCCAAAATTGCCAAACTCATGTCAAAAAACTGATGAACCTTAAACTGCTATAGTCTGGGATACACTAGGCAACATTTTGTTCCGAAACACGACGCGCAACACTCAATATACTTGACCAGAAATTGACCAGATGGTCAATTACTGGAGCACTTAATATTATTTCGAGTTGAAATAGTGTTTGACCAAATTTAACTTTAGAATGAAGGGTGTAGTTTCACATAAATGTTCCATAACTTTAAAGCTACTGATTTCTTTTTCAGATACTGATTTATCAGATTAAATAGGGTTGTGATGGAGCGGCACAAAATAGATATAAGCAGAAATTTTCAGAGGAGGAGTGTAGTGACGAGAGTCTGTTTAGCATATCGATGGTGCCCTTCAAATGACAGAAGGAAAACAAAATGCAAAAAAAATTGTTTGGCAAAACCCTTCGCCATCTTCAACCAGGTATTGTCGTCCAATTAAATTTATTTTTGCAAAAGAAACCACAAATTTGATAACCATGGAAGTCAATAAAATAAAAAGTGCTATTCAAACTCTGTCTCCAACTCAACTTTTTGTTAATGATGTAGAAGTGTCAGTAACGGTGAATTTTATTTTTTGCATGATAGACGGAAAAGTCTGTAATGCTGTTGCTTCTTGTGCATCTACGCAGTCATGTTATTTATGTGGTGCAAAACCCAAAGAAATGAACAACAAAAGTCTTGTTATAAGCAAACCAATCAAAAGAGATTATCTGTCATTCGGGTTGTCACCACTCCATTCCTGGATAAGATTTTTTAAATGCATTTTGCATATATCATATCGTCTTGGTATAAAATCATGGCACGCTAGGGGAAATGAAAATAAAAAGCTTTTAGCAGAAAAAAAGAAAATAGTCCAAGAAAAATTTAGGCGTGACTTAGGATTATTAGTGGATATGCCTAAAAAACAAACAGGAAACACTAACGATGGAAACACAGCCCGAAATTTTTTTAGAAATGCCGAGAAGTCAGCGGTGATTACAGGTGAGTACAGGTGTCAATGTTGCACTTATCAAGCGATTCCACGTCATACTAGAGTGCATAAATAGTGGTTTATCAATAAACAGCGATAAATTTGATGAGTATGCAAAAGTAACATGCGACTTGTATATTAAAGAGTACCAAATGCCTGTCAGTCAGCGTGCATAAAATATTATTTCACGGGAAAGATATGATTTCATCATGTGTTCTCCCGATTGGTCAGCTGTCAGAAGAAGCACAAGAGTCAAGAAATAAACATAACTTGAAGTTCAGAGAATTATTTAAAAGAAAAAATTTTTAGAGTGGACACTAACAGAGATTTAATTAATAGACTATTAATAACATCCGACCCATATATCGCAAGTTTGCGTGCTTTGCCCAAAACCAAGCGTGGGAAAATCACTCCAGAAGTTCTAGAATTACTAGAAATAAGACTCCCAATAATGGAACATGGGGAAAGCCAATCAGAAGATTCTGATCAAGATTCGAATAGAGATGCCAGCGAATCTGATAGCGAATCTGATTAATAATTGCCCTGCAGGGCCTGCTCCCCACGCATAACTTCCCTACACACTAAAGAGATTAATGCTTAGATCACATCATGCTAAAATCGGCTTTCCCCTCGCTTGCACTTGTTACTAACTCATCAATAACCGATCATAACGCTGTCCTACTAACTCTCAATTGTAGTCTACCTAAACAAAATACTCGCTTAATTAACAAACTGCAATTAGATAAACTAGAGGACGATTTACGCAACATCGACTTTGAGCCAGTCTATAATTCCGCTGACCCACAATGCTGCATGTCGTACGTGATTGAAAGCGTGCGTCATGCAATTCAGCAAAACACAGTACTAACAAAGTTACGTAACAAAAACTATTACATCAAACCGTGGATTACAACTGGACTAATCAGGTGCATGAAACATAGGAACAAACTGCATACTAAGGCTAAATCTAATCCAGACAATACGGATATACAAATATCTTACAAAAGATATCGAAACTTTTGCAACGATCTCCTTAAAAAGATCAAAAGTAAATTCGATAAAACTAAACTAGAAAAGGCTGGCTCAAATAGCAGACAATTATGGAGGTGCATTAAAAATATTACATACGCGTCAAAACAAAGTGACTCAGCCTCGGGTTTACTAGAGGGATATACGACACCGCGCACGGCCGCTAATGTGACTAACAACTTTTTTGCTAATGTGGGCAAAAGTCTAGCAGAAAAAATCCAGGGTCAAGGCCATCCTCAACAAAATACCCCAAAGAAGTGCACACCAATAGCATCTTTTGTGATGTTCGACACTGACGAGACTGAGGTACAAAATATCATTATGACTCTGAAGGACGATAGCGCTGCTGGCTGGGATGATATCCCTAGTAAAATTATTAAACAGTTTAAAAACATTCTAACACCTCCTTTGACTTATATTTTTCGACTGTGTTTATCTTCAGGCATATTCCCGGCATGTCTCAAAAAATCAGTCATAGTTCCAGTACATAAATCAGGCAGTAAATCCCAACTAACAAACTATAGACCTATCTCACTACTGCCTTCTATGTCTAAAATATTAGAGAAGCTAGTAAATAATAGACTGCTTAAATACCTGGAGGACAGGTCAATCCTATCAGAACACCAATATGGATTTAGACCTAAAATTTCAACAGCAGACGCAGTACACTACGTGACTAACTACATAACGCAAGAACTTGATAAGGGTAAACATACTTTGGGAGTCTTCCTAGATCTGGCCAAGGCTTTTGACACAATTCCCATTCCTGTGTTGTTGCGTAAGCTGGAGATCATAGGTATAAGAGGGATGCAGCTTAAATTTTTTCAAAGTTACCTAGAAGACTGCAGTCAGTGTGTAAGAATCGGTAAAGTACTCAGCGAAGACGTTAAAAACACCCCCTACGGTGTCCCGCAGGGGAGCATATTATCGTCTACATTGTTTCTAATATACATAAATGACCTATGCAATCTTAAGCTGGAACACGGCACAATCGTGTCATACGCTGACGACACCGCTCTACTTTTTTCTGCTGACTCGAAAACTGAGGTCTACAGACTTGCGCAGCACGGATTTAATCATGTAAATAACTGGCTTCGGTGTAACTCACTGTTATGTTGGAGGATTAATGAGTTGTAGACGGATTTATTATAGTAATGTGCAGGGCGCACGACGTGTACACACACTTAGACTATGACAGGTAGACAGCGACGTTGATGACAAGTGTTCTACCTTATATAACACATTCTAGTGAGGGGGCGACTACTTACTAATTATTGATGTTCATACATGTAACATCCCCCTTCTTAAGTTTAAACAATTACAATAGTTAATTCCTTAATCTATTTCATCAATAAACCTCTTGGTCGGTTTGACAATACGACCTGACTTTGTCTTGTAAAATTCTGACTGTGGAGATCTTGAATTCCCCGACTCCTGTCTGTCACCCTCATCTCTCCCCTGCGAAGGATTGGACCGCATAGGAGGGTTTTCACTGTCATTACAATATTTATGCCTTAAGTGTACCCTATTTCTCCTATACTTAACTTTATTAACGTCTTCAACTATGTATGACCTATTGTCTGACAATCTTTGCTTCACAGTGGCATGTTCCCAATTACTATTAGGATTCCTTTTAAAGTAGACATGATCATTAGGTTGTAGCATTGACAATGGTTTAGTATTCTTAATAAAATATCTTGATTGACTTATCCAAATTATTTTTGACTACAGACTTTTCATATTCTTTAAATCTTACAACCTTTGGCTTTAACCTTTTATATGACACAGGTATATTATCTCTTAGAGATCTAGACATTAACAATTGAGCTGGTGACGACAGGTTATTCTTTGGTGTGTTTCTATAATGTAATAATGCTATGTATGGATCTGATCCATTTTCTTTATATTTCTTTAACAATTGCAAACTTTTATCTTTCTTAGTTTCCCGACATAATTTTGTGCTATATTCCTGACTAATTGCAAGATTTGCATACATGAAATTGACATGACATGACATTTCTGACTCACTTTCAGGTATATAATGTTCCTGAATGGCTGGTCTTGACAAAGTATCTGATATATACATTTGTTTACCAGGTACACGTATTACTTCTAAATCATATTTTTGCAAGGTTAACATCATACGTTGCAATCTCACTGGTAGATCACGAAGTGGTTTCTTAAACAAATATACCAGTGGCTTATGATCAGTATGTACTGTTACTTTCTGACCATAGACATATTGGTGAAACTTTTCACAACCAAATTGTATTGCTAACAATTCTTATTCAATTTGAGCATATCTTTCCTGGGTTATGGTGAGAGTTTTTGAACTATATGCAATAGGTTTATTTTTTTGTAAAATAACTGCATCTAATGCTGACTTTGACGAATCCACTGACAAGACTAGTGGAATTTGTGGATTGTAATGAGCTACGACTGGTGATCTTGTGATCTCCTCCTTCAGACTTTGAAGGCTTTTATTATGATTCTCATCCCAAATCCAGACTGAATCTTTTTTCAAAAGATTTCTTAATATTTTTGTCTTTTCTGACAAATTCTTTATAAATGGACCTAGGTAGTTTATCATACCTAGTATTCTTTGCAACTCTTTGACATTGGTTGGTGTGGGCATCTCGAGTATTGCTTTGACTTTTTCTTGGACAACCCTAGCACCATCTTTATTAAATACATAACCAAGAAAACATACCTCAGACACTAAAAATTTACATTTTGACTTATTGAACTTTAAGTTGACTTGACGTGCTCTTTGCATGACTTTATGTAATCTTTCATTGTGAACCGACTGATTTGGTCCATGAACTAAAATATCATCAATGAAGATTAAGACTCCTTCCAAATCACCGAACAAATTCATCATAACTCTTTGAAATATTTCTGATGAAGCACTAATACCATAGGGTAATCGTAGATATTTATATCTACCAAATGGTGTTTGGAATGTACACAAATCTGAACTATATTCATCTAACTTTATCATCCAGAAGCCTGAGAAAGCATCTAGATGTGTAAAACATGCAGCACCTTTAAGCTGTGACCTTATCTCATCTATAGACTTTAATGGATAATGTTCTCTCATTATACAATTATTTAAATTTCTAGGATCTAAACATATTCTTAACTGACCTGAACTTTTGACAGTGACGACTACTGAATTTACCCATTCAGTTGGTTTAGAAACCTTTTGTATGACGTTCATTTGCTCCATGCGATCCAATTCCTCGCGTAGTTTTCCTTGTAACGCAAACGGAACTTTCCTTGGCGGATCAATGCACGGAACAGCATCTGGCTTGAGTTTCAGATGACCATGGAGGTAGACATCCAAGACCTTGAAACAAATCATTATATTGTGTAAGAATCTGTTTACAAAAATCTTGCTTTGTTAGAGAAAATACACGTTTTATTATACCTATTTTTTCACAAGTAGGTAGACCTAATACAGTTGGACAGACAATATTTGCTACTATGAACACTATGTCTTCCGTTATATGATTGTTCTCAATATTCAGGTTACATTTTAAATTAACTTGTCCTAAAATTGGAATATTTTTTCCACCAAATCCTGTTACCTTCACATTACAATTATTAATGTGTGACATTGACAATTTAAGACTTTTGAAGTTTTTGACAGATACGATATTGACATCTGCACCTGAATCTATAATTCAATTTAATTTATGCTTACCCACGTGTATATTTATTTTCCAACTACCCGAACTTGAATTTTCTGAAACTTGACTATTTTTTATTCTTAAACGACGGTATTTAGACTGACAATTATGAGATTTCTTTGTGTACCTGTTATTTGTGTTTTTATGAGACTGTATGACTGTACTGACATTTTTATGCGACTTTTCGACAATATGACTATTTTTATTTTTATTTTGTTTGTGTAATCTCTCAGAGCAATGAGCATTATCATCATGGAGATTCACTTGACTTTGACTATTTCTATTGTGTGTGTGTAATCCGACTACGGGCTGTTTCTGTGACTGACTGTATGACTGTTTTTGTGGTTGACTGTATGACTGTGCGTGTGGATGGTTTCTGCTAGATTGACGACTTAATATTCCAACTGTGTGTTGCGAATGCGACTGACTTACATTTTTATTTCTATAACAGAATCTAGCAAAATGACCAAAAGAGTTACATGACCTGCATTGTACTCCTGTCGCTGGGCACCTCGCTCGATGAGACTGCCCACAGCGACCACACGTTGACGTTGGCTGCCGCATCGGACTCGGGAACCTCCTCGTGGCCTGATGTGACGCCTGACTTGAAGCCCGCTGTCGACAGACTCGTCGACCGCTGCTCCTTTGACTTAGATGCATGACCTCCGCGCCGTCCACGACGCCTGACTTCTTGACGATTTTTTCTGCATCTTGCTGTGCGACAATGAGAGTTTTCGCCAGTTCTCTCATTCTGTGATATGTTAGGTCGGGCTCTTGTAGCAACCTTTGCCGAATATGTGAGAAGTCGATGTGGAGATTGGCGATAAAAATATCTCGAATCATTGATTCCCTTAGGGTTCCGAACTCACATTCTCGACTTTTATTTTCGAGATCGGTTAGGAAGTCGTCGATGTTTTCGTGTTCAGCCTGCTTACGTATAAAGAACGTGTATCTGCACATGGTCAGATTTTTTCTCGGCTCGAAGTAATCATCGAATCTGGCTTTAACTTCTTTCAGCCTACCCTCGTCGATGTTGATATCGAATGTATTAAAAATTTCTATGCCCTTTGGACCTATGTGGTGCAAGAGGATTGCCACCTTTCTCTTCTCCTCAGACTTGTCCAGACCGGACACCAGCATGTATAGCTCCAAACGCTGCCACCATTTCTTCCATGCCTCCGCGTTGTTGACTGTTGCCTCCGACGACACCACGAGATTTTTAATACCGGCCACATGGTACCTCGCGTCGCTTATTTCTTCTTTGTTCATTTTATAGCTTGCACTTACTTAATAAACTTCTGACACCATGTTATGTTGGAGGATTAATGAGTTGTAGACGGATTAATTATACTTGGATTTATTATAATAATGTGCAGGGCGCACGACGTGTACACACACTTAGACTATGACAGGTAGACAGCAACGTTGATGACAAGTGTTCTACCTTATATAACACATTATAGTGAGGGGGCGACTACTTACTAATTAGTGATGTTCATACATGTAACACTCACTAACATTAAATACAGATAAGACACACTTCATCAAATTCGCTATTCGGAAGGAAAACCCAGTTTCTACCTTAGCCTTGTATGGCCATCACTGTAACATTCCTGATCAATGTATGTGCCCTTTTATCAATCAGTAATGTAAAATATTTAGGTGTAATATAAGATGAAACTCTTTCTTTTAAACGGCATCTGAACGTTTTAAACAATAGATTGCGTAAGCTCATATTTGTGTTCAAAAAGCTACGTTACATTGCTGACCCAAAAATAATCAGACAGGTATATTTCTCCTTGTGCCAATCAATATTGACTTACTGTATTACCTCTTGGGGTGGTACGGATAAGACTCTAATGCTTTCCACTGAAAGAGCCAAAAGAGTGATTCTCAAGGTGTCTACTGGCCGATCTTTTCTTTACCCCACTAACCTTCTATATAGTTCGTGTAAAGTACTAACAGTCCGGCAGCTTTTTATTATGAGCACTATACTAAAACAGCATGCGGCTTTTCCATACAATCTTGAGATAACCGAAAAACGACGAAGAGATATTGTTTGCCCAACCAAAAGTACAAAGCACGCTTTTATTACCAAATTTTTTGTATTTCTTGGACCACTCCTATACAATAGACTAAATGCAACGTTATGGATTTACCCCCATAGCATCCGTAACTGTAAGTAAATTCTAAAGGAAGCCCTTCAAGACATGTCCTATGAAGACACACAGAAGTTATTATTAGTTCCTAAATAATACTTAAAGTAAGCTCCTAATCTCTCTGTGAAAAGTGGGTGTTACATTGTACAGTGGCATTAAGTACCGTAATGTGCACCTCTGCCTACCCCTTCGGGGATAAAAAGGCATGATGTTATGTTATGTTATCATAATTTACCCTAACTTATTAGCATTTAAGTACAATTATATAAACATGTTTACTACTATTACCTAACCTCGCCTGAAACACAGGATTTCCTAGTTCAGGCACCTTATATTGTGAACTTTATCTAACTTTAACCCACTTGTTGCTATCGTTCTTCTAAAAGGTCGATGTATAAATAAAATTATTGTGAACAATAAGGGTATTTATAACATTGTTGTTTCTATTCATTCGACGGGTCTTAAGTGTACGAAGCGGACACATCATTCATTGTTCGTGATTTAATTAATCTTCTATTTTGTACCTCTATACATTTTTGATTTCAAGGTTTTAACTATGGAGAATTCAAGGTATGATAACTATAACAATATGTTATTTTTTCAAGAAGGCTAGAACTTAGTTATATGCTGCCTAAATTAAAGTTTAATAGCAATGTCAGTATTTTATTGCCATTACAAATATGTATTTTATTCAGTTTTAATTGCCGTCCTTTTAAACAACCGATAGCAAAATCTGTTACTATCATCTATTATGCGTTTCAGATATCAAAAAAAGTGGTCTCGGCATTTGACGCTAAATGAAATAGTTGAAAAGTTAGAAGAGGATGATGAAGAGGAAGTACCTGATTCCATTATCATTCTGCCTCCTGAAAACTGCAATGCTGATGTCACTGATGAGTAAAGGTGATGAAAACCAAGTTTCTCTAGACAATTTACCCGGATCTCAGTTACGGGCGCTGGGAGAAGCCTGTTTCCAGTCAGAAAAGTGTAGTGATGAGGATGATGACATACCACTCATGCAGTTATCTAAACGCAGACGCGTGGTTTCTACTGAATCAGATCTCGCTTCTCAGTCAACATCCACCATCGAGTCTACGGGTCATATTATAACTGTCTCCAAAAATAAAGACATATGATTGGGTGTCACGGGACATTCGCCCAAGTTTTGAGCCATGGCAACATATGCAGACCACCAGAACTCAATTTAGCCCTTTACAATATTTTCAATTGGTGTTTGGCGAAGACATTATAAATAAATATGTTTGTACATTACACAAATTTATATGCAGCCAAAAAAAATGCAAACACGCCTGCCAAAGTCAGCAAAGACGAAATACTTTGCTTTTTAGGTATGCTTCTTTACAGTGGATATGTGGTGCTGCCTAAGAGATCTATGTACTGGCAAAACGCTGCAGATTGTGGCATGCCTTTAGTATACAACGCCATGTCCAGAGACAGATTCACGTTCATTATGACAAATTTTCACTGCTGTGACAATACAAATCTAAACACCAGTGATAAGTTTGCAAAGTTACGTGAACTGTTTGATTTGCTAAATAAAAGTTTTGTTGCCAATGCACCGTTTGAAGAACATTATAGCATTGATGAAGCCATGGTTCCGTATTACGGCGGTCACCCATGTAAACAGTTTATAAGAGGAAAGCCCATAAGGTGGTGATACAAGTTTTGGGTCGGAGCAACACGTTTAGGTTATATAGAGGTAGAGGTAGTTTAGTTTGATCCATACCAAGGACAGTCAACTGCTACTTCAAACAAATACAAACTGGCTTTGGGTTTAGGTGCAAGCGTGGTCTTGCAATATGCAGATGTGCTGCAAGAAATCAATAATCGAGCTCCGTTCCACTTGTTTTTCGATAACTTCTTTACATCTATCTATCTGATTGATGAACTGAGAGTTCGAGGAATAAAGGCCACTGGAACTGTTCGCGAAAATCGCACAGCTAAATGTCGCCCGCAGGGAAGCCGCGAGCAGGTCTGCCTTCGGGCCGCTCTGCACGCCTGGCAGCTCGATGATCCGAGCGCCAGTCGCGGCCGTCCTGAACCGGCAGCCCCCAGTGATGCCAAACTCCTCCAGGCTGACTCAGTCGCGCGCTCTCGTTAAGACGCTCGCCCAGTTTCAGGGTTATGACCACCCGCAGCAGATTTCGGCACGCGCAGCTTTGGTGCTTTTTTCTGCCGCGGAGGCTCTGACGCTTTATAATAATAATTTTTTTTTTACATATTTTGATTTATGACATATAATGATAGGTAAAACCATTGACAGAATTACTTTAACTCTGCCAGCTCCCTATGCCCTATAAAGGGATAAGACAAATAAGAGTTTCTCAGATATATATTTTTTGCATTTCATAAAGGCATGCCTGTTATTTGTTATAATATAATATGTTTTTACATTTGAATAAAAGTTTAGTACTAGAATTTTGCTTTATTTATAAAGTAACCTCTCAGGCGATAATTAGTATTAAGCAGTAATAAATTTATATTAGTACTCTAGGGTTAAGCGTCACTTGCAATTTCAATTTTGCAGGCAGAGCGGGTCTAAAAATAGTGTCTTGCTCAGATATTCTGAACGAAATCTTATTCAATAAATTTAAAAATAGTTCTTCGTTCATTCTGCTTTGAATATCAACTTCCCTGTCCCCATACAACTCATTTTGATAATGCCCTACGTCCACAGGTTTTTCTTATTGTGCGTAACTATCATTAGCTTTTTTGACTCACATGTGACTCACGAACGTAGGGCTGTTAATTTGTCTTTACCACGTTCAATGAGTCATATGTGAACACACACTGTAACCTCGATTTCAGCTACCACCGGACCAAGCGTCAAGGCAGAACAAGAAACTCTTAAATAATTTATTTTATTTGTAATCCCAGGGCGCCATGATTCTCTCCGTGGGGTATAAATAAATTTAACACAACACAAAGATATAGAATATAAATTTACTGGTAAATTATTTAATTTAACACACACTTATTCAAATTGCCAACAAATTCAAATAGCGGTACAAATAACATACATTCAAACGATCATCTGATCATCAAATCATGCACCTTTAAATATAAAACAATTATTACACATTACCCACTTGTTTTTGTTAATTTTAATTCAACTTTATCTGGAAGAAAGTGGGTAATTACATATATGTATCAAAAATTCCAAATATACATGAATGGCAAAATACTACAATAAATTTGTATTAAAGACAGCAAAAATAGCTAATCTGTAACAAACATATTATCACCTTCGCAGGATGATTGTCAATACCCTTATAAGAACATACACTTAATAAGCTATGTTACTTAACTTATGAGACAGATTTCCGGCGTGCCAGCATTACAACAGAGGATTTGGTGTATGGCTGTAAGGATCTGCCTTCTTCCGGTGTCATCAAATAAAACTCATGAAGGCATGAGTATCCGAAGCCGCACTATGACGCTCCAGTTCTACTTCATGGGCAAAACGATAAATCAACGGATTGTCTACAATGGGGTAGACATGGATAAACCCTCTCCTGATATAAAGAATTTTCTCCTGATATAGAGAATTTTCTCCTGATACAAAGAATTTTCTCCTGATACAAAGAACCCAGAATCTGGGACGAAATACACTCAAATATTAATTAATTCAGGTCTTTCATTGGACCTGCACGACAACTTTTTAATAAAATTATAAGACACAGCACTTCTTCAGTCTGATCTTCCTTGTTGTAGATATCGATTTCGAAAAAGGACGGTTTCTACAAAACTCCTACATTTATACCCCCTATCTTTCGATTCCACTACTGATCGAAGCACCAACCATAACCATATTTGGTAATATTTTGCACGATCCACTTCCTGATCCGAAGAAATCTCTAGATTGTTCCAGATTACGATCTGTGAGACCCCTACCGTCAGAAAGTGCTATTAAAAGAATATTAGTGTGGAACTAGTGCCATCTATGTCACAGAGATAGCACTACTAACACTTGGTCGATATGAAAGGCAAGATCCAAGGTTGTTGATTATATTGCTAACGTCTATGTTAATTCGCAAAAACGATGACAGATGGCGGTATTTAACAATTTATCCATTTTCCCCTATTTTGGGTTAACATATATTTTTTTTATGTTACAACACACACAAATGCATTTATTGAGTGACACTGACAATACATCATCCGTCAAATGTCATACAACTGTCATAACTACAATTAGATTAGAAAGTTGAATGTTCATTTGAGGTTATAATTGATATTTCATTGGAATAAGGTCTGTTTTGTGGTTATAAATTGATATTTATCTAGAAAATGGCTTATAGAAGATATACAAATGAACAATTGTTGCGGTATTTAGAAAATTCAGATGAAGAACCATTTAGTAGCGGAAGTGACGAAGAATATCAGCCCAACAATGAAGATGAAGAAAGCGAAGATACCGAGGTAATTTCAGATTTTATAGCAAATAGTGCAGACAGAGGTACTGAGATTCCGTCACCCACTCCAGCAAGTTCATCGTCATCTGATCCATCTGATGCCCAATGGAAAATAGATGTTTTGCCTTTAGGGAGAGAAACGTTTAT
Source organism: Spodoptera picta (assembly GCA_038387885.1). Classification (NCBI taxonomy): domain Eukaryota; kingdom Metazoa; phylum Arthropoda; class Insecta; order Lepidoptera; family Noctuidae; genus Spodoptera; species Spodoptera picta. The sequence goes on from JAZHFQ010000308.1 coordinate 4,039,046, forward strand.
AGGCAATCACGGTGTACAAAATATCGACGCAATTACTGAAGATGGGCGAGTTAGTTTGATCAAAATTTATGCCTATTTTGTACCTGATGATGTAATTGATGAAATGGTAATTCATACCAATAATTACGCTCAGTTGTTGAAAGAATTACGAACTGCACGATTTAGTCGAATGACAAGATGGAAAGACGTCACTAGAGAGGAATTGAAAACATTTTTTGGAGTAATAATCTACATGGGTCTCAATTCTAAGCCGACAATCGAACACTACTGGAAATTAGACGTGCTTTACTATAATCCTCTTATGCACAGAATAAAGATGTCGTATAACAGGTTCAGCTCCATTCTAAGATGCTGGCACTTTACAGAAATCCAAATAGGTGTCGTTGGAGGGCAAAGAACTCATAAAATAGACCCACTCATACATAAAATGGTAAACAATTTTCGTAGTCTTTATCTACCTTCCGATATTGTTGTCGTTGATGAGTCAATGGTCAAATTTCATGGAAGGTTTAGCAACCTTATAAGTTCTTATTAGCATAAGAACTTATAACCCAGCCAAAACAGATCGCTACGGTATGAAAATATATAAGGCCTGCACAATAAATAGCTACACATGGTCCTACCAACTTTATAACGGGATTTCGCATCAATTAGAGGGTCTTGATAAACCTGGTTCAACAGTGGTACAGCTCACAGAGCCGCTTTTAGATGCAGGTCGTATTATCGTCGCTGACAACTATTATACCAGTTTGCCTTTGGCCGAGTATCTAAAAGGTCGCTATACTGATTTATGCGGCACTTTACGTAAAAAAATAAAAGAAATTTGCCAAAAGAAGTAGTAAAGGCGAAGTTAAGAAAAGGAGAACAAATAGCTAGACAAAAGGACAACCTCTATACTGTACTAAAATGGCATGATAAACGCGACGTTCTTATGATCTCAACCTGCCATGGAGACGGTATGTCTAACGTCACTACTTACCGCGGCGACATTATGAAACCTGATGCAATCATCGATTACAATGAAGCCAAAAAAGGCATCGATATTTCAGACCAACTTGCTTCCTTTCATTCGCCGTTACGTAAAAGTTTATCGTGGTACAAAAAGATAGCAATAGATTTGCTATTTCAAGTCGCCATTATCAATGCCAGATGCATCTACAACGAGTTGGCAGACGGCCCTAAGTTGTCAGTTTTACAAGTCCAAGAACATCTAGTCCGACATTTCCTTGGACCTGCAGCATTAATCACAGAAAGTAACCAACCTAAAAGATCTTCAATCTCCTGTAACTCTCCAAGACCTTCAATAGCCTCTTCAAGTCATTCTGGACATTCTCTACAAGAAATACCTCGAAATGCAAACAATAAACTCGTCCGAAAAAGATGCACTGGGTGCTATGTCAAATTGAAAAACGAAGGATTATTGGCAAGAAAAGCTAAGCAAGTACACACTCGAGTGCAAAAGGTGTGAAAAAGCATTCTGTTTAGAATGTTATAATGAGAAACATGCTTGATTTTATAATATTTTCTTGTAATAAAATTCTTATGTTGCAGTACCTATTAGAGTTTTATTTATGGCAAATTTCTATAGTGATTAAATGATAAATGTAAAAAAATCGCGAAATTTTCTTTTATCATTGTAAACATTAGGCTTTTTGCTATACGTCCACGTACGATTTAAATAAATATCATGTCACGTTCATACCGAAAAATGTGCCTCAAATTGTATAGAGAAATGAGTCACCTGTGACTCATGAACTAATAAAAATAAATAAAAAAGTGTTTATTGCAACAAAAACCTTAGACACACAGTTTATGAATACTAACATCTAAACTAGGCCGAGCCTGTACCTTAGATGTTAGTTCCTTCCAATTGATACAATATATTATTTACAATTTATAGTTTGTAATGTTTTATTTCCATTGATATCCAATGCACGAGTATGACAATACAATAAAACAACCTTGAGAGACAGGAGGGTACCTAATAAAACATACTGTACACAATATCAAACTTTTTATGAACCACCCGCACAGAATGAATTCACTTAAGTATAGTTAAACCACTAAAACAATGAACTTAGATAATAATAATAATATTATGTATATATTTTTATAACTTTATTATTTTATTTATTATGTGTTAAGTGTAGTGTAAGGTGGTGTATGCATCAGTGTGATTAATGTTGATAAGAATTTAAGTTTTATTTATATACATATTATAAATAGTGATTATTGAAGATTGTTTCTTTTCCCCGAAAATTGGATATTAGTTAAATTTGCCTAGTAATTAGTGTTTGTTAATTATTTATTTAGTATTAATCTACATACTTTATTATAACTAGTAATACATACATGCACAGTAGACCAAAATTGGAAACAACAACACACCAGATTCCTTTTATCTTTTATAACACTAGTGTATCCAGTTATTATTACTGTTATATATGTACCTCTACTTTTAACTTGGTTACTGTAAAACAACAAACAAGTTTTCAATATCTTCATAGTTTTGTTTTTTTAACCAGACTGTTACAACTTTTTTGCAGCAATAACATGTTAAGGGATAAAGGTTAAGTTTTTTATTTAATTTATTGTAAAGCATGGGGCCAATATAGCACTGGAATTTCCTAATAAAGAAAGTGTTGTAAGATTCGGTTACACAAACTTTATGGTTTCGCCTTGACGTTATTGTTCCTTTAAAGGTAAGGTTCTGATGTTGCGACAATATGCTTTGCCTAATAAACAACTGCCGGACAGTTAAAACATCGCATTCAGTGTACAAATCAAATGTAGGATACCTGAAAGGTTTAGAGGTTATGACTTTAAGTAAGGACCGTTGTGCTCGTTCTACTTTAATAAGGTGGGTTTTACGTGCACCTCCCCAAGAAGTAATACAGTATGTTAAAATAGATTGTGCCAGAGCAAAATATACCGTTTTCAATAGCGCACGATCCGCCACGTGTCTTAGAATTTTAAAAACATACATGAGTTTTCTGGTTCTTTGTTCTAATAATTCTATGTATGGACGCCATGTGAGTGTTTCATCAAGAAGTATGCCAAGATATTTTATGGTTTCAGTACGCTCTAAATTTGTACATTTACATTTTTTACCAAACATGTCACATGAATGTAATTGTACTGTAAAGTTTTTAACAGAATTTAACACTCTTTTGGAATTGGCAAAAATCATAAATTTTGTTTTAGCCACGTTCAGGGAAAGGCGATTTTGATTAAGATAAGCCAATACAGTCTGTAGCCCTACTTCTACATGGTTCTGAACGTCTTCCCAACTTTTACCGTAGAAAATTAGAGCTGTGTCATCAGCAAAAGCAAATATTTTACAATTTTGTAGTTGTATATTACAAAGGTTATTTATATATATAAGGAATAAGGTCGGTCCGAGCACACTTCCTTGGGGCACGCCAATTGTTATAGGTGTGTCTTTACTGCAAAACTGGTTTATTTTTACCCTTTGGGTGCGATTACTCAGGTAATCCTTAAATAGATGTAAGGTTACCCCTCTAACACCAATTTTTTCCATTTTGTTAAGCAATATAGGAATAGATACTGTGTCGAATGCCTTTGCTAGGTCTAGAAAAACACCTACACATTTATCTCTATGGTCGATGTGAGTACCCACAAAATTTGATAATTCAGAAACTGCATGAGCCGTCGACCTTCCCGCCCTAAAGCCATACTGGTTACTTGATAAAATTTTTTGCTTTTCCAAATATGAGATTAGGCTTTTATTCATTATTTTTTCCAGAATTTTGGAAAGCGCAGGCAAAACTGAGATTGGTCGATAATTTTCGACACAGTCTCTGGTACCAGATTTATGAATTGGATGGATTATGGATATTTTAAATACTCTGGGAAATTTACCAGTAATAATTGACTGATTAACAATATGTGTTAGAGGGGAAACAACCACATGCCTAACCATTTTTATGAGTTTCGTGGAAATCCCGTCCCATCCCACAGCACTGTCTGTTTTTAAGTTCATAATCACTGATTCAATTTCATGCTCTGTTACTTGTAACATGACCATTGAATTAGATGGTGTGGATTTGAATTCATCCGCTGAGGTGCTGTTAATTTTAATATTGTCAGCTAATTTTTGTGCTATCGTGCTAAAGTAATTGTTTATGGTTTCTAAAGATGCTTCGGGCGTAGGGCAGATTTTCAACAATTCAGATGATGGATTTTGCTTGTTTACTCTGTTTGTGATATTATTTATTACTTTCCATTTCATTTTTGGATTATTGGCATACTTAGTAATTTGATGTTTTTCATAGTTACGCTTTAATCGTTTTAGTAAGTCATTGCAAAAGTTCTTATATCTGCTGTAAGTTATGTGTAAGATGTCATTATTAGGATCTTTTCTACATTTTAAATGCATTCTGTCGCGATTATTAATACATCTCACTAATCCAGGCGTAATCCACGGTTTAATACAACGTATTCTTTTTGGTACTAAAACATTAAGAGAATTTCTCATGATTGCTGTATTAAGAATCGATACCAATTGTTCGGCGGACCAGTCAACATCAGGTGAGTCAAGAATAGGTTTAAAGTTTATTAGTTCTATTTCAGTAACGACGTTTTTAAAATTTATTTTTTGTACGGTAGTAGTTGGGATGGTTTTAATTTTAGTTTTTAGTGTTATGCATGTCATTACGGGTAGGTGGTCAGTAACAGGACATTGAAAAACCATTGTGAGTGATTGAAATTTGGATTTGATCATTGCATGATCATAGCACTTATTTTCCCTGGTTTTATATAGATGACCTGCCAATAATTCATTCGAAGCTAATAAATCTAAGTAATCAATAGAATTTTCATCGTCAGTGTGTAGTTTAATGTCTATATTTAGGTCTCCCATGATAATTATGTTATGGTGATTTTTATAATTGCTTAATAATTCATCTAAAGATTTAATAAAGTTGTCTACATTCTTGTGGGATGGTGATCTATATATACCTATCACTATAGTATCATTACTCAGCTTTACCATCATGCACGTTGCGTCAACCACCTCCTCCACAGAGCAATCTAATTCATCTTTTGTGTAGATAACTATTCCGTCATTTTGATTGTTATTTATAGTCGTGTAATTTATCTTGTAGTTTGTTAGAGAGGGGAATAGAGCAGTTTTTGAATTCCAAGTTTCTGTTAAAATAATTATTTCACATGTTATATCTAGTCTGGATAACAGAACTTCTAACGCCGCAAAATTTTTAGTAATGCTTCTGATATTCTGTGATAGAATGATCAGATTGTTGTCTTTACGACTAGTATGAGATAGTAGCAGACTTCTGCAAGACGCCGGATCCGTTAAAAATGATGGCCCAGCTAAGATATTATCTATATTGGTTATTAAGTTATCATTGTCTAAACAATCGAATTTTTTTTATTATAAATTGTGAAGATAATCTGTATTGATATTACATCCGCATTATTAGATGTGTTATAAGAAGAAAGTTCAGAATACGTTTGTATTGCTGTATGGTATTGTATTTGAGTGCATAAGTAGGAGTGATATTTATATGGTAATTTTGGTTTCTGGCAAGTATTTGGCATAACACGAAAGTTTTTAAGATTTGTAAAGAGTAAAATATAAATGTTAATAAGTAGAACAATTAAACATAAATAGAACAGTATTAAGAATGTAACAAAAACTAGTCACATCTCGTTTCTTAGAGAAATTAATTGTAGTTCATCCTTAACTTCAATACGTGGTCCTTCTGCTTCCTTACGCAAGTAAATTTTTCCAAGGCTTGTCCAGCAGTATTTATATTGATTTGTCTTGGCCAGGTCTCTTGCTAAGTAGAATAAACGTCGGCCCCTAGGTGTTAATGCTTCTGAGATATAAATTGGAGTATGTTGGCCCTGAACTCCTAAGTCAGCAGCTGTGAGTGGGTTATTCGGATGCTGTTTTTTATATGCTTTGATTCCCTGGATAATTTCGTTCTTAACCAGCACTGAGTTTAGGTCGACAACTATTGTCTTTTTTCCTGACTTTCCATTGATTCGAGAGACATCCCTTACATCCGATTTCTGTGCAACCACATTAAGTTTTTTGCAAGTACTTTGTACCAGGTTTATCAGATGTGATTTAGTTTCATTGTCAGAGCACATTGGTACATTTCTTAATTCTATAGAAGACGATTTTGTATACCTTCGCATATCCTCAATTGTGGATTCCAGTTCAGAGATCTTTGACAAATGCTGTTTACGTTCCCTTTCCAGACAGTCAACCCTTTTTAGCACATCATCGTATTTTTGATTGAGAAATTGTAAATTTTTTTCAATTTCTTCGTTGGTGTGCTTAATTTCAGCATTTTGTTTTTTTATTTCAGTGACTTCAGTAATTAACTTATTTAGGAGGGTATTTTGAGTGTCTTTCCATTCGTCCAGCATTATTTTGATATCGTCTTTGAAGCAGTTAAGTTGCTCCTCAGATGATTGCCTTCCTCTTTTGTATCTTTGTGATATAAAGGAAGGTGAAGGATTTGTAGCAGCTGCAGTAGGTATATCTGTATCTGATACAGCGTGTACACCAAGCTTCGGCGATCTCACATATTTCGCCATATTTTTAAGTGAAAAAGAATGTGTTATGAACAAATCTATAACCTGAGGTTCAGGGTTTTCGCAGTTGCAGTGTGCCGCAGCGCACCGTCACAATCACAGTCCAGCGGTGCTATACGCAGTAGTGCCAAAGTAAGACAGCAACTATTTAGGCACTTTCTTCTAGCCCACTCGCACCTAGCACAGATTGCGAAGTGTGTTATTATTGCAAAAATCACTAAGGTCAATGGATACTGTACGTTACGGAGAGGATATAAGCATTAAAGTTGCACACATGAATTATTTAAAAACTAAAATTATTTATTCGAAGTTGACACACGTCTACACTACAGCGCGGTCGCGGACGGAAGGGGACTTATTCTAGTACGTTCCTATGAGTCATATATGACTCATTGGACAGGGAAGTTGATATGGTACCGTTTAGGATCTTCTGTAGCCAATTCTATTAACAGATTATTTGACGTACCGTAAGCATCTCCTCTGTGACTCCATTTTCAAAACCACTGAACTGGTCGACGTCGATTTTTTTTTTGTTATTTAATACGTGTATAATTATGCGTAAACAACTCTGCATGCAGCGACAAGCACAGCACTTCTTCTACCCATGATAAACACTGTACCTACAACTAGAACTAACTTGTATACCAGTAAAATCTTGTATGCAAGCTGCAAGTTAACCAAAATCGTGTTTCCAATTCAAATCACTTGCACACAAGTCTGACGTCATACATGAGTATTCAGTTTAAGGTTCATATTTGGTTTACCCAAATATGACCATTGACCACATTTCCTTATATCGATAAGCTGGTAAATTTTATGGTAAAGCTGTCATGGATTTATTGAAGCAGTTTGATGAACCGTGAAAACCAAAATTAAAAACTGCTGATAATAACTTTTTTACGCGTTTTTTGACATACTTAAAAAAGTGGTACAACTTTGAAGATCCGGTATATCAAGCAATGAAAATTTTATCTCTAAAAGAATCAATAACATGGACAAAAATTGCAAGACTCTCAGAAATTGCAAGAGTTGTTAAAAATTGACTTAGATAGTGATAGATACAAACTTTACGATGAGACGACGACGCTTTTGCGTGAGATGCAGCCACAACTCGTTGAGGAAAATCGAGTGGATTTACGCTGTGTTGACTAATGACTTCTTCACTAAATGGAAAGATAAAAATCCTTGTACCGGATTTTAAAAAATGGTCACAATTGTTCTATCCATTCCTGTCTCTAATGCTTCTTGCGAGCGTGTATTCAGCATGATGGAAAAAGCATGGAGCAAGGAAAGAAACCGAATGAGTATTTCTTTAGTAAAAGCAGAGTCACAAGTACCAACAAGTTACGATTTTACATGTAAAAACTTTTATGATTTTGTAATGAAAAACCGAAACATATTAGATGCTGCTCGAAAGCAGAGTAAATATAAATTTTAAAATTTATTGACTATTTTTTCTCACGTAGTTATATCAACATCGATAAAAAGTATCCGGGGTTGGTCCTAACAACAGTTGGCAACCCTAGATTTAACCCAAAATACGAATCCGTATCAACACACGAAGCCGTTTATTGACGATTCGTTATCCGGTGAAAAAAACGGATGTCTACAAGCGTTATAACTTTAACAGCGCTCACCGCTTTGGTCATTATCATTATTGAAGGCGCTGCTCTGACTGGTACATAACTGCGATGCTGGAACCCCATGTAATGCCTTTTGCCCCATTTAACTTAATCTGGCCCTGATTAAGTGTTTACGCACAGTAACGCACGGTTGCACACTGCTCGCGTGGTTTGCGATTACCTAAATGAATTTGGATTCGTCCAAGTTGACTGGCCAGCACGATCTCCTGACATGAACCCGATAGAGCATGTCTGGGACATGACTGGACGGAAAGTGCGGGAGAGGATTCCACCTCCTAGGAATGTTGAGGAATTAAAATTGGCGTTATTTGAAGAGTGGGCCAATTTGCCTCAGGAAATGATTGACAGTGTCATTACAAGGAACGGCAGACGTATTCAAGCCCTATTTAGAACCTGCGGCGGCAATACGAGATATTAATTATGAAATTTAATTAAATTAGGTTAATTATATTAAATTTTAAAGATATTTTCTTAAAATCTCTATGACTTAAATTTCTTTTTTTTGGAATTATGTATATCTAAATAAATAATGTTTAACCCTATTGTCTCAATATTTATTTGGAATATCCAAGTCTAAACGAATCGTAATAACATTCATAAAATGGTAATAATTAAAAAATAGCTATCTTTTTTGTGATCCCCTAATTTTGCCTGCGTGTGTATTTGAAATTCCAAATGAAAACATTTATTCTTACAATACAAGTCCTACTTGTAAGAAAGTATTTACTACACCATTAATTAACTGTGGCTTGAAGCAAATAATATTTAAAATTTTTAACATGAGTGGAGATAGATTACGAAAATATTAAACTTGTTTCATCAGTAAAAAAAAATATGTAATCCACAGAAGGTATTCAAGAATTGTGAAAAATTTTATTCCAACAATATTCTTTAGAGTAATTTCAATCAATTTCTTCGGTAACATTAGAAATTGCGTAATATAAGTATATTATGCTTCGAAAGGCAATATTTCGTTTACAAGCCCGCTTGAAAAAACGAAGAGACTCAGTTTACAGTTTGTTACACAACATTATTATGTAAACTAAAACATAATTGATGCCTACAATTTAATCTCTTACCTTGTCGTAACATCTGATGGGAAATAAAGACTTTCTTAGCTTTTGTAAAAAATTACAAAATGAATATGAATGACCCTACCATAATATTTATAGTTTTAAGATTGCCAGATGTTAATTCATAACTAACTTACGCCGTTATGTGAGTTATGTGACCCTTCTTTCCACGTAAAAATATGTTACGAAATGGTTGTTTTAAATATTTTCAATGTACGTTATAATCAAACATATGTAATAATAATAGTGTAGGGACACATGTATGTGTGGCAGAGTGCAAGGCAAGCAAAAACTTGTGTGAGCGTGAAGTATGTGAGGCACGGACAGTTACTGCGCACTGGTCCGAGTGAACGGTTCTATCTGGGGGTTTACGTGAATATATCCGGTATCTGAACACCGTTGTTTCTCTCAACCCCCTGCACCCCACGACCAGAAGAGGCAGTGCTCAATTAGGGATCCTCCTAACAACGATCCCTAAAATAGTATAGAAGAATGAAATTTTTATTCTTTTATAACACTATTATACGAAGTTTCCACTATTACCGTTTCTGAGAAACATTTATTACCAAGTCAGCCGATATTTAGCCCGACATGTCCAGAACAGCTTGTCATTTATAACCCTATTCCCTACTTATTAAACAGTCTTTCACACACATTAGTGAGCACATCTGGTCATATAAACAACATAAGAATGTCTTACAGTATATTTGTATTGTAACTATCGTGAGACATACTAAATAAATTATTCTGATTTCGGTTTACTCACGTAATAGTTTGACGAGGAACTCGACTAGTTTCAAGCCATGCTAGAGGCTGCTGCTGTAGCAGCGCGACAGTCGCCGCGTCGCGCTGAATATAATGAAAACTATTACGTGAGTAAGCCGAAAACATAATAATTTATGATTATTATAATATTTTGTCTAGTTGAATTATACAGCAACTCATTCTGGCTTATATAACTATAATATATTAATGACTTTAAATATAAACTATAGTAATTAAGAATAATGTGAACTAACAGAATGATATAAACTTATTAATTAAACTTTATTATATTAAGGACTTACATCTTAAAAATAATGAATTATAAACTTAATATAAAATAAACAAAACCTGAATAAAAATAAAAATCCTGAATACAAATAAAAAAAAAACTTGAACTTAATATCTAAATAAAATAATTAAGCCTTTGACTGCCGACAGAAAACTGTTGAAGGCAAATCCTCAGCTAACGTAGGTATATAACTTTAGGGTATTTTGAGTGTATTTATTAGAATGTGTCGAACTCTGCCAATAATTTTAATAATATTATACATTTTCTCTTTAGTTTGTGCTTGAACCACGCAGAAGTGCTTGGCTGGAAATAATTAATGTGGGAAACATAGATACTAGAAGGAAATATATATATCATAGTTTGTTAACTTTATTTTGAAGATTAATGTTTTAACCGTGATTGTGATTGTGATTGGGCCCTACCGCTACAAGCTCTATTGATAAATCATAATGCAAACTATTCATTACGTGTTTTGTTATATTAGTTTTGGAAGCATTTTTTGAAGAGGTGCAAACTTAACATTTTATTTAAGATTCATATTAAGTTCATAACTCACCGGGATCTTGTATATGTTTCTGTTTTCCTCCGCTATCTATCACTATCATTGTAATGCACAAACATTTTCGTTCAGAGTAGTAGTTAGTAAGTAAGTTAAATTATACTATTTATGTTGCAGCTTCTAGCCAGATCTGTGCATGAAAATGAACTTGGAACCAGTTCTGGAGTCTTCTCGAAAGATGGTTTTGCAGATTACATTACAGGAAAACACTACGAAAAATACGAAGATATTGTATATTATAAATCTTGATTTTGTGAATACTTTAAAACAGTTTTATTTTTCAACCCCCAAAAATTACTTAACCTTAAGTATGTAAATGTTGACCATTTGATGGAAAATCCTTTTCATAAATTTCGATACATATGTATTGTGAAAGTTATGATGTCAATGTATGATCCAGATGAATCATAAAATAATCATATTAATTTTATCTATAAGTCAATTAAAACCAATATCAAAATATCGATATTTCTACAGTTTCAACAGTCACATCCCTAGTTCTATCCGTCATTACAGATGACCATGTGAAGTTTAGGTAGGCACGTAGGGATAAAATAACTTCATCAGTGTACAGACGTGCTGCTAATACAGCTAGTCATTGTGTATTTGTTGACTGTTTTGAATCAGAACGTTTACTGATTCAGGGTGCTATAAAGGATCTTTTACTTTTAAATCATAGGTTCCATGTACCACCCGGAGCACGAATTTGCAATTATCATTTAAATCATGGTCACTGGAATTCTTTAACCTCCCGGCTAAGAGATTTTACTGGTACACAGTTTGATAACATTTTAAACATATTGCAGCGAGCATTTTTCGAATATTGCAACTATGCTTACTATATTTATGTCATTACTGGTTAGGTATGACTCCTAATGAATTTCACGATTTATTAAATTCTATTCCAAGTCTGTCAGACTCTGTACCTAATGCCACTATTGCTTTGTCTATGTATTTAGTTAAACTGCGAACAGGTGAGTAACGAAAGATTGGCAACACTTTTCGAGAAATCTCGAACTACCTTAGAACGCTGGATGAATACAGCTAGAGAGTGTCTAACTAGACAGTTTGTACCGATGCATTTAGGATTTAATCATCTAACCATAGAAGATGTTGTTTTTAGAAATAGAATAATCCCTAAAGGATAATTTGGTAATCTAGATTTGCCCCCAAATACCAAACTGGCAATAGTCATGTGTGATGCAACTATTTATGCAGAGTAGCACTAATTATTTATTTCAAAAACAGACTTATAGTTTGCATAAACTAAATAATCTATTAAAGCCATTTATGATAGTATGTTGTGATGGTCACATAATAGATTGTTTAGGGCCCTATAAAGCTACCAATAATGATGCTACGATTACTAGTTTGAATCTTCATAATGAGGAGTCTGGTTTAAGAACATTTTTCCGGACAGGCGACATCTTCATACTTGACAGAGGTTTCAGGGATGTCATAAATGAATTACAAGAATGTGGTTTTGTGACACACATGCCAGAATCTTTATTAGAAAACGAACATCAGTTGACAACCCAGCAAGCAAATCGGTCTCGTTTTGTAACTATGTGTCGTTGGGTTGTAGAAGTCGTTAATGGGTGAATAAAAAGGGACTTTAGACTCTTTCGGCATGTATATAATAATCGTGCTGCTTTGCATCTAATGGACGATTTTAGAATATGTTGTGCACTAACAAACATGTTCCATGTATCCATACAGGATCCACCAGAGGCTGCAGAGTATATTAGAATAGCAAAAAATAGGCTTGAGCTTGAAAACCATTTAGAAGTATATGTAGAACAAGAAAATCTGAATAGAAGGAGAACGAATTTTCAAATGATTGATCACATTAATCTATATTTAAATAGGTTTCCCCGGCTGGGTACCTACCTATCAACTTAAACAAGCCAGATCGTACTATGGGGAACATGTTCGTCGGACTGGCACGTATTATGTAGAAGTAAATAACGTGATTGAGGATGATATACCTCTGATTTTGGGACATAATAACTATCTATTGAGAGGCAGAATTAAATCGAGACACATAAGTAGTCGCACCTATTTTACTTACTTATTAATTAGCAAAGACGATGCTATGGCTAATACATTAGACGTTATAGTCGGCTACTCATGCAGCTGTCTGGTAGGAAAAAGAACTGTGGGCTGTTGCGCTCATATAATGACTATAGTTTGGTTTTTGAGCTGGGGGCGCTATAATGATATAACTGCTCCAGCTTCGTATTTAGACGATTATTTCATGGAGTATGAGGAATAACGAAGGTATTATATACCTAACACAATTCTATTTCATGTTATATATGTATGTAGGACATCTAAAATGCAAGTACTTGTTCTACATTGAATATTGATTACCTACATGAAATGTCACCCTGTTCATAATTATGTTTTATACCTCTAGTCCTGGGATAAGTGAATCAATCTGACTGAAGTTGTTTTTTTTACAAATAGAAGCTGGTGACTTGTTTTATTTTTATTTTTTGTGTGTTTTAATTGTTGTATATGAGTGATCTGTCAGATGTGTGGTTATTTTATAAGCTGCGAGGAAGTTAAATATAATTGTAGGTTATTTTCGTTTTTGTCTAATTACTTAAAAACCCGGATATTTATGGGAAAATGAACGCTTTTATTCGATAATAAGCATGGTCTATAATAAATAAAGGTATTTATTTAAAGGAGGACTTTAAAAGAGACAGACCTCTGAGTTTGTTTCGGCATTTCTTCTCAGCGTAGTCAGTTAGGAAATGTCGACCTCATCGTTCGCTTGATAAAATTGACGTGTAAAAGTGCTGCCTTGTAGCCTATTTGCAGAAATAAATTCACTTGTTTCACTTGTTTCACTATTGTGCAACAATGTAAGACGAAATTCCATAGTTCGTGAACATTTAATCACGTAATAATTTGACGAGGAACTCGACTGTAAGCCGAAACTGAGTAAGCCGAAAACAGAATAATTTATTTAGTATGTCTCACGAAAGTTACAATACAATTTTTTTTGTAAGTTGGTAAACAAATTTACATTATTGAATGATTTAAAAAGTAACGTATAAGCATAAAAACGACAATGAATTAGGTATTTTCTATGAAGGTATTTATAAATATAAATTGAATGCCACCAGTAGAAATAATCAAAATGTTACATCGTTTAATCTGTAATATGTAATTGCATTGTGATATTTTTTCCTACGTTTTTTTATGTTACTGAAATGTTTCCTACGTTTTTTTATTTATTTATTTATTTATTATGTATACTTACTTAGACAAGTAGTCTGTATTGTATTCGATATGTGGCAATGGTTCGTTCGCTAATGTGAGAAAGGGTAGATAAAGGTTTATAATGTGCAACTGCGACTTATTTATCGTGCACAATGGGTTGTGTCAATTGTTAAATACACATTGCACGTTTACGAAGACATGAGAGTGACTGGAAAAAAGAAATCAACTACGTGGACTGGCTTAAGTATTGGAATGAGACATACAAGACATATAGACTTACAAGAGACGATTGAATCGCAATTAAATGTAAATTTATCAGATACCTCTTCGTCAAGTGATCCAGAGTGCATAAATCCACTAAGTAGTGACGAAAATAAGTTAATGTGATGGATAAAATAAATGTATTAACTTTATTTTTATTCATTACAAAACCATAGCCAACACTTTCGGTGATACATAATTAAATACATGTCATCAATTGTTGTCGAGTGGAATTGTGAAGCGCAACAATATCCGTAGTGTGGTGTAACGAACGAGTGCTAATAAATCGAACTGTACCAAAACTATTAATGTTTATGGGGTACTGCTCACAAAGACTATAGAAAAAATAATTGAAAAATATAAAGCAAGGTACTATCGAAGAAGGTAAACACCCAAAATCTTGGATTGCTCCGCCTTCTACTCCGAGCGACCAATGAAACATCTGCAATTTTGAAACAAAAGATATTTTTTTTGTTTCTGTAGAGGTATATTGCATTCACGTTTTCAAAAAATAACACCAACGAAACATCTGGCATCATGAAACGAAATACCTTTTTTTTGTAAGTCATTTCTTTCAATTATTTTACTACTCTACAAGTTTTAAAGTAAGTAAAGTACTGGCAGTTGCCTTTCGTGCATTCACCTACACACACCTAGTCCTTTGGAAACGTTGTCGTGTCTAAACAATCTACCAACATCTAATAACAGCTGTAATTCAATATCTTCGAACATGAGTAACAGTCGACACTTGATCGTAGCGGAACGTGCGAATATATACCTGCGAAACGGCGGAGTGAATATAAGTGAAATATCTCTCAAGTTGAATATAAGAGTAAGTTATACAAAACTTTATTTATTCATATTATAAAACTTAATCACATACGTTACAGTAAATTATCCTTAATTTAACCTCTAACTGGTGACAAGCGGTCTCACAAGCCGAGCGGTGTCAGTGAAACGTCAATTTACCCTCTTCCCCGCGCTTGCTTTGTTTCAACGTCTCAGTAGCTGCAACTTTAGAGTTGCGTCCACGCCGCAGATGGTGACAGTTGCGTCGTATTGTTTTGTATTGGTAAATTATAGCTACATAAAATTCGGCAGCGGTCTCTCAGACCACTGGCGTCACCACTTAACGTTTTAAGCGTAACTTTTTAACGTAATATTGCTATATTGTTTTTTTTTGTGTTTTTACGGTAATAACTAAATATGAGTAATTCTGCACCTTCGAAAAACCAACCAAAATTATCAATTTAAACTGTCAAACACCAAGCGGTCACCGGTGACCGCACCCTATTGTTCTATAATTGTGTCTATAATGACGGTACTCGACGAGTTAATACATGTAAACAACATGTGTGCTTGCAATGTGCCAAACAATTATGCCCCGACTGTCAATAAAAATAACCAAAGTTACCAATGCCAGTTTTTTTAAATGATTACTGTAAATAAAATAATATTAATTTTTTTGTTGATTAGAGTATCGTAACTATGTAAGAAAAAAAGTATTTTTGTTATAATAGAGGTAATTTGGGTTTAATTTTTTTTGTGTGATTATTGATCTCATCTTTAGATTTTTGATTTTTGTTCGTACTTACATTATAATAGCATACCTATTAATAATTAAAACTTGCATCCAGAGTCTATTGGGTGGTTTTATTTTATCCTTTTATACATTCATGAACTGTTTTTAAAAACACGAGGTAAAGGCGCGCACGGATCGCATCGCGCCGTACGCTCGGGTTTAGTTCTGATAGGGCGGCGAGGCACCCGTGTTCGCCGGCCGCAGGCCCGTGCTTACGGAGGCTGCCTAGATAATATACTACATACTTATTTTATTTAACTAAAAATCGCGAGTTACTCACGTGAATATATTGAGAAAAGCTCTACTAGTTTCGAATCACAGAAGGGTTCTTGCTCATGAGCAGCGTGCGCGGTCGCGGCGATGTCGCAACCTACCTACTTATTTCAAGTTCAGACCCTTCTAAAACATATACAGGACTTATGTTTGTTTATTTGTGATAGAAACATTTTCTTATTGTTTGTTTAATTTTTTACAGAGAAAAATTGTGCGGCTTTGGGTGAACCACGATGAAAATGAAGGTAACCTAAAAACTACACTATGTTGTGGAGCACCACCCATTATTACACAGAAGCACCGAGCAATGATGGTTGCCATTGCCACCTACGAACAGGAGCCCTTCACTTCAACGAGAGAATTTGCGAACTTATTTGATTGCAGTATGCTAACACTAAGAAAGCATGATAGACGTGCAGGAATACTACATCGGAAACTGGCTGTGAAAATACATTTATCAGAGGCACACAATGCGGCGAGAGTCCGCCTCGCACAAGATTACTATGATTTTTCAGATGAAAAGTCTTTTAAGTCGAGTCAAATCGGCCAGAAACGTTTACGGCGCGTTAACAATAATCGCTATGAGCCGAAGAATATAGTCCCGAACTTAGTAGTAAACGTGTGGGCTTGGATGAGTGCCGCAGTACCGGGAGAGATAGTTTATATTCCCGAACAAATTATTCCAATGTGATATAAACCATAAAATAATTAACCTTACGGATAAGGATATTGTGGCTGGCATTGTCCAACTAGAGACGTTTTGGTGTGCTTGTGGACGTCGCCTATATGACCACTATCCGCCGGACGAGTGTGTGATATGTGAAAATTAATGGTGAGTTAATTTTGATAAAATATTTGATATTTATTACCTATACTATACTATTAGTGACGAAACTTATTCATAAAATTATACTTCGAAAGGCAATAGTTTAGTTCGTTTACAAGCCAGCATGATAAACCAAAGAAACTCAGTTTACTGTTTGTTACACAACAAATATGTAAACTAAAACATAATTGATGCCTACAATACATATGTATATTCGTACCTTGTCGTAACATCCGATGGGAAATAAAGATTTTCTTAGCTTTTGCTAAAAAATTGCAAAATAAATATGAATGACTCTACCCATAATATTTATAGTTTTAAGATTGCCAGATGTTGACTCTTAACTTAATTAAGTCGTTTTGGGACCCTTTGTTCCACATAAAAATGTGTTACGAAATTGTTGTCTATTTTTAACGTAGTTTACAATCTAACATTTACGTAAAAAAAGACTTTCTTAGCTTTTGTTAATAAAGTCATAAAGGACATGAATAACCGTACCGTAACATTTATAGTTGTTGGATTGCCAGATGTTGAATCATAACTTACTTACGCCGTTATGGGACCCTTTGTTCCACATAAAAATGTGTTAGGAAATGTTGGTCTTTATATTTTCAATGTATTTTATAATTGAACATTTATGTAATAATAGTACAAAAGAAAATGTTATTCTATTATACGAAATTTTCACTACTACCGTTTTTGAGAAAATATGTATTATCAAATTAGTCTACCAAAAACACGAAGTGTTACACAAGAGAAGCGGGTGTCGCATTCCTAGCAGGACCCAACTTATTGCAATACCGTTTTATACTTTTAAAAAATTATTAAAAAGATAATAAATATTCAATAAAAATATGTAATAAAAAATCATAATAATATGTGGCATTATTTAAAAGGTGGTGCTGCTTTACTACCGGCCTTTCGAGGACAGTGCCGTCAGATTCACGCCGTCCCGAACCATCGCAAAGGCCTCAGAGGTGTGGATGTCGGCAATGCGTTTGTAAACGTCGATCGTCCACCTCATCCGTCTTCGAATCGTCGCCATCGCCGCCACTGTCTCCGACAGCTAGACGTCGTCATCGATGTCAATCGCTGCGCTAGTGATGACGATCACTGGCGCCGGCGGTAAAGACAGCAGCGCAATCACCGTATTGGCGACGACGATCGCCAGAGACACCGCTAGCACCGTGTTGGCGACAAGGTTTCCCAGACTCTGCCATCATCGTGTTTGCGACGACGGTCGCCGAGATACCGCTATCACCGCCTATGCAGGTGTCACCTCTGCGTCGTCGACGTCGCTCTCGAACGCCCAGGGGGCCGTCACAGCGACAGCGGCTGTCTCAGGAGTTGTCGAGCAGTCCAGCACCTCTTCCTTCACTGGAGTCACCGCCAGCACCTCCTCCTTCTCCAGGCCTCCCATCCATACGTGAATGCGGCTTGTGTGAGGCAGGACATTGATAAATTATTTTATTTAGTTTGTGTTTTTTTGTATATAACCGCCATCACCATGTTATCGACGACGGTCGCCAGAGACAACACCATCACCGCCTATGCGGGTGTCACCTCTGCGACATCGCCATCTCCATGTTGGCGACGAAGATCGCCAGAAACACCGCCATCACCGTGTTCGCAACGACGATCGCCAGAGACACTGTGATCACCGTGTTGGCGACAAAGATCGCCAGATACACTGCCATCACCGCCTATGCGGGTGTCACCTCTGCGACGTCGACGTCGCTCTCGACCGACCAGGGGGCCGTCACAGCCACGGTGGCTGTCTCCGGAGTTGTCGAGCAGTCCAGCACCTCTTCCTTCACTGGAGTCACCGCCAGCACCTCCTCCTTCTCCAGGCCTCCCATCCATACGTGAATGCGGCTTGTGTGAGGCAGGACATTGATAAATTATTTTATTTAGTTTGTGTTTTTTTGTATATAACCGCCATCACCATGTTATCGACGACGGTCGCCAGAGACAACACCATCACCGCCTATGCGGGTGTCACCTCTGCGACATCGCCATCTCCATGTTGGCGACGAAGATCGCCAGAAACACCGCCATCACCGTGTTGGCAACGACGATCGCCAGAGACACTGTGATCACCGTGTTGGCGACAAAGATCGCCAGATACACTGCCATCACCGCCTATGCGGGTGTCACCTCTGCGACGTCGACGTCACTCTCGACCGACCAGGGGGCCGTCACAGCCACGGTGGCTGTCTCCGGAGTTGTCGAGCAGTCCAGCACCTCTACCTTCGCCGTAGTCATCGCCAGCACCTCCTCCTTCTCCAGGCGTCCCATCCATACGTGAATGTGGCCTGTGTGAGGCAGCACATATGAGACATTATTATTATGAGACATTATTTAGTTTTTGTTTTATTTTTTTTGTATGTCACCGCCATCACCATTTTAGCGACGACTGTCGTCAGAGACACCGCCATCACCGCCTATGCGGGTGTCACCTATGCGATATCGCCATCACCGTGTTGGCGACGAAGATCGCCAGAGACACCGCCATCACCGTGTTGGCAACGACAATCGCCAGAGACACCATGATCACCGTGTTGGCGACAAAGATCGCCAGATACACTGCCATCACCGCCTATGCGGGTGTCACCTCTGCGACGTCGACGTCACTCTCGACCGACCAGGGAGCCGTCACAGCCACGGTGGCTGTCTCCGGAGTTGTCGAGCAGTCCAGCACCTCTACCTTCGCCGTAGTCACCGCCAGCACCTCCTCCTTCTCCAGGCGTCCCATCCATACGTGAATGTGGCCTGTGTGAGGCAGCACATATGATACATTATTTTATTTAGATTTTGTTTTATTTTTTTGTATGTCACCGCCATCACCATGTTAGCGACGACTGTCGTCAGAGACACCGCCATCACCGCCTATGCGGGTGTCACCTCTGCGACATCGCCATCACCGTGTTAGCGACGAAGATCGCCAGAGACACCGCCATCACCGTGTTGGCAACGACAATCGCCAGAGACACCATGATCACCGTGTTGGCGACAAAAATCGCCAGATACACCGCCATCACCGCCTATGCAGGTGTCACCTCTGCGACGTCGACGTTACTCTCGAGCGACCAAGGGGCCGTCACAGCCACGGCGGCTGTCACCTGAGTTGTCGAGCAGTCCAGCACCTCTACCTTCGCCGGAGTCACCGCCAGCACTTCCTCCTTCTCCAGGCGTCCCATCCATACGTGAATGTGGCCTGTGTGAGGCAGCACATATGATACATTTTTTATTTAGTTTGTGTTTTTTTTGTATGTCACCGCCATCACCATGTTAGCGACGACTGTCGTTATGCGGGTGTCACCTCTGCAACATCGCCATCACCGTGTTGGCGACGACGATTCCCAGAGACACCGCTATCACCGTGATGGCGAAAAAGATCGCCAGAGACACCGCCATCACCGTGTTGGCGACGAAGATCGCCAGAGACACTGTGATCACCGTGTTGGCGACGAAGATCGCCAGAGACACTGTGATCACCGTGTTGGCGACGAAGATCGCCAGATACACCGCCATCACCGCCTATGCGGGTGTCACCTCTACGACGTCGACGTCACTCTCGAGCGACCAGGGGGCCGAGATGGCCGTCACAGCCACGGCGGCTGTCTCCGGAGTTGTTGAGCAGTCCAGCACCTCTGCCTTCGCCGGAGTCACCGCCAGGATTTCCTTCTTCTCTAGACCTCCCATCCATATGTGAATGTGGGCTGTGTGAGGCGGGACACATGATTAATTATTTTATTTAGTTTGTGATTTTTTTTGTAATCGTAAGTACTTTTTTTATTTGGGTGTTATTTTATTGTATATTTAGTTTATATTTTCTTATTTTTGTGGCATTATTTAAAAGGTGGTGCTTCTCTACTACCGGCCCTTCGAGGGCAGTGCCGTCGGATTCACGCCATGTCGAACCATTCCGAAGGCCTTAGAGGTGTGAACGTCGATCGTCCACCCCATTCGTCTTCAAATCGTCGCCATCACCGCCACTGTCTCCGGCGACTCGACATCGTCGACTTCAATCGCTACGTTGGCGATGACGATCGCCATCACCACCGTGTTGGGGACGAAGATCGCCAGAGACACCGCCAGCACCGTGTTGGTGACGACGGTTCCCAGAGATACTGCGATCATCGTGTTTGCGACGACCGTCGCCGAGATATCGCCATCACCGCCTATGCAGGGGTCACATCTGCGACGTCCACGTCACTCTCGAGCGACCAGGAGGCCGTCACAGCCACGGCGGCTGTCTGCGGTGCCGTCGAGCAGTCCAGTACTCCCAGGCCTCCCATCCATATGTGAATGTGGCCTATGTTAGGCGGGACATATGATTAATTGTTTTATTTAGTTAGCTTTATTTAGTGTTTTTTTTTTGTATTCGTAAGTACTTTTTTTATTTAGGTGTTATGTATATTTAGTTTATTCATTATTTTTAAGATGTTAGTCCTTAGTCTAATTAAGTTCTAATATAATTTTGTCATTCTGTAAGTTTATATTATTGTTAATCACCATAGTTTATATTTAAAATCATTAATATACATTATAATTATGTAGGATGCAGAATGAGTTGCTGTTTAATTTAAATTTACTAATTATACTATTACTAGACCTCAACAAATCGTAACATTGCATAAAAGTTGTATATCTTTTGCATCGATTAAACTGCAATCATATCTCCCTTTGGTTTGTTTTAATTCCCACGTATGACCTTCAGGTCTGCGAAACGCGAGTCAAACATTCCAACGTTTTATGAATGTTTCGTCGATGACGTCATCATAGCGAGCGACTCTATAGAGGTAGAAGAGAATACAATACATCTCAGGCAGGTTTTCGAACGATTTAGGCAATTTGGCATAACCATCAACTTGCCTAAATGTGAATTTGGGAAGTCAAACATAGTTTTTGAGGTACGTGGTCTCCACAAGGCACTTGTCTCACCGGCAACGATTAACGAGTAACGAGTAGAGCTAGAACTAGAAACGAGTTAGGGCCGGCGCCCACTGCCGGCACGGCACGGCATGTCATGGCAAAGGATTTCAATACTAATTAAATTATTTTGAATCTTATTTCAATAAGTTTAGAATTTACGTTACCTTATTTTGATACCACGATGCCGCGACGTGCCGCAGGATGCCGCGGCATGACGCGACACGCCGCAGGATGCGGCGGTATGACGTGACTTGCCTTTTCATTCCACGGGATTCCGCGGCACGCCATTGCATCCCGTGAGACATATGGGTCATTTTTGGATCGAGGAATTATGATTGCTAGCTAGTTGAAATAAGGTTGAAACTTGTGCAGCATTTCGATGGGGCGCATTCCGGTCGGTGCGCGGGGGCAAGGGAGGGAGAAAACGCACAGGCGCGCGCGATTTTTTCTCTCACACTGACTGAGCGTGACAAGTTTAGCACGTGCGTACGCGATACAGTAAATTACTTCACGTAAAATACGGGAAAATGGATGAAGAGAAATTGATTAATCTGGTTCGTTCGCATGAGTGTATATACGATGTCTCCTCTCATGGCAGAAAATTGCAGAAGAAATGAATAAAACCCGTAGGTTATTTTTTTATTTATTTATTGTCAGAAACAGAAACTAACATCTATTAACAATTTCATTTTGCCAGTACACGTTACCAACATTAGAAAAATATTCCGTGAAACAATCTCTTACAACCATCCCTTCCAGATTATTGAAAACTGTATCATTGGTTCTATCGATTGCATTATTAGTATTAGAGCCAAGTGCCTCCATAGAATGATCATCAATGATAAAGTTATGCAAACACGTGCTTGCTAGTATAATGTTGTTAACGTACTTTGGTTGAACTTTTATACCTTTTTGAAATAGTTCAAATCTTTCTTGTAACATTCCAAAAGCATTTTCTACAATACGCCGTGCTCGACTTAAGCGATAATTGAATATCCTTTTTTTTTCATCATTTGAAAGATGTGAGGGGTATGGTCTCATAATATTTTTTGTTAGTGGAAAGGCTTCATCAGCAACAAATACGTGGGGTAATTTTTGAGTTGAATGTGGTAAAGCTTTTTCCGGTGGTATGCTTAAAAAACCATTACGTAGTTTCGAACCAAATTTGGAGCTTTGAAGTATACCGCCATCGCTATTTCGACCATATGCTCCGACATCTACAATCACAAATTTGTATTTTGCATCCACGACAGCTAATAAAACGATGCTAAAGAACTTCTTGTAGTTGATATACATACTTCCACTGTTATTAGGAGCTCTAATCTTGAAATGCTTACCATCTATGGCCCCAATGCAGTTAGGAAAATTCCAACATTTATCAAAGTCGGTTGCAATTGACTGCCATTGTTGGCTCGTGGGTTTCGGCAATGCAGTAGATCTTAATACAGTAAATATTGCTTGACAGGTTTCGTGGACTATTTTACGCACAGTAGTGAATCCCATACGATAGCTAAAAGCTAAAGACTAAGGGCCCCCGCGCACTAGGCAGCCTGGCTGCGGCAGCCAGGCTGCGGCAGCCAGTCAAACATATGACATTGTACGGGAGCCCACGCACTAGGCAGCCACGAAATCTCGGCTGCGGCAGCCAATGATGCGCCTATATGCACGGCAGCCAGCTGGCTGCGCGCAGCCAGAGCGTGTGTAGGTGAATGTATGTGGCTGCGGTCAGTCTCCGCGCACTAGTTGTAGCAGCCAGACGTATTTTGCGTTCTGAACTTTGATAAGATGACTTTCGATACAGAGAAATTTATTCGGGAAATTGAAAGCCGTAAAGCAATTTGGGATATAACATCGGAAGAATACAGTGATCGGGATTTAAAGAAAAGGAGATGGGAAGAAATCACGAACCAAATGTGCTCGGAAAGTTTATCAGAAAATGACAAAAAAGAATTTGGTAAGCATGTATTTTTATTATCTGGATTATACAGTATAATACAGGTGATTCTGCAACACCAATCAATATTTTTGTAAAGTATCGCAGAATAACTATGTATTCGTTATTGTTCTTTTTTGGTACTTAACTAGGTATTTTCACTTCAATGTTTTATTTAGATAAATAGGTAGGCACTATTCTAATGCATATCTGTTTTGCCATTCTAACGGATTTGCATTAATAAAATAATCCGCAAATAAATCCCTATAGGATGCTGATGATCGGCTTCCTCTATTTGCGGGTCCACCGGTTATTTCCAGTTCTGGTGGAACGTACAGTGTGTCTTGAAACCTATACCCGTCCCTTTCGCGCACGTAGTTATGTAAGACACAGCAAGCTTGTACTATGGCTATTGCAAGTTCCTGTCGGACATCTAGTGGGCGGTGAAAAATTCTCCATTTGTTGGCTAATATCCCAAACGTGCATTCTATGTACCGCCTTGCCCGAAGTATTCGGAAGTTCTATAGTTGAAGATTCTTTTCTCCGCTGTTAAACTCCTACCTCCATAAGGTCTCATTAAATTTTCACATAAGCCAAATGCCTCATCCCCCACTATGACGTATGGCATCGGTACTCCATTATTTGATATGGGGCGCTTCTCCGAAATTTGTAAATCTTTGTTGACAAGTTTTTGATACAAAATGGATTTTTTATATATCGATGAGTCACTACATTTTCCATAAGCCCCAACATCTATATATGTGAATTTGTAATCTGCATCGCATACAGCAAGTAAAACGATGGAAAAATAATTTTTATAATTATAGTACAGTGACCCTGAATCGCTGGGTTTTATCACTCTTATATGCTTGCCATCGATGGCACCAACGCAATTGGGATAATTTGCATTTTCATTGAAACCATTTGCTATTTCAAGCCACCTCTCTTCATTTAATTCTGGAAACGATGACTGTCTCATATTCTCCCAAATCGCCATACAAACTTCATGTATGATATCTCGGACAGTTGTATGTCCAATCCGATAATTATGACTCAATTCCATTAAACTGTCAAATACCAAGCGGTCACCGGTGACCGCAACCTATTGTTCTATAATTGTGTCTACAAAACCGGTATTCGACGAGTTAAAGAACATCCTGTAGCAAGATATCTGTAACAAAGAACAAATATAATTTTCAGGTAAATCTCTACAGAGCAAGTGGAAGAACATCAGGACTAGTTACAGCAGGGAGGTAAAACGCAGAGCTGGTATTAAAAGTGGATCAGCAGCTTCGCGTAAGAGCCCATATGTATATTTCGAACAACTTCATTTTCTTCGGCCTACCGTGGTAATTAATGAAACTCAAAATAGCATGGATGAAACACGCACTGCCGAAATCAACGCTAGCAGCGGTAGTACTCAAGGTGAACGACCTGTTTCCAAAAAGAAGAAGACAAGTGACGACAATAATTTGGTGCAGGTATTAAGGGAAAGTATTGTAATGAGAGAAGAGCGTGAAAGACAGCAAGAGTCTGATTCAGATAGACTGTTTATACTTTCACTTCTAGATGATTTTAAAAACATCCCGAGACATCGTAAGCTTTCTACAAAAATGGAGTTAATTGAAGTTATAAAAAGAGCTCAAATGCAAACTCACGATTCCGAATTTAGTCCGTTTCGCCAACGTAATGTTGATTATGAACCAGGGGCATCGGCCGCCAGATCATATAGACCACAAACATCGTTCAGTGGACAATATCGCCAAGGTCAAGGATACTCGACTGAATATGGACCGGAAACCACAAGCAGTGGGCAGTATCGCCAAGGTCAAGGATACTCTACTGAATATGGACCGGAAACCACAAGCAGTGGGCAGTATCGCTTTGGATACTCGACACACTCGAATTATAGACAAGAAGCCTCGACCACTGAGGGCCGCCGTGGGTATTCTACGGCTGTTCCAGACAGGCAAGATAATACTGTTTATACTGATGCGTTATCACCAACTGACACAAATGCAACAGATGTGTCTCAGGGTTCTGAATTACTAGAATTATTTACTACACAGGACAACTTGAACTAGGTAATTCATTACCATACATGTAAGAAATAAATACCTAATAAATGTTAAGAGACTGATTAACAATATCTTTCATTTTCGTACTCACCTCAAAGTTATCACCAGTTTTTCTTCAGGTTTTATACAAGCTCGCATAGGAGTATCAATGCCATTGATTGAATTTCGTATTTTTTCCAAAAGGTTATCAAACGATTGCACTGACATCCTCGTGTAGTTCAAAAACCGGTCTGGGAATGCGCGAATATCTTTGAAATAGGTTTGGAATAAGCCTTTTGAGTGTCTTTCTAGAAAAAGAGGATGAATCCAGTATCTTTTCTTTATTTTGCGTTTTTTACGAGATAGGTAAGCAATAATTATAAGTTCTTCCACGTCCATATTGCTCGACGGAAGGATCTAGACTAGTCGTTGATTGGCTGTTATAACTGGCTGCGCAAATATTCTGGCTGCCGCAGCCTGGCTGCGCAGCCAGGCTGCCTAGTGCGCGGGGGCCCTTAAAAGAAGCTCCTGTTATTAGATACCTGTAACAAAACAAAAAAAAACATTAGTAGACGACTTAAAAGCGTGTGTTATTTAAAATACTTCATTCTTGTTACAGATGAAGAATGTCAGAAGGCATGGAGCTGCCTTCGTAACAATTATAGAAAAGCCTTAAAAAACAGGGAGTCCAAAAGCGGTGACGCTGCCAAAAAGAGGCGACCAATTAAATTTGAAAAGGAACTTCAATTTCTGCAAAAGTTTTTTCAAGATAGACCTCAGCTCTCAAATTTAGACTCTTCTTCCGACGATACACAGCTTTCCGAAGATACGCAGAATATCGAAAATACACAACCTCCCAAAACAGCATCAACTGATTTTCCTGAAGCACAATCGCCTGTATCTCAAATGTCGTGTTCATCCCATGCATCAGATTCTAGACCAGCTAGACATGTTCGTCAGCGATCATACATGTCATCGCAAACACAGTATACAGAAACAACAGCAGAAATATTAAAAAAATACATTGAAAACCAAAAGAAGGAACAACATCCTATGGAGATATTTTTTCAAGCAATGGCGGCAACAGCGAAGACTTTGTCACCAAAATTACAAGCTGAAATAAAACGCGATGTTTTACGTATTGTTACTGATGCAGAAATAAAGCATTTGGAAAATGTGGAGTTAAGTTCAGTTGTGCAGCGAAGTCGTCCTTCGTCATCAAGTTCAGGATTCAATATTTCAAATGAATTTCATTCATCTCAGCAATACGCACCAACTTCTGTTGCCAGAAACCATAATACAACTATCGAAAGAAGAAATCCTTTACACAATTTTTCTTCATTTAATAAGCCCGAACAACAATATAACACCGAACCAAACTATGGTACTATTCATATAGAATACATACCTACTCCTATATCCAGACATCAAAATAATAGTGATATATATGACAATAACTCCAATATTCAATTGCCGGATTATGAAAACTAAATTATAATACTTTCGCTTTTTATCATACTGTACTGTAGGTACATTTGTGATCATAGATAGCTGATTATAAAAATAAACAATTACTAAATAAATCAAGACTTTTATTTTAATATTAGTAAACGCTCCGTGGTGTCACACACTGCTCAAAAATTTGTTAGGTTATTCTGCTAAACTGTTTCAACCGAAGTGGTTAAGTTTATCTTGCCTAATTCTATGCCCCATCGCATGCAATATGTAATATGCACTAACCTTAGTAAAACATACAGACAATCTCTCTGTAACAGGTATAGGCGATCGAAAATTAGTTTTGATTTTCTTTATATGCGATTTTAGCAAATCACTTAACTTTTCAAATTTTTCATAGTCCATTCTGTAATAATCATAGAATTTTCGGATGTCGTATCTCAAATCATTAAATAAGTTGCTGAATTCACCATTTGTAGATCTTGTTCTCCATAAATTATGCACCCAGAGTTGTCTGTTCGTCAAATTAGCAGTTCTTATTTGTCTCTCTTCATCTTCAGCTAGAAGTGCTATTAATACTAAATCCCAGTCAACCATAACGACACAACAAAATGTTCTTTTGCGACACAACCAACTTCGAATACGCGCGGAGCAAAACTAACCAGAGTGGCTGGGCTTTCAGCAGGATGCGGAACACCGCGGGATGCCATTGCACGCCGCGGGATGCCACTGCACGCCGCAGGATGCCACTGCACGCCGCAGGATGCCATTGCATGCCGCGGGATGCTCTGCCGTGTCATGCCACGCCGTGCCGGCAGTGGGCGCCGGCCCTTAGTGAGACGCGAGGAGCGAGTGCGTAGGTCCGATATTTGTGTAGCTCGGCTATGAGCGAGTGTGCGAGCGAGGCGGGCGATTACTCGCATCACTCGCTCGCGGCAGTTAAGCAAGCGTACAGTCAGTCTTGCGGCCTCACTCAATGCGCACGTGTTCCCAATTTTCCAATAAAAATGGATGAGTTTTTTATTGAATGTGTCCGACAATATCCGTGTCTTTGGGACACACAACTGATTTCATATAAACAATTAGACGTGAAGGACGCAGCTTGGAAAGAAATTTTAAAGAAAACAAACCTAGAAAGTGGTAAGTTTTTTATTTAACATCTATCTAACACAACATATACCTATAGTTAAATCAATATTCATTTTGCAGAGTCTAATGTAAGTTATGTGTTATCCTATCAGAATCTAATACATTTTGCACACGGTTATTTTGCCACGAAACTGTTCCAATGGAATTAAAATATTCCATGAAATATTCTCTCACAAAAAAGCCGTCTTCAAAATCTGCTGAGTTTTGTTCAGATACCTCGGTGTAATTTGTTGACATATAATCAGAAAAAATTGTCTGTGAAGACGCCTTTTCGATTTCATTGCGTAATACAAAGTTATGTAGAACGCACGCAGCCTTTACAATTTTTTTGGCGGTACTTATTTTAACATCTAATGGCCTAAAAAAGACACGCCATTTGTGCACCAACATACCAAACGCACTTTCTACCATTCGGCGTGCTCTGCTCAGTCTATAATTAAATATTAACTGGTCTTTATCCAATCTTTCATGATCAGGATATGGTTTTAATAAATGTGTCATCAACGGAAATGCACAGTCACCAATAAAAACATAAGGCTGAGGCAAACCTCCTTCATATAGGGGTTCATCTGCGGGTAATCTCAATCCATTGTTTCGCAACACATTGTAGAAATTACTATCAGTGAATATTCCGCTGTCACTGTATCTGCCCATTGATCCAACATCGATCATTATAAATCTTCCATGAGCATCAGCAATTGCTAACAGTACAATCGAAAATGTTTTTTTGTAGGTTAAAGTACTGTGATCCCGATTTACGAGGCGAAAAAATTACCACGTGCTTGCCATCAATTGCACCAAAGCAATTATTGAAATTCCACAAATCATAAAAGTCTTTTGCTATAACTTTCCATTCGGGTTAAGTAGGGAGCTTCATTACTTTTGGTTGCAACTTGATCCATAAAGATTCACATACTACCGGTATTATTTCGGAGAGCGTAGAACGGCCTATTCTATAGCTTTTTGACAATGCTGTATATGTAGTTCCGGTTATAAGATATCTGAAAATAAATAAAAATATCAAATAATATTAGTTAATAATATAAAATTAATTTTGATGTGGTGTGATATAATTATTTGTTTTATTTACAGTTACACAGGCAAAATTAAAATGGAAAAAATTGCGAGACACGCACCGCGAAAAATTAAAAAAAATCAAGAAGACAACAAGTGGACAGTCACAAAAACAAATAAAACCCTGGAAGTACATGAGGCACATGGAATTTTTGCTTCCATATATGACAAATGCGGAACGAGATACAAATGTTACACCACATGCTGATATTTCGACAAGTTTCGAGGAAACAGCTAATACGGATGTTAGTAGAGATTCAGCAGATACGATAATAGCTCCAAAAAAAAGGAAGACGGATGAAATAATTCATAATGACGAGGATTTGTTAAATTTTTTAAAAGATATGGATGATAATCGAGCAAAACGAACTGCGCAGAGGGATGAGTTACGTAAAGAAGTACTAACATCAAGTGATCCTTTAAAAGCTTTTTTTGATTCAATGTATCATAGTACAAAGCAGATGCCGGAGTATTATCAAAGAACAATAAAAAGAAAGTTGTTTCAATTGGTAATGGATGCTGAAGACAATATTGCTAATACAAACTATTCATATACCGGTTACTACTCAAACGATTATTCTTACAACTCTCGCCCTTCTACGAGTCAGACAAATTTCTCTTCTGAACACGATGCTGCCTCACCTGAACCCAGCGGTTCTGGTGTGCAGCAAATTGGAATTGGAGCACATACTACTCGTAGCCAAAACGAAGAGATCCAAGATTCAATGTCTGCCGCTGAAATCAGTCCAAGCGATGGAGCCTTACCTTATTGTAATGACGAGACGCTCTCTTGTACCAATGGCTTCTCTATAATTTGTATTTTCTTTTTTAATGTCATCTTCTATTAAACTATGCAAATATTCAAACTCGTCTCTTGTCATTCTAAAATAAGTGCGAAAGCCATGATTTGTTAATTCATAGAATAGTTTGAATTCACTGCATTCTTTTCTGAAATAATTAATATTTTCCATCCATATTCTTCTTTTTTTCTTCATTTTTTTCTTACGTTTATTCAGAATTGCCACAGCCACTGCACAAACCCTATCATAGAATTCATCATCATCGTCGTCTGAACTAGATTATAATGATAATTCAAATGATTTTTCGATATTAATTTTAAATAAAAAATAACGTGTACTTTCAGATACGCATTGTAGAGAAATGATCACTGGCTGCTCGGCGTGAGTTCTAATCGCAAGTCTAATCGCTTAGCGAGTATCGCCAAGCGAGTGTTATCTTTCATAGCTCTTGTCGCTCAGCGACAAACTAGTGAAACGAGTGCTCGCCGGCAGTGTGACAATCAGCGATCAACTGTTTGTATATGCATCTCTTTTGTTCACACGGAAAGTATATCTATTGTACGTTTCTTGAGCGAGAAACTAGCCGATAGTTAGTCGTTTTCTCGTCGTTGGTGGGACAACTGCCTTAGGTTGTGAACGCGGCCCAGCGCGTTAGAGTGCGGGTGGAGGGGGCGCGGTACGCGGGGCCGGCCGCCCCCGCGCGTATCTGCGAAGACGATACAACGTCGTTTGTTTTACCTATTTCAGTGTCAGTAATAACACGTAATATTACTTAACTGTGTGAGGAAGTTAATCATTCATCATTCATCTTGAAATAGTTCGTAAATACAGGTGAGTGAATATTTTATTTCGATAAACCTTTCTCAGGGTATTAAAAATGATGATTTTCAAGTAAACGACGTTATCAATACGTATATGTATTATGTATATTTGTTTATTTCATTTTGCTGAATCGTACGTATGGCAAAGTAGTATATTTTTATTTATTCATTTTTGCAAAGAAGCGTAAACTAAATTAAATTTTTGAATTTTTGGTGATTCATCGCGGGCTCGCGGTATTCGAATCCTTTTGCTGGTCACTAAATTTCTTTGTAATGTAAACTAAAAGTACCTTTGCTATTGTTTCAAAAATATTTTTATGTAAGCTAGCTTAGCACGATCATATTATAGAACTTGATCTTACGCTTTTGTTTTTTCGGTTTGTATTCGGTTTCATTTTTTTGTATCTTATTTTCAGAACATGGCGCCTAAGAGAAAATATGACAATAATTATATAAAATTTGGATTTACCTCGATAGAAAGTAACGGGGAAATAAAACCACAGTGCGTTATATGCGCAACCGTTCTCGCAAATGAAGCGTTGAAACCAGCAAAATTGAAACGCCACTTAGAAACGGTACATCCAGATTTATCTAACCGCCCGCTTGAATTCTTTCAAGGAAAATTAGAGGTCCTAAAAAAATCGGGCCTAGCGGCTCGAGATTTGCAACATCGGAAAAGTTATTAGTAGCGTCGTTTGAGATTTCTAAATTAATAGCACAATCTAAAAAGCCACACACAGTTGGAGAAACACTCGTAAAACCTTGTTTGATCAAAGCCGTCGAAGAAGTTTTGGGATTAGAGGCCAAGAAAAAAATACAAGACATACCTCTGTCTAATAACACGGTCAAAGCTCGAATTGAGCTTATGTCAAGTGATATAGAGGAGCAACTTGTGTCAAGAATAAAAAAATCGCCATTTTTCGCTTTGCAGTGTGATGAGTCGACCGACATTTCAAATTGTTGTCAACTACTTGTATTTGTTCGCTTTTTAGACGACGACAATATAATTAAAGAAGAGTTATTGATTTCACGGGAACTGGACACAACATCAAAAGGTATCGACGTCATGAACTCAATATCCGAATTTTTCGAGAAACATAATCTTATGTGGGATAAACTCGCTGCCCTCTGTACCGATGGTGCTCCAGCAATGTTGGGATCACGTTCCGGGCTGGCGACATTAGTAAAACAGAAAAATCCTAATGTAATTACAACGCACTGTATCATACATCGCCAGGCGTTGGCTTCAAAAACTCTTCCTGGATGCCTCAATGATACACTAAAAATGGCCATAAAAATTGTAAATCTTATTAAAAGCAGCGCCTTAAATACACGACTTTTCAAAAAGTTATGCACTGAAATGGACTCTGATCACGAGACACTTCTCTTTCATACCGAAGTTCGATGGCTATCGAAAGGTAATATGCTGGGAAGATTATATGAACTGAGAGCAGAGGTTGAGATTTTTCTGGGTGACAAAAAAAAATGATTTGTTGAAACAATTTACTAATCTGGCATGTCAGATGGACTTGGCGTATCTTGTGGATATTTTTACACATTTAAATAAATTAAATATACAACTGCAAGGTTCTGGAAATAAAAACTTAGAGAATGTCGCAAATATATTCATTTTTGAAGATAAACTTCGTGCTTTTATCTGCAAACTTCAATTGTGGTAATGTAAAATTGAAGAAAAGAATTATTCTGCGTTTGCGACATTACAATCACTTGTGGAAGACAAAAAGTATGACGCTTTTACAGCAAATATTCAAGAAAACATTAAGACTCATTTACATATTATGTTGATTGATGAATTCAATCGTTACTTCCCAGAATATAACGAAGAAGCTAATCTTGATCAAAAAATGATTCGTAACCCTTTTAGCACGGACGCTAGTGAAGTTACAGAAGAAATCCAAGAAGAGCTCATTGAATTACAAAATGAGAGAAACTGCAAGGATGCTTTTGAATCGAATTCACTTGAGTCATTTTGGTGTAAAAAAGCACTTTCTTATACTAGAGGTAAACTTCGAGAAATCGCCTTACGCTATTTTATCGTTTTCTCAACCACTTATTTATGTGAACAAGGATTTTCTGCTTTGCTGGTATTAAAAAACAAGGCGAGAAATCGTTTGAAAGTAAGTGATGATTTACGTGTGGCTCTGAGTAACAATATCAGTCCTAGGATAGCCGAACGCGTGAAGAAGATGCAAGCTCAGAAATCGCATTAATTTAAAATTACGAAAGTTTATCCTAAAATGTTATTATTTCTTTTTATGTAATTCATATTAGAGTTTGAATTAAAGTTTCAGTTTGATTATTACAGTTTATTTTACTACACTAAAATTTAGTTAATTAATAACTAAATAGTGGTCCCTGCCGAAAAAAACTATGTCAAAGTGGTCCCTGACCAAGAAAACGTTGGGAACCCCAGCTCTAGGTCAATTCGCGCGGAGGGGCCCCCACACACGAAGGGATAGTAAAGAAAATTTACAAAAAGCAATTGATACAGTTCAAGATGTTATCAATAAGCTATCTACGAGGCAAATCGCCGAAAAATACGGCGTTCCGAGGTCCAGTCTTCGGTACTATATTAAAAATCCGGGCCACAAAACCAGCTTAGGGCCATCGCCTGTACTAACTATTTCAGAAGAAAATAGTCTAGAAAACTGGATAATCATTTCAGCAAGAAAGGGATTTTCGCGTAACAAAGAGGACATATTAGATGCCGTCCAAAAGTTTCTAATAGAAAACCCGCGTCCAAACTCATTTTTGAATAATAGGCCAGGTGACGGTTGGTGGAAGGCCTTTTTAAAACGACATCCTAGATTGGCAACCAGAACTTCAGAAGGTGTGACAAAGGCCAGTGCATATGTTTCGGAAAAAGATATAGGAGTTTACTGAAATCCAAAATTATGCTACTGAAAAAGACTTGGCTTCTGTTTTAAATGACCCACATCGAGTATTTAATGCAGTTCTTGTTGTGTCGAAGTTTTATTACAAGCACAATTTAAACATATTAGTTTCATTTATTACAACAGGTTATGGGCCCAGATAGCTCTAACGTGTTGGTTTTGCAAAAAGTTAACAGTACTATAAAGTGATTAACGTAAAATATTTGAAAAAAGTGCTCACGCGTGCATAACCTAAAAGTTACCGGTCCGCGTCGCGAGTTCTTTCTGTATTTCAGCTATCAGATTTCTTTGCAAAAGGAATAACATAACTATGACAATTCCCAAACTGACGGGACGGGAAAATTGGTCTACGTGGAGTTTTGCTGTAAAAGCTTACCTACAGCACGAAGACTTGCATAACTGCATAACATCAGAACCAAACTCCAATGATCCAAAAGCAGTGAAGGATGACGTTAAAGCTAAGTCGAAATTAATATTATTGGTTGATCCAATCTTATATGTTCACATCCAACAAGCAGAAAATGCCAAACAAGTATGGGATAATCTTACAAAAGCATTAGAAGACAGTGGATTAACTAGAAAAGTTGGCTTATTAAAGGACTTAATTAACACAACATTAGAAACGAGTGAAAGTGTAGAATCATATGTCAATAAAATAATGTCTTCCGCTCACAAGTTGAGAAACATCAATTTTAATGTTGATGATGAGTGGCTGGGAACGTTGATGTTGGCCGGCTTGCCGGATTCCTACAAGCCGATGATCATGGGAATAGAGAGCTCCGGTGTAAAAATTAGTTATGACTTGATCAAAACAAAATTATTCCAAGAAGTAAAGTCAGTTGATTCAACAGATACTACAGTACTTTACACAAAGCACAATAATGTAAAGGATCTTTAGCACAATCGAAAGAAAGGTCCGAGATGTTTTGTTTGCAACAAATATGGACACAAGCAAAAATTGTAAGTCAAAGAAAGCAAATCAAAACAAAAATAAAGATTCAAGTTATGTAGCTGTGTTCTCTGCTGCAACTAAGTATGATGATGGGTTCTACATAGATTCAGGTGCTTCAATGCATCTTACCATGAGGCAAGACTGGCTTTATGATGAAGCACCCCCTCCGATCACAAGTATCAAAATAGCAAAATGCTTCCGGTGAAAAGTTGTGGCAAAATAGACTTGAATATAATTGGTCCAAATAATGTTAAACAAACTATCCAGATTACAAATCCGTGGCTGGCGTGAACAACTTGACATCTCGAGTAGTATGATTTTTTTTTTAGTTTAATACGTTCCCCGCAGAATGAATTTATATATAAAAAAATTCACAGCTCAAAATATACATTATTTTTTGAGTACTTACGGTTGATAGTATGTGGACATCTTGCAATTTACAGTCTCTAATTTGACAAATCTACATATCAAGTTATAAATTAACTTTTTTTTTGTGAATAACCATTGATATATAGTTTTGTCAACTTATACTTAGCTGCCATGACAATGTTGGTTACTTGATATCTCCACTTATACGCTTATACATTTCTGATAGAAAGTAAATTAAAACTGACAAATGGAAATATTAAGTTATGGCCAACTGAATTATCTGTTTGAATTCTGACATATTGAGATATCAAGTTACGGACAGCTGACAACCTTAAATTAAATCATGATAAGTTAAGATAGTGTCGTGGTGGCCTGGAGGTTTAAGACGCTCGCTTCTCATGCATGAGGGTGCGGGTTCGAAACCTACCAACGGCAAGTACCAATGTGAGTTTTTCCGAGTTATATGTACTTTCTAAGATTATTTAGACACCACTGACAAACGGTGAAGGAAAAACATCGTGAGGAAACCTGGACTTATAATTTCAAATTATAAGTTTGAAATCGCCAACCCGCATTGAGCAAGCGTGGTGATTAACGCTCTAACCTTCTCCGTGTGAGAAGAGGCTTTGCTCAGCAGTGGGCATTTATAGGCTGTTGATGATGGTGATGAAGTTAAGATGTCAAGTTATGGACAACTTGAATATTTCTGTTTAATACGTGACATATCGAAATGTCCAGTTATGGCCGCACATCCCTAGCCCGAAAGTTAGTAAACAAACATTCAGTCGCCCGCGCCACGACCCCCGCGCTCGCGCGTCTGACAGGCATTGCGTAGGTACGATTGATTTGTTTTGAGCGTCACATCGAAAGTTTGTTACTTACCTAATTGATTTATTAATATAGTGTTCTAAATTATTACAAAAGTGTGTGAATTCCTTATTTGCAATGGATAAAAGGTACTTACGTAGTACCTAATTTTTTAATACAATCTTACTTTAGTTGTATTTTTATTTGACCTTATGTGATTGTGATAAAGCTCAAATTGTTATGAGTTACTTTTGTGCCGTACACTCTGCCAGGATAGTGTAATGTTTGTTTAGTCAATAGGTTGTTTCATCAGCAAGAGCGTCAACAGTGTCAGACCTGTTTCGCGCTCCGCCCGAGAGCGGGAAGCGTCATTTGATGATTTTTACCTACAAAAAAAAAATGATTTCGGCTTACTTACGTAGTAATTCGACGAGGAACTCGACTAATCGACTCGACGGCTCGCGAAGTGCTGCTCAAGAATATGAGCCTCTAGCACGGCTTAAAACTAGTCGAGTTCCTCGTCGAATTACTACGTGAGTAAGCCGAAAACATAATAATTTATTTAGTATGTCTCACGAAAGTTACAATACAAATATAGTAAATATTATAGCCGCAATGAGTATTTTGATAAACATTCTACTTATTATAGAGCTGCAATTTGCAAAATATATAAAAAAATGAATTCCGCGGTACACTGGGAACACTTCTATATGCTCCACCAACTTTTTACCCAAATAATTTGAGTTTCGTTCATTATTAGGATTTCTGATTCCTAATAAGGGCAACACTGGTTTATATAACGTCAAAAAACGACCGCCATTTATGTCTTGACTGACAGCTGTCACTTTGCTGACAACAAGTAGCGCGTGACTTGGGTATTTTTATTCGTGAATTTAATTAATCTAGTGGAATCTTCGAAAGTAATTATAAAAAATGGTAAGAAATTAATTTAATTTATTACTTAGTGTTTATAATTGCTGTAGTGCATATTATTTTTTACGTACGTTTCTAAAATTACGCACTTTTTTATTTTTTCTTGGTGGCCGCATGTGATCCTTGACCCCCCATTTTTGTACCTTTTCTGGTTTCCTCTGCCTTATAAAGGGCAAGTGCCTTATAACCTATAAAAGTTAGTTTTTCAAGAAGTTTCACTTTGCTAAGGATACTTAGTTCGTTGTTAAATGGTGTGTTTGCAGTATAAGGGCGAGGTGATGGTGGGCTTTATTTATTCAGAAAACATAGGTACTTAATCATTTACCTATACAGAGAAAATGATGAATAGAATTATGTGGAACAAGTTTAAAGGTTCTATTTAATAACACCATTTGTATTTTATCATAATGGTATGTTAGTTTGCAAGGTGTCTATGTGCCAGAGTAGCCTGAAAACAAATGGATGTGTTATTGCATAAATATGACTAAAATGCATGAAGGTGCTTATCGAATACCGACTAGCTCCGGGGTTTAATCTATAGCTTGCTCTTGCTTTTATTGCATTACAGATATAATAGAAAATACACCTACAGCTAGTCCAGAACTCAACTGCGGTAAAGGCGATTCCCATTCAGGTATTTTTGTTTTTTATTAATACAAACAGAAGATTTATAATATACTAGCTTTTGCCCGCGACTTCGTCCGCGTGGAATTAGACTTCTGACAAAATTTAGGTTTTTCACTAATTTTCACTTTTCCCTCGGGAACTACTAAAGGAATCGGGATAATAGGTAGCCTATGTTCTTTTCCGTGTCAAAGGCTATATGCATGCCAAATTTCATCCAAATCCAAACATCCAAACATCAAAACACACACACTTTCACATTTATAATATTAGTAGGATAGTAGGATTAAATAATATCATTTTCTGCTAACAATAAACAGCCTAAACTGTTGGATTTAAAACACAAAAATTGTTCAGATAATTATCTGATTTAAAATTATAGATTTGCAATTTTTTACATAAACACAATGTTGGTGATGGTATGTTTTAAGGAGTCTACACACTGAGGCCGCCGACATGTCGGCAACTTGTAGGGGCGCCCTATATCCTACAAGTTGCCGACATGTCGGTGGCCTCAGTGTGTAGACTCCTTTATGATTATTAAAATTTATAAGGTTGATGCAATTGCACCAACCTTATAAATTTAAGTAAACTATAAAATTTTGATAATGGCTAATTTACAATGCTAAACCTATATTCTCGACCCAAAAATAAAAAATTTGCAGTGGTACTTATGTGTCCTAGGTGAACCCTAAGAAGTTTTTATTTTTCACAGACTCTGAAGTTTTCAAAAGAAACGAAAGAAACAACAGCTTCTATTCCACCTTTAACACCGAAAACTACACACGAGATTGGAGAAACAAGCATAGATGCTCCAGCCTTTTCACCACTAACTCCCTTATTATTTCAAATTACTGAGAAAAACATTCTGCCTTTACCTCACACAACTACTCACGAACTTGGGGAAACAAGCATAGAAGCTCCTCACCACTAACTCCCTTAATATTATTATTTCATATGTCCAAGAAGAACATTTCACCACTACCACACGAAACTACACTCGAACTTGGAGAAACAAGCATAGAAGCTCAAGCCTGTTCATTACTAATGACTGAAAATAATATTTCGCCCTTTTCACCAGTTTCTTCCCCTTTACCCCAAATGTCACCGGAAACGCGTAAAGTCTTCAATATTTTGAGTAATGAACAGCTTGATAGTGATGATTCCGTCCAAGACCCTAATTATTTAGAACAAAATCACTATAATTCAAGTACGTCAGATGAAGATTACAATGATTTAACAGATAGAGTAGAGAAACATAGACGTAAAGGAACATCTAAAACCAGCCGAGCAGTCAATGAATCACCTTCGATATTAACAATTGGAGAATTTGATGTAGAAAATACAGACGAGCAGAACGATAGTCAAAATAATCCGAAAAGGAGAAAAGTAAAAGACCCTACCATGTGGAAAGTGAATATAGAAAAAAGTAAGCGTTTAAAAGGTGAATCATATAAAACAAGGAAAGGAAGAATAATACAAGCCAGACCAATAAAACCAGCAAAATGTTTAAATACTCCTAAACACAAGTGTATTTCGGGTGTCCCTCAAGATGAGAGAGAAAAAATTTATTCTCAATTTCGAAATATGCCAAATCTTATGGAACAGCGTCATTTTGTTTTGAAGCATGTGACTAAGAATAAAAAAAATCGATACACTACCAAAGGTCCTTCCAGGCGGAATTTTACCCTAGATTATACATTAAGTGTTGTGTTGGTATTGAAAAGAAAGTCGTGTGTCGGGAGTTCTTTTTAGATACTCTCAATATTACTGGTGGGTTTGTAAAAGGAGCTTTAAAAAAAGTTAATGAGCACGGCCTCTTACAACCACATGAAAGAGGGAAAAAGACACCCCCAAATAAATTAAAACCAGATGAAGAAAAATTTCTTAGGGACCACATACTTTCCTTTCCTGCTGTAGAATCGCATTACTGTCGATGTGATAGTACGGTAAAATATTTAGATTCAACTCTTAACATATCAACGATGTATAACGAATATAAAAAACTATGTTTAATTAAAGCAGTGAAAGTAGTATACTTTGAAAAATACCGCAAAGTTTTCAGAGAATACAAACTGAGTTTTCACAAACCTAAAAAGGATTTATGCAAGCACTGTTTGGCATTTCGAGAAATGAATGATGAAGAAAGAACCAAGAAAATTGAAGATCACACACGGCATCTATTAAGAAGAGATGAAGCACGCAAATGTAGAGATGAAGATAAGCTGGAAGCACAAAATAATGAAACAGTTCTTGCATTTAACTTTGACTTGGAAGCAGTACTAAATACACCTAAAGGTGCAAGTGGTCCATTTTTCTACGTACGAAAGTTAGCTGTTTATAACTTAACTATTTATAATCTAGGAAACCAAAACGTTGAATGCTACATGTGGGATGAAACTGAAGGAAAACGTGGGACCATCGAAATTTCAACGTGTATAAATGCATTTATTGCAGCAAATAAAAACATCCAGGCAGTAAAAATGATGTCAGGTGGATGCGGCGGTCAACAGAAAAACTATCATTTTTCGTCCATGTGCTTGCTCACGTTAAAGAAACATTCGACATTAAAGATAATTGATCACAAATTCTTTGAAACGGGACACACTCATATGGAATGTGATTCAATTCATTCAAAGATTGAATTGAAATCAAAAAATATACCTGTGTATACTCCTGACGGTTGGGCACAGGTTGTTCGATTAGCACGTACTAATCCTCGGCCATACAATGTAAATACATTACTTCACGGTGATTTCAAAGACTTTGGTATGTTAAACCAATACAAGACCTCGAATGAAGGGCACAAAATTGGTATCAATGACGCTGTATTGATACAATATCGAAAAGAGGTACCTAATACAATATTTATTAAACAAAACTTTGACAGTAATGAACCATTTACAGCATTAGAGTTAAAGAAAAAACGAGGTAAAGCATTAAATTATCCTATAGCAGCCTACTCAGGGAAATTTAAAGTATCAGCTGCGAAGAAAAAAGATCTTTTAAAATTGTGCACAGACCACCAAATACCAAGAATGTAGGGTAAACTGACCTAATTTTGGCTGGCACCACACCAATTATTGGCATTTCTGTGTTTAAACTCTTCTCATAAGAATCCACGCAATCTAACGGTATTGCAACTTAATTTAAATGATTAGTAAAATTCTGAGCTACCAAACTGGCAACACATAAAAAAAAAGATATGACAATGGCGTCGGAACTGTACAACAGCTGAACGTGTCCTGACTTGATCTGTGAAAATTATTTTTTTGCTAAGGTAAGAGCTTTCTTAATATCATTGAATCTTATATTATCAAGCATTTATTATCCTACATATTATGATTTAAGCAAATTCAGTACATATTATTCCACCATTTGAGCAATTATTTCCAAGAATTGCATTGTTTTTATTATTTTATCTTAGTGCAACATTTGGTATTCAAAAATGTCCATATTCTAATTTATTGGCACCGGTGACAATAACTGGTTTTTTAGAGTTGTTATTTTTAGGTATTTATTTTGTGCATTTATATATTAGTTAACCACATTTTTTTGTATGATTATTAAATAAAAGTAAAACATACAATGGTTCCAAATCTTGGCCCCCGTGCCAACCGCGAAATTACTAATTATTGACACTAGGGCCAAAAATTAGGCATAAGTATGGTAATAATTGGTATGATCTAGCCTACAATTTTATTTTCAGACTACCCGACTTTATCTAAACATGAAACCAAAAAATAAAGCTAAGAGCTCCAGAATAATATCCAAAGATATACACCGGCGTAAGACATACAACTCGGAAAACTTAAATAAGGCCCTTCAAGCTGTCAAAGAAGGAATGAGCAAGAAATTGGCAGCAAAGACTTATCAAGTCCCACGGGCTACTTTGCAATATAGGATTAAGAATCCTGAGCACCAGTCACGTCCAGGCCCTCCTACTATTCTGACGGAAAAGGAAGAAAAAGATCTCGAAGATTGGATTTTGCTTAGTTGTAGAAAAGGTTTTCCAAAACGCAAACATGATTTAATTAGCAGTGTATCGAACTTTCTGAATAATAGTAACAGGGGCAGCGTTTTTAAGAACGGCGAAAAGTGGTATAAATTATTTCTTCAACGACACCCAAACATTTCTGTACGCACACCTGAGGCAGTCACAGCAGCTAGTGCTGCTGTGTCAGAAAATGATGTGAGGGGCTGGTTCAGTCAAATTGAAGATTATCTTAAAGAAAACGATTTATTTGATATACTCGAAGATTCTTCCAGAGTATTTAATGGCGATGAGACCAACTTCCTTCTTTGCCCTAAAACGGGTATTGTATTGGCTCCTAAAGGCGAAAAAAATGTCTATGAGATAGACAATGCGCTCGCCAAAACTTCCTTGACTGTAATGTTCACATTTTGTGCTCACGGAGATCTCACACCTCCAATGGTTATATTTCCGAATAAGCGTTTATCAGCCGACATTACGTCCAAGGTTCCATCAAATTGGGGTATAGGGCTTAGCGACAACGGGTGGATGAAAGCCGAAGTCTTTCACGATTACATCGAGAGTGTATTACACCCTCACTTAATCAAAAAAGGCACTAAATTCCCCATAATATTGTTTGTTGATGGTCATAAGACTCACTTAACATTTGCTGTTGGTGAGTTATGCAAGAAATTGGAAATTGTCCTGATTGCATTGTACCCCAACTGTACCAGATTACTGCAGCCAGCTGATGTGTCAGCCTTCAAACCCTTGAAATCTGGTTGGCAGAAAACTGTTTTGGAGTGGAGGCGGAATAATCCTTCAGTAGCTCTCACTAAGAACAATTTCGTACCCCTTCTAGACAAAACTATCAAAAACACGATCTCGGCATCAACAGTTATTAATGGATTTAGAGCTACAGGTATTTGCCCATGGAATGTGAATGCTGTGGACTATACAAAATGTCTTGGGAAAGCAAATATTCCACTAACAGAAACTTTTAATAAAAAAATTAATGAAAATCCAAAAGTGATGACCAAAGAAGACTTCAGAAATATTATAGGAGCAAGCAAAATGAGTCAAATTGAAGGTGGTGCACTTAAACCAGAAGAAAGCTATTTGCAAAAACTGTGGAACTTTTTCACAGAAGTGCAAAAAGATAGTACACATTTAAACAAAGACAATACTTCCAATGAACAAGATGTGGATATTACATTAGATACAATGGATATTGAAAACATGCCCGTTATTTTAAACGAATACTTGACAGAAGAGCTTTCTGATTGCGCACCTACACCTACGTCAGAAATTATTGTAACAGCAGAAGACTTCAATAATGGCAATGATGATCGTTCATGGGGCAATTCACAAGTTTTACATGTAACTCATAAAGCAGAAGTGCATGAAGCTACGACTTTCAATTCTGTCCCAACAAATTGAACACCCCACGAAAACAGACGCACAACAACAAAATTCCGAGTTTGAAAAAATAGAAACATATATTGATCCAGCACCTGTGAAGATTCAAAAACCTTCTACTGTCATGTTAAACCTTACTCCCATTAAATTAACCGATGTCCTTGTATTGCCAAAATCACCACAACGAAAAGGCGTTAGAAACATAAAGAGAGCTCCTTTTGTATTGACGTCTGAAAAATGGAGATCTATTGAAAGCGAAAAACTCCGCATAAAACAGGAAAAAGAAGAAGGTATAAAAAAAAGAAAAGAAGAAAGAGAAAAAAGAAATTAGAATCAAAAACTAAGCAGACGAAACAAAAAGTAACAGCAGCTAAGACGAAGATTGCGAAGGAACATAAAAGAGTAAATGCAGATGTTAAGAAAATTGTGCCACCTGAAAAGTTGGACACCGCAGATATTTCATGGATACCACCTGCAAATGTAGACTGTACACCGATTGAAAATCAAGAGGATAAGGAAAATTACATCGACAATGCCTGTTTAGTTCCTGAAAATAACAATAATATACAAATCAAGATTGTATACACTGATGCTGAAATAGAGAAGTTTTTGACTGAA
Source organism: Spodoptera picta (assembly GCA_038387885.1). NCBI lineage: Eukaryota > Metazoa > Arthropoda > Insecta > Lepidoptera > Noctuidae > Spodoptera > Spodoptera picta. The sequence continues at coordinate 4,082,976 of JAZHFQ010000308.1, forward strand.
TTTGATTCCTCTGATGTTTAAGTTGTTGTGTAGTTAAGAGTTTCATTTATTGTGTAGTTATAAGTGATAACTTTATAATTGTTTTTCTTTTTCTAAATGTTTACTGAACATTGATTTCATAAAGTACCTAGGTATGACCCAAATTATTGATATGGCGGTTACATTGATTGTTTTGTTTTGATGTTTATGTGACTAAGTATAGCTGCATAAATAAAAGTGATTATAAGCTAGGCTTTTTTAACTTCATCCTTTTCCTTTTTAGATATTTTTCCTTTATATACTGATTTATAAAATAAAAGTGATGATATTAGTTGAGGTTTTATTTATTTAAAACGAAAAATAACTTTCAAGTTGTAATTTTGAAAAAAATTTTATATTGGCAACCCTCCATAAAGTTATTTTTCACGATTTAAGTGAAAGGTGATGCTTAAAGTGCCAATAATTGGGTACCTTACCCGTACTGAGCCCAAACATTGGCATATGCCCAATTATTGGCAATTGAGCATTTAATCCAAAATAATAAGTTAAAATTTTCTCTTAAAACGGTGTTGACAATAACAAAATTTCGGTAGAAACTACACATTTTTATATGGCAACACTCAATCTGTCATTTTGATTTACTTCACTTGGTAAACTTTGTTTGAATTTCGGCAGTTGGCTAAAACCGGTTCACGTTATTTTTGTGCTAAGGTAAGTCAATTGATAATAGAGTTATATTTTTCGTTATTGATTATGAATCTCAGTTTTTGTGATTTCTTTTTGTGACATGATACTTTAAGCGTATGTTGGGGTCGTCTTTTTACGATCAAAAGCTCCATTTTATAGCAATTACAGGGTGCCAATAAATGGATGCCGAATAGCACGTTGTCTTATTATTGGCATCTTCTCTCACTTCTTTTTTCTAATTAGACGAAGATTTATTTATTATTCCATTAGATAAAACCGGTTTAAAAAACCGTTTTCCTCAAAGTGTATAACATGAAATTTTTACATTTTCCAATAACTGGCACAGTGCCAATAAGCCTAAATCCTATTATTGACACTGTGCCAATAATTGGGTTACAGGTATGATAATAAATGGATGATTTCAGAAATAAAATGAAAACTAAGAAGAAGACTGAAAATAAAGGAAACCGAAGAGAAGAAGGATTATACAAAGTTCAAAAAAGGATTCCTTAGCCGGAAAGAAGATATTCAATATAGTGTCTCTGATTTTTTAAAGAAGAATAATAGGCCTAATCCTTTTAAAAATGATGTTCCAGGTGAAAAATGGTTAAAATTATTTTTAAAAAGACACCCTGAGGTTGCTGTTCGTACTCCCGAATCTGTCACAGCTGCAAGCTCTGTGGTATCGGAAAATGATATAAGAGCTTGGTTCCATGGTATACAAACATATTTAGAAGATATTGCAATGTTTGACATTTTATCAGATCCCAGTAGAGTTTTTAACGGCGACGAAACAAATTTCTTGCTGTGTCCTAAGACAGGTGTGGTTCTAGCGTTAAAAGGCGATAGAAACGTTTATGAAATAGACAGAGGTCAAGCTAAATCTTCCATAACAGTAATGTTTACGTTTTGTGCCAACAGAGATTTAACCCCTCCAATGATAATTCTGCCTTATAAGCGCCTTCCTGGAGATATAGCTACCAAAGTACCAGAAGAATGGGGTATCGGGTTAAGCGATAATGGCTGGATGAAGGCGGAATTATTTTATGATTACATAAATAATGTACTGCATCCATATCTTCTGAAAAAGGGGCAAATGTTTCCAATTATATTATTTGTAGACGGCCACAAAACTCATCTAACGCTGCAAGTCAGTGAACTTTGCACTAAATTGAAAATTATACTAATCGCACTATACCCTAATTGCACTCGAATTTTGCAACCTGCTGATGTAGCAGCATTTTTTCCCTTGAAGTGTGCCTGGAAGCAAAGTGTCCTTCGATGGAGGCGTGATCACCCAACACAGGCTCTGACCAAAGCAGATTTTGTGCCTATTTTGAAAACAGCCATTGATGTATCTTTGAAACCCGCCACTATTAAAAATGGTTTCAAAGCTTGCGGACTCTTACCATGGAATCCTGACGCTTTGGATTACACAAAATGCTTAGGAAATTCCAAGGGGAAAGAAACAAGTCAGCCTCACTGTTTAAATATTGATGCAAGCGATAGAAATCGAATGGCGAAAGAAGATTTTATTAATATTGTCGGAATGGAAAATATAAATAAAATAATCAAAAAAGATATAGATTTGATACTGGATGCTCCTAAACTTCTCCAAAATCTTTGGGAGTTTTTTGGAAGTGCTTTACCAGCATCAATAGAAACAGATATTGAACCTCGTGCCATTTCTAATAATGAATCTTTGGAAAGTCCATTGGTACAAGAACACTTGGATATTGAAAACATGGATGTTGTTTTCGCAGATAATGTTGAAGAAAATAATGAAATTTCTATCATTCCATATTCCCATGAAATTGAAATACAAAATACGAGCGAGCCTAACTTACCTGTCGTCTCGGTGATTTCAGAACAACATTTAACATTGCCGGCAGATAAGATCGCATCTACTTTACTGCCCAAAACTCCAATAAAACTAAATTTGACACCAGTACAGCTCAATGATATTCTCATCCTCTTTAAGACACCACAACGCAAAGGAAACAAAAATTCAGAAAAGATACCCTTCGTCTTAACATCTGAAGAATGGCAACGAATTAATACAGAAAAGAAAAAGGCTAAAGAGCTAAAAGAAGAAGGCATTAAGAAAAAGGAAATTAGAGCGAGAACAAAAAAAGTTACAAAAGGATCAAACACAAAGAAAAGGAAAGGGTAAAGGAAAGAAAACAGAAGGCAACATACAGAATGTAAAAAAAATATAATGAGCAAGGAATTTTACTCACCCTCACCCGACGTTAACGATAAAGAAAATGCCTCTCAAAGTATACAAAATAGAGCTGAATTTGATTTGTTTGACTCACCTATTGAAAAGCAAGAAGATTACAGTTTTCCTTCTACTTCGAGAGAGATAGTAAAAAAGTCTTTTACAGCAAGTTAAATTTTCAAAATGCTAACAGATTCAGATGATGAAGATAATTAAACATTTGGTATGATTTGTTAAGACTGATTCGTTGATTTAATATTAATACTAAGGCTAAAGTAATATCATCTGTTATGTTTCTTCTAAGTTTATTTTTTATAAATTCCATCCTAATGTAAACTTGATGTTTTATTTACAAAATAGAACCTAAAACCCTAAAATAAAACATAAAATCATATTAATCCATTAAACAATGTAATCAGCATAAAGCGTGCCAATAAACGGTATTAATCCTGTCAATAATTAGAATGAAAGGTGCCAGTAATTAGCATTTCTATAAAAATTACTTAATTTATATTTTTTAATTTATTTCTTAAACCATCGATTATTGTTAACATAGGAATAAAAAATAGATAATATGGCAAATACCAAACTTGAATAATAATCGACTTGGGTAGTTTAAATACTACATAAAATTAAATCTATCCTGATATAGGTCTTAAAGTGCCAATAATTGGGTCACTTACCCTACCTACCTATATTTCAGAATAAATAGAAAATACCTAAAACGTAACGTCATATACCTCTATTACATTAAGCGAGTTTAAATCATTGATTTCATTCTAATGTGATTTGGCACACATCAGTCTACTTGCTAATCTAACACATTGGCCACTTTCATAATGTACAAAATCAGTAATGTTTATTTTTATTGCCATAGTAAACCAACCAATCTGCTATATCTTCATGTCCGGTAATAATTACATAATTTTGTTTTACTGCACTCAAAGAAGGTCATAAATATTAATAAAATTGATTTACTTGAATCGATTTTAAGAAATCGCTGATTTGTGGCAACATTGTTTTTATTAATAACCACCTCCTCAACAATTTGACATTTGCAGATTGGCTAGTTGACTTCTAACCCGACGATATAAAGACAGCAATAAGAATAGTGAAGAAAATTCTTCTTTTGACTTTCGTTGGTAGTGGTAAAGGTTACGCACGTGTTTTTATCGGGCATACTATATCAATTTTAGTGATCTAATTTGAAATCTTTATTTATTGTGCTGTTAAATTGTGTGTGTATTAGTTTTAGTAAGGTATTGTATTTTTAACACTTGTTTCCTCTTCCCACTTTTGTAACTTTTCCCTTTTTTATTGAATACTATGAACGAGGAAAAGCCTCCTGACCCTCCCGACAAATCTCCAGAGTACAATCCCATTTTATGCGTCACGCTCCCCCATGACAACCAGGATCATGAATCAATGGATTCAGAAAACAATAATAACAGGAAAAGACCTGCTGGCTCTCCCATTATATCCCGTATTAATCCTCCGAAGCTAGCGAAAAGTATTAACGGTAGGCAGTGCTATACGGCTAGAGACAACCCTCCCTATGTTGTCCATGTTTCTCTTAAAGACTCCCAGACGAGTGGCACTACTCTCCACCCAATCAAATTCGGGATGTTCTTGTCAAAGAATAACATAAACAATATTAAAATTGGAGGAGTAAAGCGACTCGGTAGAAATAGAGTGTCGGTTGAGTTTGTGTCTCACCAGGATGCGAATAGCTTCCTTATTAACTGCGTGGTAGCACAAAATTATATTACTTCAATCCCTCAATTCAACATTACTAGAATGGGCATTGTGAGGGATGTTCCCATTGAATGGTCAGAGGAGGAAATTATTAGGAACATTAAGGTTCCCGCTGGGTGTGGGATTGCAATTAAAGCAAGACGGATGAACCGTAGAATTTCATCAGACAATGGTACGGAATGGAAGCCTACCCAAACTGTGGTTCTCACTTTCGATGGGCAAATTTTACCAAAGAAAGTTTTTTGTTTTTATTCTGCTCTCCCTGTAGAATTGTATACATACCCTACAATACAGTGTTACAACTGTTGTCGCTTTGGACACACCCCGCACGTTATGCCGCTCCAAACCACGTTGCTTCAGATGTGGTCAGGATCATCCCGGCGATGGATGCCTAGTGGCGGAAGAAGTTGCACATTGCATTAATTGCAATGGCAATCATTTTGCCAATAACAGCTCCTGTCCTGAGTTAGGACGCCAGAAAAGTATTAAGGCCTTAATGGCTGAAAAAGCGATTTCCTATGCGGAAGCAAGCCATGTGTTTCCAGCGGTCAAAAAATCTTATGCCGAGGTTTCTAAATCCAAGTCTGTCAACTACATTCAATCAACACCAAACAAAACATCATCCCCACAAAGACAGTCTTACAAAAAAACAGTTTTTGTCAAACCCAAATCCCATGCTCCTCTCTCTCCCAGCTATGATAGGAAGGCCCATCAGGCCCTTATCCATGATTACTCCTTTTCCCCATCCCAGAATGGTTGCGCTTTCCCTGAGGAATCCGGAACCAACACTCATAGCTCTAACATTTTAGACATAATTTCCAGCATGCTCATGGCAGTGTTATCCAACCCTGCTCAAAATTTACCTGACCACTTCGCCCATAGATTAGCTACTATCCTAGATTACATATATAAAATTCCACCCACTTACAATTCTTCAATGGAACGTGAGGAGTACTCTTCCCAGGAAGAGTGACCTGATACATTTAGTTAATAAATTCAAACCATCGATTTGTGGACTTGCTGAGACATGGCTCCGACCGAATATCAATTTCGGGATCCCGTGTTTCAGCATTGTCAGACAGGACAGATCTGATGGTTATGGAGGTTGTGCTTTGTTAGTTAACAACAAAGTACCCTTCACCCAGATCCCTCTACCCTTCGTCGGCGATGACATAAATGTTGTCGCTGATAAGGCTGAGGATATAAATTTTTTTATGTTTTATATTGCGCACCCTCTTGTTACTCATTTTGGCTTTAATTAAAAATTTATTAATGTCAGTAAGTGGTCCATTATTCGTAATGGGTGACTTCAACTGTCATCATTATAGATGGGGTTCGGATTCCTGCGACAACATAGGCAGCGAGTTCGTTGAAATGATGGATGAGCTCAACCTATGTAATATTAATGACGGCAGCCCGACCCGTAGATCTGCATTTGGACAAAGAAGCAGTTGTGTGGACTTAACCTTCTGCTCATCTAATATGGCAATAGTGCTGAACTGGAGCTGTTTGAATATGACTTATGGTAGTGATCACTATCCCATCATAATCAAAAATCCTTCCAAATCCACTCCTGATAAATCCCTCCCCCCTCTATTAAAATATCGATTAGAAAAAGCAGATTGGGACCTGTATTCAAAATTATTAGACTTCCGCATTTCTTCTCTCCCACCCATTGATAACCAGAATGCTTTGGAGTGTTTTTCAAAGTTTTCTGAGTTGATAGCTTCCACAGCTGAAGATTGCTTCTCAGTGAAAAGCACACCAAAAGGCAAAATCCCTTCCCCTCCTTGGTGGGATAGTGAATGTACTGCCATGATAAGAGCCAGGAATGAGGCTGAAAAGGCATATAACCACGACATGAGCCTGGAAAATCTCCTTAATTTCAAACAGATATTGGCTAGGTCAAGAAAACTATTTAAAAAGAAGAAGAGACTGGGGTGGCAGAGATTCTGTGGTTCCCTAAGCCCGTCCACACCGGTGACAACAGTGTGGCGGAGGGTGAAGAGCTTCAGAAACTCTTCAAAGCCTCCTTCAATTTCCATCTTGCCTGAAGGTCTGAGCCACAACTTCTTCACCAACATTGCTCTACTATATGTCCCTGGCGAGGATGAATGTTGTCTGGGTCAACATGAAGATTCAAGAGACCCACTCGATAAAAATTTCTCCTTCGATGAGCTCCAAATGGTCCTTAATCATGTAAAAGATTCCGCACCAGGCATTGATGGGTTCCCTTACTCCTTCTTGGTTAAAGCAGGAGCCAAAACCAAGCAGTACTACCTTGACTTAGTCAATTTCTGTTTTACTTTCAGCTATATTCCTCCTATCTGGAAGGTTCAGGTTATCATGCCGCTGTTAAAAGCTGGCAAAGACGCTGGTGACCATTCGTCTTACAGACCTATTGCCCTATCGTCTAAACTTATCAAAATCCTTGAACACCTAATAAAGACCCGGTTGGAATGGTCGATGGAAAGCCGGGGGCTGTTCCCGGCGGCTCAGTTCGGCTTCAGGAAAGGTTTGGGTACGGCTGATAGTGTGGGTACCCTCACGTCAGCCATCCGACTGGCCCTTAGCAGGAATGAGTCGTTGGTGGCGGTCTTTCTGGACGTCTCGTCGGCCTATGACTCTGTCCTCCTACCCCTTCTCAGGCAGAAATTGCAGGAGCTGAGAATCCCGAGTAGGATTTGCCAAATTATAGGCTGCATCCTTTCCAACCGTACCCTCCAACTGAGGACTCCTGAGGATAACCCTACACAGAGAACCGCCTGGAGGGGTTTACCTCAGGGGTCAGTCCTTAGTCCCATCCTATATAATATCTATACCCACGACCTCCCTTCTTGTCTAAATTATGATTGCAAAGTCCTCCAGTATGCTGACGATATCGCATTAATGGTCACTAGCTGCTCTATAACAGACGCTACCGCCTCCATGAATGTCTCTTTGACCTCATTATACCAATGGCTTCTTAATCATGGGTTATCTTTAAGCGCTCCAAAAAGCTCAGCTGTCATCTTTACACGCAGACGACGCCTTCCAGACACTCTTATAGAGATAGACGGCCAGCCTATTCCAGTTGAGAGGAAGGCTAGGTTCCTGGGCGTTATCCTCGATTCTAGGATGTCGGGGGTTGATCATGTGGAAGCAGTAGTTAGAAGGTGCGAACGGTCAGTATGTGTACTTAGAGCATTACACATTAAAGCTCATTTATAATGCGTTGGTCAGAAGTGTGATAAGACTATTGCTGCTTCCTTATGGCACCTTGCAATAAGGCAGCACTTAAAAAGCTAGATTCCATTCAGGCCAAATGCCTAAGAATAATTATTGGAGCCATGAAGTCATCCCCCATAAACGCTCTCCAGGTTGAGTGTGCAGAACCCCCCTTTGACCTTCGAAGACAATACCTGGCAGACCGTTTCGTTTCTAAAGTCCTTACCCGCTCTTCTCATCCCCTCCTTCCTATCCTTGAGCAAATCCACTGTTCCTATGACTCCTCTCCATATTGGAATAATAAACCTGTCCCACCTGCGATTGCTAGGTATAGGGAGCTTAAAAACCTCTCTGCACCTATCAGTCAATTCCCTATTCTCCCGGTTTTTTCTTCCGCATACGAAGTCATTCACTTTAGGCCAAAGCTAGTTCTGAGGTTGGGCATTTCAAAGACATCAGTGGACGCTAAAGATGATTTTGAACGCGCGCTGAACAATTACTGGAACGGCTGGAATGTGTTTTACACGGACGCATCCAAATTGTCCCGAAACGGATGCACAGGAGTGGCAACATATTACCAAAACTCAAGAATTGCTCTGCTCTCCAAGTGTCCCCCTGAAGCCTCTGCCTTCACTGGGGAATGTGTCGGCATTCTGGAGTTCATTAAACTTATAGAATCGCACAACCTCAGAAACTCGGTTATTTTCTCAGACTCTCTAAGTAGTTTACAAGCGCTCGGTCAAGACCAGCTTTATTCCCGAACTCATAGTAGTCTGATAATACAGATAAAATCTTTACTTTTCTCCTGCCAAAACGACGGACTAAATATTGAGATCGCTTGGATCCCTGGCCACTCTGGTATATCCTATTGTAAAATTCAATTGTTTCAGGCAAACTTTTTTGTCAGACCTATATTTATGTTGAGATGCAGAGTACTCAAAATAATAACATATTGTGTTCCTGGTTTTCCTTGATAGACAGTAAGGGTTGTATCGGTAACGGTTTTCATTATGAAGGTTTTATATCTTGTAGTATGAATACCTCTACAAATCAGTGGTACTTCTCGTCTTGCACGCCGCATTGTTCCAACAATAATAGAGGTAGTCTTCGACCAATAGTGTTTTAGCCGAATTTAGTGATGTGAAAATGTTGTCAGAGGTTACGTTTTGGCCCTAGCTACGACGTTTTCACTGGCGTTTGGAGAAACAAAAGTCCTTTCTGTGCCGTCACTTGCCACACGACTGCTCAGCGAACGGAACCAATGCCTAATATAAAATGTAAACAAGTTAGGTACTAATAAATTAGTCAGAATTCAAACCAACATAAAAAAAACAAAAGTACCCACTTTAGTATACGAGATCGTTGTTCACTATTCTTTTTTTTTTTCTTTCCTTTTTGGCAACTGAGTCTCCAATACAGTGTTGTCGACTATACTGCCATTGTCTAGTGATGACGGCAGATTATTGGGCCGTCGAACTGAACTTTGTGGTAGTTTTAGTTGTTAGTAACTGTAAAGGACAAAACACTTGGGTTAGTAAACATAAATCACCAATACACTTACATTACATTGTTTTACATATAATATATAATTATAATTAGATAATATATAAGAGAAAATTTTTATAACACACAATATTTACATTATTAGTTATTAGTGTGTCATATTTTAATATTATTTTCATTTATAAATTTGGACAAACACTTAATTAATTTATTAGTAAAATTACTTAGTAGGGAATGGAAGTTGGTTGGAAGAGGGATTTGGAATTTGGGAATGTTTCCGTATAAATCAAGGGACTGGGAATTTAAAGGGCAAGAGAAAAATATGTGTTCTAAAGTACCCTCATCAAGACCGCATTCGCACAGTGAACTGTCACGAACACGGATCTTGGCAAGGAATACCGGACTAGTACAGTGGCCGAGTCTGAGTCTGCACAAGGACGAAATAGCATGTCTGGGAAGCTTTTTATACTTGGAAAACCAAGGTTTCCGCCGGATGTCGGGCTGGATACTTGCGTAGTAAGCTCCTTTACACTTGGAGGAGTCCCCCCACACTGCAGCCCACGAGTCGAAGAGCTTAAATTTGGTATCCGCGCGTATGTCATACCCATACACAATGTAGTGGTGACGTTCAACATTATTCACGGCCGCAAACTTAGCCAACCTGTCAGCACACTCGTTACCGCATATCAAAATTTAGTGTAGACATCAGCGATCAAATGGCACGCAAGTACACCGTAAGAGCTGGAAGTCGGGTATGGCCTGTCATGTATTTTACAATATACTTGATTTAGTAGCTATAAACTCGTGGATTCTTTATCAAAAAGTTACTAGGAATAAAAAATTCTCGTCATGATTTCATCATTTAACTACTGAGCGTACTACGTGAAGAGTATGTGAAAAAAATCCACTTCAACTATGTCACAGCATCAAGAAACTAATTCTAAAACAAGTGTACCATCTACTAAAAACAATAAGAGGCGGTAATGTCAAATCAACAGTAATTGTAAAAAAAATAAAACATGTGAAAACTGCATTATCTGTAAAAAACTTGTTTGTGGAAAATGTAGAAAACAGTTTAAAAAACTATTAGATACTTGCTACAAATGTTACTCAATTTAATGCATTTTTTTACTATTAGTAAAAAATACATTTATTTTATTTTTATTTTATTTTAATGCAAAATATGCAATAATTTCATAAGTATTCTGACTTAATCTCTAGTACCGTCAAATTGACCGCTGCGGTCTTTGAAGGTATAGCATGAAGCCTGGCCCTTCTAGTGTTAAATAATTTTTGGCAGCCCTAACAGTTTTTCCATTCACCCCTTTATGCATTTCTATTGACCCCAGTCGTCGGGTGAATAGAAATTATACATATTTTATTAACACGTTGACGGACAGTACTGCCTGTAGGCGTCAAGCCAGTCAGAAGTAATACGACAGTACGCCCTTCGACGTCGATCTTTTGACTAGTTTAAACACAGTACGCCATAAGACGTAAAATTTTACCGGCAATCATAAGGAAGGGCATGTTGTACTGTCACCGAAGATATATTTTAGACTTTGTACTGTCACCACACAATGTTAAAAAATCTGTTCAAAGAAAGTACCTGCACTCACACATCCAAATTTTATTGGCACCACCCTTACACACACTACGCCCATAGCCGTCGTGTTTTCGTACATTTTGTTTAGTACTGCGCCACGGCGGTGCGCCGACAGGTCGTTACGTGATTTCGCGCGCAATTATTGTTTCGAACGTAAGTATTGTTTGTTTTCAACGTAATTTTATTGTTTTATGAATACAAAATACTAAAACTAGTATATTTGTTTATGCAAATAACTTATTTATGTTGCTAATGTATTTTTCAATACCATTTAGTTGTAACACATTGTAAACTAATATTTTTGCAGATGGCTTCTCGCGATTCATATGAAAAAGAACAAAAGCGGATTCAGGACCTATTTGACGCTGCTTTGACTTCTGAATCGAGTCATGACCCCTTCGAAGATGATGGAGAATTCGGATCCGATGCCGATTTTCAACCATCTGGTGAAGTATCGTCGAGTTCCGAGGGTGAAGCTCAGGCATCACAAACGAGACACAAAAAACATAGAACAGCTGCAGTATCCTCTGGTGAGTCTACATCCTCTTCATCTAGTGATACAGATGACCATGATGAACTTAGTAATCACGTTATACAAAGTTCTGAGATCCCTGTAAACCAAGAACCTGCTCCATTGGTACCTGGTGTGTTTGTAAATGACGAAGAGAACACTAATGTGGATCAAGTCATCTCTGATCCACCGAACCCTACCAATACGAGTCCTAGGGTATCAGACATACCTCTTGCAGATGAATCATGGTCTCACACAATTGCCGAAATACCAGATTTCAATTTTGATAGCTCTCAATGTGGTATAACCGTAAATGTTGATGACATGAACGGAGTTCTTGATTTTTTCTACCTTGCATTTCCGCAAAATTATATAGAATACCTGGTAAACTGTACTAATAGTAATGGGAATGCTTTATGCAATAGTAATAGACCTCACACCAGACATAGCCGCAAAATGGCATACCGTGAAGTCACTTCTGAAGAGATTATGAAATTTCTTGGACTTAGCCTACTCAAAGGTGTTACTCAAAATGTCCTAAACAAAGAAACCTTTTTTCATTATCCGATCCACTATATTTAGTTTCATAATGTCAGGACGAAGATATGAGCAAATCCTACGCTGCCTCTATGCATCGGAATTGGAAGCCAAAGGAGAAAATAAGGTAGTATAATTTATTGATATGATGACTCTAAACTTTCGTAAAATTTACAATGCTGGAAAAGAACTATCATTGGATGAGTCGCTTCTACTGTTTCGAGGTCGTTTGCAATTTCGTCAATACATCAAGTCGAAAAAGGCTCGCTATGGCATCAAATTTTATGAACTCACCACATCTGATGGCTATGTGCTAAATATGAAAATGTATTCAGGTAAAGAAGCACCTGAGCAAGACTTGGGTCAAAATGGGTCTAAGACAGAAAAACTCGTATTGCGATTAATGCGTACGTATTTGCTACATGGTCATCATCTTTTTATGGATAACTACTATAATTCTGTGAATTTATCACAGAAACTGATTGATTTGAAGACCCACTGCACTGGAACCTTGCGGGCAAATCGTAGAGAAAATCCTGTATATATTGTAAAGAAAAAGCTGAAGAGAGGTGAGCACGTATGGGCACGTAAGAATAAAGTTTACGTTTCAAAGTGGAAAGATAAATGTCCAGTAATGATGATTACCACTGGCCAACATCCTTCGATTGTGGAAGTGAGTAACAGATTTGGGAAGAGAAGACAGAAACCCGCAGAAGTGGAACTTTATAACAGGTACATGTCTGGCATTGATAGGTCCGATCAAATGATATCTTATTACTCGTGCCCCCGAAAAACTATAAGATGGTACAAAAAGGTATTGTTTCACTTGCTAGATATTGTGGTATGGAATGCTTACTTTCTATATAAAAAATATAAGAAAAACAACGCTTCTTCGTATCATTATATTAACTATCGAGAAGAACTGATCAAGGTGATGATTGGGATTCATGATCGAAATATCAAAGCAAAAGACATGGTCAATCAAAGCAGCATTTATGATAACAGATGATTCCGACCAAGCACATCATCTGCTCCACAGGCAGTCAATATTTCTGGTACCGAAAATAATACCACTGGTCATTGGCCAGAACAAATTTTATCTAGACCTGGTACAACAAAAAAGTTTGCTTTCCTAAAGTGCAAAGTTTGTACTAAAAAAAATATTCGAAAGGAAACGAGCTATCGCTGTAAAGGATGCCCCGATAAACCCCAATTGTGTCCATCATGTTTTGAATCTTACCATGATAGTATTGACAATAATAAATAATTACACTGAATTTTAGATTATGAAACTGATTGTGATATCACGTTCCTTACGTACAAAATGTAAGACTGATTTAAATATAATTATGTTGATTTTTGAGAAGATTTAATTACATTTAGTTTATAAAAATTGTATGCCATTGTAATAACTGTGATTGTTTTGATATTTTTAATAAATAAAACTTAATTTTGACTGATTAACTTGTCGAGTACCGTCATTATAGACACAATTATAGAACAATAGGTTGCGGTCACCGGTGACCGCTTGGTGTTTGACAGTTTAAAGCTTTGTTTTATTTTTTACTATCACATAGACATTGACGCCTGAGGGCGTAAGTGCACAAAACATTTACTTAGGGCATATAAAATATGACACTACGGATATAGACGTTTACGCCTCAGAACGTACTGTCATATATCTACAAAAATACATATCATAAGTGACAGAATGCCTTATGACGTTCACGTCTATATCCGTTCTGTCATATCATGTGTTATTATAATAGTTGCGCTGTGACGCTACGCCTATGGGCAATGTATGAAAAATAGTACTGTCTCAGCAACCATAACATGTGAGAGAGTACTGTCCGTCAACGTGTTAAAAATCTGAAAAACATTTGCTTATAGTTGAACAAATATTGTTTCAGCTGTTTCTTTGTGGTACCGGACATGATATTAAAATAACCTGTGGTTAAAAAAAAAAGTAATAGACAACCAAATCTTAGGACAAAGTTGAAAATCATTGCTATTCACCCCGTTTTACTGTACCTCATGTTTGTAATGTGTTGTCCTTTGTAATATTGTCTGTCTGGTGTAGGTACATGAAATGATAAATAAATAAATAAATAAATAAATACATTTTAAAGTGAGGATTTGTTCTTCACCTTCTCATTGAAGAAACAAACCCCATCTTGAAGTCACATGAAATGATACGCAGAACTGAATAATTTATTAATTTCACATCCAATCTTGATTCTTTATGACAATCATCACCATGAAATAACCACAAAAACGATTTCACAACCACTTTTCAACTATGACGGACTACAAGAAATATATATAGAAAACACAAAAATATAATTAAAATATTGATGATATCTGACAGTTGAATGCATGCGATTCGATATCGAGGTAAGTGTGTGTTTCATATTGCTAACCCAGTTTGTTTAGTTTAGCGGACATTGGTTTTTGGACAAAAGAACTTCCTCTCAACCGATATCCTAATGATGAGGCATAAAAACGTGACACAATTAAAATGCAAATCTTAGAAATGCGCAATCTAACAAAAACCAACGATACCGAAAGAAACGAACAACCAAAAACACAAAATCTCACGACTGCTAATAACTTACTTAACACAATCTACTATGCAGAATTCGTCTTTACAAAGTACACTTTTAAACATTGTGTAAACTAACACACCACGCAGACGACAATGAAGACAACAAGTCATTTTATTTTTGATAAGTAATCGTCCCTTGTCTAAAATGATACTGATCGACAATATAATCTCACCCGTACTTATTAAGTCTTTGTTTGTATTGCAATAATTTTTAGTTTACTATGATCTACTCGACGTCCAACAACTTCACTGCTCTTTCAAATGTTTTTGATTAACATCTATCACTCTCTCAACTAATATAAAACTCCACTACCCCAATGACAATTGACAATGACAATGAGGCAATGACCCATTAATAGAAATAGCCTAACATAGCATTTGCCAGGCATAGACAAATAGACTATAGAGACAGTTTCACAGCTGAACAAATATTATACTTGGGCTTTAGAGACATGATTTACATTAACTTACCTAAATCATTCCAAAATCCAAATATATAAAAATACAAGAATAATATTAGACTGTGCTGGAAAAATATAAATGTTTAAAATGTAGAATATTGACATACTATCAATATAAAAAAAAACAATACAGCGAAGTTCAATATTGGAATAACTCCTTCTGGCCTAATAACTGCAATTAGCGCATCTTATGGTGGTCGAGCATTAGATAAACATATTGTAAATGAATCAGAAATTTAAATAAATGCGAGTTTAATGATGGAAAGATGGTGGATTAAGGATATAGGGTTGAATTCGAGTGTAATGAAGTGAGTTAAGGATATAAATTGAATAATTATTATTACATTTGATTAATTTTGTAATTTACTTAATTATTTATCTAGAAGAGACCACATAAAAATGATTTATATTTAAAAAATAAATTTTTCAGAGATGTTAAATAAGTACGAAAACTATCAGTGTCGTTCTTAGATAGCTTCACAATTTTGACCCTAGAGGCGCTAGTTAGAATCTTTGCATCGCCAATAAAGATTTATTCAAAAACTTAATATTTACCAGAAAACATTATAATACGCCTTGTAGAAGAAGACGGGATACAGCTAATCTCGTACCTAAATACGTAATAAAGACTAAGAAGATAAGTTATATAATAATATATAAAATAGGTTTCATCTAATAATGCCGTTACCTATTACCAATCGGCACAGGCCAACAAAACTGTATCGGAACCTCTTGTCATTATAGACGAAAAAAATAAGTATCGACAAAATGTTAAAATATACAACTAATCCAAGCTTACACCCTCGCTAAACCATAGGGCACCATGGATTAACGTTTAAGGTACTCCCACAAAGCAGCATCACTCTCAGAGTAACGTTGAATTATTTAGTCCTACTTTACTCATTACATTTATTATATCGAATTTGATTATTCTGAACTTAGGTTCAGAATAATCTAATAAAAAATAGAATAATAAATTATATGCCAGTACTCCAGCTCCAGTACCAAAGAGTTTGTTAAGTAAGTAGGGTATCTTTATGGAATCAGTACCTACATGGTGCCTACCTACTTGATAAAAAAATAATTACCCGTCGTGTTGACGTTTGATTTATGGCGCTTACGTAACGTCAAAGTGTATATTCAATTTTCAATATACTTTAAATAAAAATGTATTGTAAAAGGAAGAAGATAGAGCAACATGATTTAGTTTATGATAACAAATCGAGGGATGCTATCCCTCAAAGGGGTTATTATTCTGAACTTGTATCAGATTTGACTAAAGATGATCCTACTAAGGACATTTGTACAAAGAAACGAATGAAATTGATACTTCAGGTGGGTAATTACTTTGAGTGGGGTTGCAGAGAAACGCACGGAGTTACGACGGCTCCGGTTCTTAGCAGGAGTAGAATAGGGTGGTTTTATAGTCGGCGTGAGACCTACAGTTCGTCCCGCCTCACTGAAGGCGGAAGAAGTCATTTCATTGGATGTTTTACAATTTTTTTTTTTTTTAATGTTTTTTTAAAAGATTGATGACTGTTAATGAAGCGAAAGAGGTATGTAAGAATCGTAGTAATTGGCGTTCCTTAGTCTCTGCCTACCCCCATGGGAGACAGGCGTGAAGTTATGTATGTATGTATGTATGTTTTACCCCACTTAAGTAAAAGATGTAGGTACCTATATAATCTGACCGAGGCTGCAAAGAAACGCAAGTTACTAGGGCTCTGGCTTGAAAATGGTGTTTGAACGGGCTGGTTTTTATCACCTGACTTATTTAATAGCTCTATTAATAATGGCTTACTTACTATATATACGTACTTACAAGAACACAAGCACACCTCTAAACTTTAAGTACACACTTTTATTTCGTAAAATATGTGTTACTCAATGATTCCTTCCATCCTGGTTGAGGTGTGAGGAAGTGTTAGAGCGGCCAAAACTAATAAGCGATCTTAATCCATAATATTAAGCAAGTAATGGCGAAATCTATCTCAATCCGAAGATTTTATATTGAGATCATACTAATATCCATCGTTAATAGGTATCAGATTACTTGCAAGCTGTTGTAGCCTTAATTTTAACCTACCAAATAACCTCGAGGCTTTATTTTCAGGCAAAAACTGATAGACTAGCTCCTATGCTGGTTTCTTTGCCGAAACCACAAAGAGCAAAACTTCTTCTGCCGCCGGGTCGCTGGACGACTTACAGAGAAGATGAAAGCATTGTGAGTACCTAGCTTTAAAACTCACTAATACCATTGATTGGTCTGCTAATAAAAAACACGTAACATAAATTAACTATAAAATGTATGCTTAGATCTCAAGTAGGATTAGATACGGGTTTTTTTAATACATAGAGTGGATTCAATTCAAGGTGAAGATTCATATTACGTATAATTAACACGTGCAAAGCCGCAGGTGCTGGTAAGCTGGTAAGGTGTATTAACGTACTTAGTCTTTGACATAAAATTCCATCTCTAGTCCTAGTAGTTCCAATCGAGGTTAATGTGATTTTCACGGAGGTAAAAGGTAAAGTATTGACGATAAATAAAAATACATATTAGTTATAGATAGAATATCTACATAATCTGACCGTGACCTATCAATTAGTATATCTTTACAGTTTTATTAGCTACATACATACTCCTACGTGTTATCTTTCCAGCAATTTCCATTTGAGACATTTGTACCTAAACTGCAGTTTCTTAGCATTGTTTTGCCTAAAGAACTTCCGCGATTGGTCAAGATCGAGAGATTGAGGAGAAAGTTTCTAGCAGCAAATATGAAGGTTTGTGGATTCTTACCATTTCAAGTTTTAGATTTCCAAATCCCCATATTACATTCTTTGACTTTTAATTTGTGACTATATACTTAGTTATTGTTTTTTACCTGTTACTGTTGCTTGTCGATAAGTTCAAAAACTCTAGTAGTGCTTTTTGTCTTTTTATTTTAGTTAAACGTGCCGTGGGGCCCATTTCTGCTCGGAACATTATTTATTTGTGTGATTTAAAAATTATTGTAATGTTTCTACCTATACTTGGGTGTGCAAATGCATAAGCATCACACATCACACAACACAGAAAACTTTTAATACCTAAGAGTGCTCTTTTCTTTTAAGAAACATCAACACAATAAAATTTACTAAAAGTGTATGACATTTTTGCATCAAATGACCGATGTAAAGAGACACATTTATTTTGAACTATTTAATTATGGTATATTACAGAAAATGCTCCGTGATTTAGGCATACAACCATATTGGTTGTTACCTGTCGAAGAGTTCAAGATTAATGATATGCAACACTATGGCCTTTATAGTCACTTTCCTAAGTTAGATTTGGAAATATTTGACAACACCGATTTTGATTGCCGGTGAGTTACTACTTCAACTCTGTATGAACTTTTCAATGAAATAGGAAAACGAAAACGAACAGATGGATTAATGGTAAGCACTGATTGCTTACCATTTATCAATCTGTTTTACACTCATTGTTACCGGCAGTTCATATTGTATGGGGGGAGGTGCGGGGGTCGAGCCGAGGCATAGATCTACCTATTTATAAAAATATCGCGAAAAATAACTTGGACTTGTCATTTTAAATTATTGAACAAACGCGGTGAATTCTTTGATGACCACGGGGACACAATATGTCCCACGTCAATGACACAAAATAACTAAAAAACTAGGATACGTTTAGATAAATTAATTCTGCTTTAGTTATTTCTTATACATATTTTTAATCTTTTCTTTGTTACTGGCAACACAGCAGCATCCGATATGTCAGTCTTTGTCTGTGGGCATTTGAATTTGAAGTTGACCTTGACTTGACAGCTGACACTCATTTTGGCGCTCAAATGCTCAGAATCAAAACTAAAACTTATGGAAAGTGTTTTGTTTCGTTCGAAGTAAAAGTTAATGCTCATTATATATGCTCACACAATTTTCATGTGTAATACCTTTACTCAACAGTGGACACTTACTGACTGGTGATGTGATGTTTGTTTTCTAGTATTCCTGAGGAATGGATGTCTTTGGGTATGATTGAAGGGGAGCAGTATCCCTGTCCAGGTTTAGCTTTTATTCCCAAAGCTGATACGAAATCCGCCAAAAATAGTGCTGACTTGATGCAGACACTAAATACGTTGTATGAGGTTAGTATTGCTTATCTAATGTTATACTAATTACTGTTTTATAGAGCTGAAGAAATCTTCGGAACTACAGCTCGGATTTCAATAATTATTTTTGTGTTGTTTTATACAATTTTGTCCATATTATAAAATACTTAGAAAACAATCTAGTATACAATAAGAATGGTAAACTGTGTTTGTATTTATAGTACACTGAGTCTACCCTTTCATGGAATTAAGACGTAACTTTAGGTTTTATTGTGTTAAGTATTAAGGATTAGGTTTTATTATGTGACTAGTGAACTAAAAGTGGGACAGGAGACAGGTGTAAGATTATGTACGCATGTAGGGTTGCCAGGTCGCTAGGCCTCATAGCCAGACAGACCAGCCCGTTTAGCCGGACATTTGGCTAAAAAGGCCGGACACCCTACATTCTTAAGGATTTTGTATCTATAGGTACAACAAGATTAAAATGTTAATCAAGCATTTTTATTATTGTCATAAATCTTGTTGAATTCTTATGAAATAATTAATAAAATCTAATGTCAAATCAGTCTTAAGATTCTTCTTAAGTTAAGAAGATACTTTATTAAAATCAAAAGGTGATACAATCAAAAACTTCTATTTTAAAAGTTAAACATCAAAAAAATCTTCTCTATAAACTAAACATAAAAAAAATAATAAAACTTGTCTTTTTAAACTTAAAACTAAAATCAAATAAAAACTCCTTTTTTACATAACATTCATAAAAATAACTATGAATATTTTTGGTTTGGTGAACCTGCTTTAATAGTTCAGGCTCTTTTAAAATGCTGTTGTAAAAATCCTTACATGTTAGTTGTTTGAAATTGAATTCTACAACCATTTTCGCTACAGTGTCCCGCTGTGGACACTATATACAGTGAAACTTGGTTAAGTGGGACCTGGATAAGTGAGACCTCCATAACTGGAACTCATGCTGAGGTCCCAACACTTTACCACTGAATTGCCTCTGTTAGTGGGACGAGGTAAACCTCTATATCTGGGATTTGTTCTTTCGATTTATCATCATAGTTACCTCTATAACTAAGACAGTGAGTACATTTTATATGCATAAACCTCTGTATCTGAGATATCATTCTTTTTACTCATTCTTATTCTACCCACAAATTCCACATGTAATTCCAAGTCCACCTTTATTAATGGAACCCTCTGTAAATGAGACAGATAGTTATTTATACCTGCATATCTGAGACACTGGGTAAGTGGAATACCTCTATAAGTGAAACGACTTTGCAGCTCCCTTGATGTCTCACTTAACCAGGTTTCACTGTATATCTATTGCATTCTTTTGTCCATTGCTGACCTATCAAAAAAAATACTCTCTCTACGTTTGCGTTATGTCCTGGGATGGCAATATAATACTGACAAATAGTTAAAAATTCAGAAAAGCTATCTTCACTCTTCATTGATTTTAAAATAGGCTACCCATTTCTTATGTGCCAACAGCAGCGTCTTGAAATCTTTATCTTTGTTATTGTTCAAAAATCTTTTGAGATTTTGTAGTAGACAAAACACTGAACATGGCTGGAGCATCTAGCCATGTTCGGTTTTGTTTCACTCGTTGGCAATTGTGAAAAGTTTAGGTAAATAGCCTAACAAAAGCCGGACAGGCCAGACACCGTTTATTTTGGCCAGACTAGCAATCAAAAAGCCTACCTATGCCCGGTTTTATCCGGACGCCTGGCAACACTATACGCATGATAGTAGGACGCTTCCAGCTAGCCTTAAAGTCTTTTGGGGAGGCCTATGTTCAACTGTAAACAGTTTTGTGGCTGAAATGGTAATGATGATGATTAATGAACTAATTTTATTGCACATTTTGTAGTGGACTAATGTGGCTGCTTTAAAATATGTTGAAAATACGGATAAATGGGAAGTAATGGCACTAGATGGTACCAAGAGGCACTATATGTAAGTAATTCCGCGCCATCCGCTAGATGGCGCTTTAGCTGTCAGCATCTTTGTTGTTGTTCTCCGTAAAAAAAAAAATATTTAAAATTACTAATTGAGTGAATATTTAGTTGAATGTTTGTCTAGTCTGAGTAATTAACTGTTAACTATCAGTGATATTATTATCTAGTGAATGTGACATTGGCTAAAGTATATAAAAAAAGAAAAACAAAAACTTTCTCAAAAAATAGTGACCAAGACAATAACAATTAAAATATATGGATTTAAATCAATAATTTACTATCTAAACCACAAAGAACAGATAACATGTGTTAAAACATAAATACTTATCAAAAACCTAATATTCTACTACAAAAGTTATGTAAACAAACTACAAATAACAAAGTGAAGTTCAGTGCAATAAAATCACAATAACGTCAAGGAGTGGACAAAGTAATAAAGTGCGTTAAAAAGATAGATGATAGGTGCCTAAGTATATCATAAGTGTAGTGAAACAGCACGAACAAAGAAAAAGTGCAAAAAATTCCTAATACATGAGTCATAATAACCGCCATAAGATTTAAATAAATCAAGCATTTACATTGGGACTCATATATTCGACATAACAACATTGACTGATATGGCTCAATGGAAATACCTTTTGCTTTTGAGCGCTGTACACGACAAATCCCGAGATCGATTCCAGCGATCGGTACTACTTACCAACTCTTTTTGGAAAAAAAAAAATATATTTTTTTATTTTTTTCCTTTTTTTGGTTTTTTTTTGTGTCAAGAATAATAATGGAGGAAAATATCACTTTTCGTACCCGAAAATTATTTAAATCAAGCTCGGTCAACGATATTAGTCAAGAAAATTCACTCCTTTTTGACACAACTATGATGAGTCTGCCAAATACATCTCTAAATTCCAGTCAAACAATTATGGATCTTCAGGAAAAAGTTAAAACATTATCAAACGATTTACAAAGCGCCCACCAAGAAATAGAAAATTTAAACTCCGAAAATTTTAGATTGAAAACGGACTTGCAGAAATACATCAAAGTAATAAATGCTTACAAAGAAATAAACTCCACGGATAACACAAATTTTACTCCTCGCTCACAACACAAACGTAGATCTAGCCTAAACAAGAATAAAACACCTGCGACGAATAAAAATCAAGTTTGCTTAACAACACAGGTAAATCAAGAATTATTTAAAACGCCTGCAATAGAGAAAAAGCAACCAAACGCATTGATGATACAAGAAACTAGTTGCAATACGCAGGTAAACAAACCACAAAATACAGGAATTATTCATGAGATTACACGATCAGAGATGAACCATAGTTCAGACAAAGCTACCTTGGAGGCATCATTGCAATATCAACAGAATGACGCCATAGTAAAAACTCACGTAATGAAACAAACCACTACAGAAAATCAACATACAATGCAACAAATGAGCAATGCGGAATGCTACAATGAAAAGAGGAAAGCTGTTATTATTGCGGATCAGCAGGGACGCTACGTTCAGGGAATCCTTCAAAAACTATTAGGAGATAAATTTTTAGTTACATGTTTCTGGAAACGAGGGGCAACATTGAGGGAAGTCTTAAACACCGAAAAAACAGAAATAAGTTTATTGGGGAAGAATGACTTTGTTATTGTACTGGGAGGAGTCAACGATAAAAACCCCATTGATACTCAAATCAGTTTGATAAATTTCTTAAACTGTACACAGCAGACTAATGTGATCGTTTCTGAAGTACTGTATAATACTCATTTGAATGTTAGAAAGTTAAACTGTAAATTTAAACTTATTTGTTTACAATACACTCACACAAATTACGTAGGCATGAACTACTCAACCTTTGTTCCAGACTATGGATCTTTAGCATTGCATATATCTCAATTGACATTAAGGGAAATTTTACGTATTGCCTATAAACAAAACTTTAGTAAGTATTCGACTGAAAAGCGCAGCATTGACACTGCTCCAATGTGTACTGAAAGATATACTCAAACAGAAAATATTCATGATTTGGATCAACACGATAAACGTTATAATACCAGTAATGAGTTTTTTCGACTATAAACATTTAAATATTCTGCACCAAAATATCAATGGGTTGATTACTAAATTGGATGAGTTAAATGTACACCTGTATTCTATAGGCAAGGATAATAATGAAAATCCCGTTGATATTTTATGCATTACCGAACACAATATGACCTCGGAAGATACAAAAATACTTAAACTGCAAAATTTCATATTGGGAGATTTCTTCTCGCGCAAAACCCGGAGTGGAGGGTCATGTATAATGATAAAAACAAACCACAAATTTAAAATTATTCCTGAATGTCGAACCCTAAGTCTCACAAATGTTTTCGAATGTAGTGGTATCGAACTTATTGACCACAAAATTGTAATATTATGCATTTATAGACCACCTAAAAATAGACGAGACATTTTAGATCTTTATTTTTCTAGGCTAACAGAATTATTGAATAATATATTATACACAAACAAGAAAATTATTATATGCGGTGACTTTAATATTAACAGACTTGAGAGAAATAATATATCCAGACAATTTGATCAGATACTATCCAGTTTTAACCTAACATTGACAATAAACGAACCCACTAGACTGAGTAGCATGACGTGTATAGATAATATAGCGCATAATATCAGAGGTTCAAAAATAAAAGTATTGGAATTTTCACTCTCCGATCACACAGCACAATTATTGACTTGTCCAGTAAAGAAAAGTTACTACATTACTCACTGGTATAAAGTTAAACGTGATTATTCCGAAGAAAATATATCGAAATTTACAGATTGTATTAAAAATCTCAGTTTTACCGAATGCTACACTAATAATGACCCAGAAAAAAAATTTGACACATTTTATAATTCATTCAGACTCTTTTACAATTTATGTTTCCCTGACACGCGTGTAAAAATATCTATTGCAAAAAGGCCAACGTGGCTGAGTAAAGGTATACGTATATGTTCGAACCGTAAACGCCAATTATTATGGAAGTACAGACTGACGGGAAATCCAAATGATAAAAAAAGGTTTAAAGACTATTCAAAAAGACTTAGAATTATAATAAAAAAAACACAGAAGTCACAAAACAGCTATTACATAAACTCAGCTGCAAACAAAGGAAAGGCAGTATGGAATATAGTAAATAATTATAAAACAGTAACTCCGAAAGAAAATATTGCACAAATAAAAGTAAAGGATCAACTGGTTACAATGCCTAAGGAAATTGCTCAGTTATTTAATGACTATTTCATTGACGACGTACAACCTACTTCCAGAAGATTAGTTACAGCTACAAAAACATATAATAGAAACTCAAATTCCATCTTTTTAAAACCAACCAATCCACATGAAATAGATCAAATTATAAAGGGTCTAAGGAATATCAATAGTACAGGGTATGACAATATAAATACGAAAATAATAAAACGGGTATCTGGTATCATAGCTCCAGTAATTAGTGACATTATCAATCTCTGTTTAGAACGTGGTGTCTTTCCTTCGAAATTAAAAATTACTGTTATAAAACCTTTATTTAAAAAAGAAGATAGAGAGGATATGCGTTTTTACAGGCCTATTGCATTAATACCGGTGATAGCAAAGGTTTTCGAAAAGGTTATATATAACAATTTATACAGTTACTTTGAAATTAATAACTTATTTACAAATGAACAATTTGGCTTTCGTAAGGGTAGATCTACTATTGATGCTCTTATTAAATTTCTGAAAAAACTAATGACCGGATTAGACAACAAAGAACAAATGATTGCTATTTTTATGGATATGTCTAAGGCTTTTGACTACGTTGACCATAACATCTTACTTGACAAACTGGATAGGTACGGGATAAGAGGGAATGCACTAGATCTAATAAATTCTTATTTATCTAACAGATACCAGATAACAAGTATAACGAAAATAGACAAGAACACAAAATACGAACATATTCACATGTCTGACCCTAAAATAGTTAAATTTGGCGTCCCCCAGGGTAGTATCCTCGGGCCTCTGCTATTCATTATATATATTAATGACCTACCAGGTTCTATGAACCAGGAAATCATATTGTTTGCTGACGATAGTACGGCGATTTTTGCTGACAGCGGTCAAGAGGATTTTGAAGGACAGGTGACTAAATCTCTCGAAGACATTATAAACTGGATGATATTAAATAACTTACAAATAAATATTACTAAAACCAACTATATGTCCTTCACAAATAAAAGCACAAAATTGAAAAAAATTAACATACATTATAAAGGTACAATTATAAATCAAGTCAATAATGCAAAGTTCCTAGGAGTCCATATCGACTCTGAACTTAACTGGAAAACGCAGGTAGACGATGTATGCAAGAAACTAAACCAGTTTTCATATGCCCTCCATGTACTTCGAAAAGTAGTAAATGAGAACGTACTATTAAATGTATATCATGCATATGTAGGCTCCACACTTAAGTATGGTATATTATTTTGGGGTAACTCCACTAACAAAGAATTTGCATTCAAAGCCCAAAAGAAATGTATCCGAAGTATATGTGGACTTAAACAGACTGATTCATGCAGAGCGGAATTCAGAAGGTTAAAGCTCCTAACTCTGGCGTCAATGTATATATTGGAAGCAGCCTCAATCACAAAGCGCGATATCAGTAATTACGAAACAATGATAAGTACAAGACATAAAAATGAACTTAAGTTACCTAAGAGTAGAACAGTTAAGTTTAAATCAAGTGTATTTTGTATGAGTGTAAAAATTTACAATAAATTACCCGATTCTATCAAATCCATTCAGACATTAGCTTCTTTCAAATACAAACTCAAAGCATTTTTGATACAGAAGGTATACTACACAATCAATGAATATTTAAATGACAAATGTATGGAATAGTTAATATCTAGTAACTATTGTATTGTGTTGATTATTTTGTGTATTATATTGATTGATTGATTCTTTTGTTTATATATATTTGGTTAGTTTGTTTTTTTTTGAAATAATTTGCCTGGAAAATCATTAATACATATACCTATACTGACTTCGCGGTAGAATAATGTACACCGTAGATAATAATCATTTTTAACCGACTTCAGAAAAGGAGGAGGTTTTCAATTCGACCTTATATTTGCTTTTTTCTTGTAATCGACTATCTTGTAATGTATGACTGTAATGTATCTACGACTAAAATGTAATATGTCTATGACTATGATATTAACGTAAATATTGTATTGTAATTATGAAAATTATTATATGGTGACTTTAATTTGAAATTTTTATACTTTGCACGCTTGCTCGCAGGCAGAATACAATGACTTTGAGGCTGTAAGATCTTCCTTTGTAAATATGTATTCTTGCAAATAAATGAATTTGAATTTGAATTTGAATTTGAAATTCCGTAATACATTACTGTCAGGGTATGGTGGCCAACAGGTCAACCTTTTCTGTCACATTTCTCTTTGTGTTCAAATTTATTGCATTAACATAAAGTTGAAAATCCAATGAATAAATTTTACAGATTGGAGTACCTGGGTTGATATGCTGGTATTTTATTACTTTTATCGAGCCAGTGGATGCGGGTGGCCAGTTGTCATTCGACGTGGAGGGCTAAGGGGGAGGCCTTTGTTCAGCAGTGGACGTCTTCCGGCTGTTGATGATGATGATGATGATGATCGATTTTCTTTACTTGGTTCAGGGGTGATCTGAAATGGTTCAGATGGGACATGATCCCTCTACAAAATCATACCTTATTGGTCTACTGGTTGCAAGTGCGATTATCAAGCAAAAGGTCCCAAGCAAGTGTGTGTGTTTAAAACTTAGTCTAACCGGACTAATTACATATGTCGCATTAAGATAGATAAAGCCGTAATATAATTATAGAACTTGTACCTACAGACTACTTTTTCCAGAATTTTATAAATTTCTTGGCAGGATAAATACCTGAGGGACAGTACAAAATGCTTTTGGAGAATTCATTGTCTCCCGTCCAGCTGATTTCTTTAAGAAGGGAGAGTGTGGACTTCTCTATAAGTGTGGGAGAGCCATGTTTCGGCATGAATGTTGTGTTTCGGGCTGGCTCGACCGGAGTGATACCACGGCCTCACAGAAGACCGACGTTAAACAACGTTGTGTTGTGTTTCGTCGTGTGAGTGAGGTTACCGGATGACCAATTACCTCACCCCTCAAATTACTAATTCCCCAATCCTCAAATTACTAATTCCATAAGGCCAGCAATGCACTTGTAACGCCTCTGGTGCTTCAGGTGTCCATGGGCGATGCCGAATGCTTACCATCAGGTGATCCGTCTGCTTGTTTACTGGCTTATCCCATAAAAAAGAGAAGGATATAAGAATAAACTGCCACTGCATTGGCAAATATGCATTCATTGCATGGATTACTTCAATTAATACAAATAAAACATACATGAAAAATGCTTAAATTTTTTCAGACTAATTTTTTAAGCTATTTCATAGGTAAAGACCTATTATTTCTTATCAACTAAGTTGAGGTCTTGGTTTCTTTAAAAATATTTTTTAAGTTTTGTTTAGACAAGAAGATGAAATTATGACATCTAGAATTACATAGCACTGAATGCTTCTTACAGGCACATCTTTTAGTAGGGGCTAGCCACCACACACTCTGAAAGCTATTTCACTAAACTAAGGGCCAATTTTTCCAATGCTAGTTAAATTTTACTTGGAAATAACTTTGAATATTCGACAATTCTTCCATACTGTCAAATGTCAATTTTATTGTACAGTTAAGAATTAACTGATGATTGAAAAATCGGCCCTTAATCTAGTACTTAATATATCACTAAACTTCGACCGTTTTATAATGCTACTAGCGACCCGCCCCGGCTTCGCACGGGTGCAATATGCATGTATTATACATGTCGAGTACCGTCGTTATAGACACAATTATAGAACAATAGGTTGCGGTCACCGGTGACCGCTTGGTGTTTGACAGTTTAAACCTTCCTTAAGAATCACACTATCTATTCAAAAAAACCGCATCAAAATCCGTTGCGACAGACAGACGGTGGATAGTGACTTTGTTTTATTATACTATGTAGTTACGATTTCTAGTGAGATAGTAATGAATAGCTTTCGTATATCTAGCATATAAATATTTAATTAAAAACAGATCAAAGTCGATGAACAGTACTAATTAATTAATAACCGAAATAAATAGGTAGCTTAATACGTAACAACAGGTATTGGACTAATAAAAATAAACCCCTACTTGCACAATCCTTTCGGGGTGCGAATCAAATCGTTTGTATTTCAATGGACACTCTTAAAATGTTTAGATTTGAAATCTGGTTGTCAGCTGTAGGTTTTCAGAAATACTTAAAAGATAACCTAGAATTTATATCCTTGGCAAAATCTAAATATGAGCCTATCGTCCTAGTGAACAATGTCCTGAGAGAATTATGTGTGAAGTATGAGGGCTGGCATAAATTATACTCTGACAGTTCCAAGGGAGCTGATGGCTTGGGCGCAGGTTTTTATGATCAAAGCTGTACCTAATTACAAACAAGATTTTAAAGTTATCTCAAATGTGTCTATAGTGACGCTTGAACTCATTGCATTTCATCAAGCATTGATTTACACAGTGAGGAATAATTACAACTAAATAGTTATTTTTACTGACAGCAAGAGCGCTATACTGCACCTGGCTCGATGCGCCTCTGGTTGTAGCAGAGGTACATCGACAGCCTACGACATCCTAAAAAATATTTTGAATTTTAGCAAAAATAACACAGAGGTGAAGGTGGCACACATAGGTTTAATGGGGAATGAGGAAGCTGACCGTATGTCGAAATTAGCTGCTAAGGAAGAAATGCAACTTGATTATACACCTAATTATTTGGAATATTTACCTGAGTTTAAACAGAAATGCTTCGATGTTTGGCTAAATTATTTTACAGTGACATCAAAAGAAAAAGGTATGTAGTGTCTAGTAGGTTTATCGAGATAAATAAAACTAATGCACTAACGTTATAAAGTCTATATATTAAAATAAGAAATAAATATACAATAATGAGATCAAATAAAGTTACGGTTATACAAAACGAGAAGAGAATAATAATTTCGATGCGCGCGCGATCGCTAGCCGTGGCGGACTGTCCGGGCGAGCGAGGGGGCGCGTGCGGGTTGAGCGCGGGGAGGCGACGGCGACGACAGCGCTCGATGTGTCGAGCGGGCGGCTCCGCGAACACGCGAGGCGTCCGAGTCCATCAACGCGGTCCGGGGCTCCGCTAGCGGCCGGGCCGTGTGTAGGTATAGCTAAGGGTGTGTACAAGCGTGCGGAAGCATAAGGCCGTGTACAAATGTTGTAAAGTATTAAGTGTTATGGTATGAATGTGAGTGTATGTGTATGTATGTTTTATGTAAGTATTTGTTATGTATATTATCTTGTACCTTAGCTATATCCTACATCACTCCCCCGCTGAGACCGGTTCACGGTCGATAGTGAGAAAGATGCTGTGGGAATCTCACAGTTCTCCCGCTTCTTGTGGTGGTCTTGGGTTGCAACTGTGGTTGTGGTGGAACTGGTGATGGAGCAGATGATGGTTTTGGAGACGGCGATGCTTTGTGTGACAAGCCATCATTATTGCTTGCCATATATGCTGGTTTAAGCCTGTCAATGGTTACGGTCATGTGTTTTCCTTGGACGTCTATTGTGAAATTTTTTGTTCCTCTTTCAATAACTAGATGTGGACCAGAGTACGGTGATTCTAGTGACTTCTTCAAAGGTCCCTTCCGCAGGAAGACATGAGTGGCTGTGTTGAGATCTTTGGGAATATAAAATACTTTCTCGCCATGACACGTAGTTGATGCAGGTGACAGTTTAGAAATGTGCTGTCTCAGTCGTGCTGCGAAGTCTGCTTCATCAATGCCGTGGTGAGTTATGGGTTTTAAAAACTCACCAGGTAACCGGAGTGGCTCGCCGTATACCAGTTCGGCTGCAGAGGTTTGTAGATCCTCCTTCCAGGCACTCCTCATACCAAGGAGAACAAGAGGAAGTGTCTCCGACCATTGTGCGTTGTTGTGGCACATGATGGCGGCCTTCAGCTGTCTGTGCATCCTCTCCACCAACCCATTGCACTGCGGGTGGTAGGATGTCGTGGGGCGATGGTAAGCGCCTATGATGGACGAGATGCTCTGGAACAGCTGCGAGTCAAATTGCTTGCCTCGATCCGTGGTGATGGTTTCGGGGCATCCGAAACGAGCAACCCAGCCAGCAATGAAGGTACTGGCGCAGGTCTCCGCTGAGATGTCAGCGAGAGGATACGCCTCTGGCCATCGAGTGAATCTATCGACGGCTGTAAGGCAGTATCTGAAACCAGAAGATAGTGGCATAGGGCCTATTATGTCAAGGTGGACGTGGGAGAAGCGATTGGAAGGAACAGGAAATGAGGAAAGAGGAGAGTGAGTATGACGGGTGACTTTGTTTCGTTGGCAATCTGTGCATTGTTGAGCCCATGTTCTGCAGTCACGACGAATCTTAGGCCACACAAATCTTTCTGAGATTAGTTTTGCTGTTGCGTTGGGGCCTGGATGACTGAGATTATGCAGGTTGTTGAAGATTTGCTTACGGAAAGTCGATGTGATGAATGGCCTAGGGCGAGAAGTAGACTGGTCGCAGTAAATGTAGGCATCCATAGTTTTTACTCTCTCTAACTTTAATGCAGTATTATTACTAAGCAAGTTCTGTAATTCTTGATCCGTTTCCTGTTCTTTCTGTAGTTGTTTGTAGTTGATGGTAGTGTCGACGCTTTCTAGTCGTGAAAATGCGTCGGCAACTACGTTGTCATTTCCAGTAACATGATTGATATCTGTAGTAAATTGCGATATGTAGTCGAGGTAGCGGTGTTGACGGGGTGAGCAGTTATCTCGGCTTGTTGTGAAGGCGAATGTAATGGGTTTATGGTCGGTGAAAACTTTAAATGTTCTCGCTTCGAGCATATACCGAAAGTACTTGATTCCTTCGTGTATCGCGAGCAACTCACGATCATAAGTACTGTACTTGGTTTGAGCAGGAGATAACTTGCGAGAGAAGAATCCTAGTGGCTGCCAGCTGTCACGTCTTCGTTGTTGCAAGACAGCTCCGATGGCAACATCTGATGCGTCTGTAAACAGTGCTAACTCGGCCTCTGGATCAGGATGCGCGATGAGCGTAGCTTCCAACAGGTTATTCTTGCAGGCGTCGAATGCTTTTTGTATATCAGCTGTTACTACAATGGGCGTTGACCCTTTAATGTTAGGACCACTTAAAGCTTGGTTCAGGGGGCTTGAATTTGCGCGGCAGCAGGTAGGAACTTCCGGTAAAAATTTATCATCCCTAAGAATCTCCGTAACTCCTTAGCTGTTTTAGGGAGGGGGTAGTCTTGAATAGCCTGTACTTTATCTGGGAGAGGTCGTATACCGGCTGCAGACACGTGATACCCTAAGAAGGTAACCTCACTGACACCTAGGACACACTTGCTGGTATTAATAACTACGCCATATTTTTTTAGTTGTTCGAATATTTTTGTCAGGTGTGCTATGTGTTCTGTTTCTCCTTTTGAAAATACAAGAATATCGTCGAGATATCCAAACGTAATATCTAGGCCTTGAAGAATTTCGTCTAAAAATCTTTGAAAAGTCTGTGCAGCATTTCTTAGACCGAAAGTCATAGCGGTAAACTCAAACAGACCGAAAGGTGTCGTGATTGCGGTTTTATTGATGTCGTCTTCGTTAACTGGTATCTGATTAAAGGCTTTAACAAGATCTATTTTAGAAAATATGGTTGAGCCTGACAATTGGTACGCGAAGTCGTGGATGTGTCTCACTGGGTATCTGTCTGGTATTGTTCGCGCATTTAGTCGTCTGTAGTCTCCACACGGCCTCCAGCCATCGTCTTTTTTAGGTACGAGATGTAGTGGAGACGACCATGGACTTTCAGAGCGACGAGCTATTCCGTTTCGCAACATTTGTTCGAATTCTTGTTTTGCTATCTTTAAACGGTCAGGTGCCAAACGACGCGGTCGTGATGTTACCGGCGGGCCAGGAGTAACACGAATATGGTGCTTGGTATTATGAATGGGTTTCTGTTGTGAACCAGCTGGTCTTGTTATCTCAGGGTACCTGCGTAGTAGGTCTAGGTAAGGCGAATTACCTGTAAAGGTTTTTAACGACAATAATTCGTGCGTTATTTCATTAGTTGAAGGCGCGCCAACTGTCAGGTTTGTAATCGAGTCTATCAATTTTTGTTGTCGGCAGTCGACTAATAGATTATAATAACTTAAAAAATCGACGCCAATGATAGGTCTCGACACGTCTGCTATTATGAACTTCCAAATAAAATCACGGCGTAATCCTAGGTTGAGTGACAGCTGGTATGTACCGTAAGTACGTATCGGCGTACCATTCGCTGCGACGAGCTCGTAACTGCTCTGTTTACCATACGACAGCTGATTTTTCAAATACGATCTAGGGTAGGCACACACGTCGGAACCCGTGTCTATTAAAAATTGTACGCCGGTACGTTTATCAGAAATAAATAGGCGGCCTTTACATGTAGAGCAGTCATCCGCCGCCATTACTGACTGCTTTGGAAGTTTTCCGATTTAAAATCACATGGCTGGTTACATTTTGTGGCCTTATCACCGAATTTATAATGATACCAACACGTAGGGTGCACGTTGGTCCTTGATTGAGATCGGCGGTGTCGAGAAGATGAACGATTCCGACTTCTAGATCGCTCCGGTCGAGAAAGTTCATTGACCTTCTCAGTTAGCACTTCTACGTGTTTCATGAGCTCAGCCATTTGTTTACATAAGGTAGGTATATCGCTTACTTGTGTATTGGACGATGTCGCCGCAATTTGACCTTTAGGTACGACATCGTGGATCCTGTCGGCAAGATCTGCTAGTACCTCAAGAGGCGATGACGATTGCGACGCTATTATTGACTGGATGTTAGTAGGTAGACAACTCGACCATATCGTGCGTAGAAACTCGTCGGGAACTTTCGGGCCGGCGAGGTGCTGCAGGTG
This sequence comes from Spodoptera picta, assembly GCA_038387885.1. Taxonomy (NCBI): domain Eukaryota; kingdom Metazoa; phylum Arthropoda; class Insecta; order Lepidoptera; family Noctuidae; genus Spodoptera; species Spodoptera picta. Next base: position 4,116,198 of record JAZHFQ010000308.1, read on the forward strand.
CCTGAGAAACTGCGATGGTTTTCTATCGCCTAACTCCTCGTGAGTCAGGAGTTGGTGCACCTTCTTCTCCCTCGACTCGGAAAGCCGCTTGATAAGCTCCGTTTTTAGTCGATCGTATTTTTCGGTCGCTGGTGGGTTCACGATTATATCTTCCACCTCCGTCGCATATCGTGGATCGAGGTGGCTGACGACGTAATAGAATTTAGTAGTGTCCGCAGTAATATTTGAAATCGCGAACTGTCCTTCTATTTGCGCGAACCAAATCGCGGGCTTCTCTGGCCAAAATGGCGGAACGCGCACGCCGACACGGAAAATGTCTTTAGAATCCGTTGAATCGGTTTTCGTATTTTTCTCGGACTCGCACATTTTGGAAATCACGTATAGTACTTTTATATTGTCACTGAGTTACTTGTTACTAAGTTTATGAAGTTCATTGCACAGTAGGTAGCACTAGCACTCGTTACGTGTTTAGTTCGGGGTCACCAATGTAGTGTCTATTAGGTTTATCGAGATAAATAAAACTAATGCACTAACGTTATAAAGTCTATATATTAAAATAAGAAATAAATATACAATAATGAGATCAAATAAAGTTACGGTTATACAAAACGAGAAGAGAATAATAATTTCGATGCGCGCGCGATCGCTAGCCGTGGCGGACTGTCCGGGCGAGCGAGGGGGCGCGTGCGGGTTGAGCGCGGGGAGGCGACGGCGACGACAGCGCTCGATGTGTCGAGCGGGCGGCTCCGCGAACACGCGAGGCGTCCGAGTCCATCAACGCGGTCCGGGGCTCCGCTAGCGGCCGGGCCGTGTGTAGGTATAGCTAAGGGTGTGTACAAGCGTGCGGAAGCATAAGGCCGTGTACAAATGTTGTAAAGTATTAAGTGTTATGGTATGAATGTGAGTGTATGTGTATGTATGTTTTATGTAAGTATTTGTTATGTATATTATCTTGTACCTTAGCTATATCCTACAGGTATATGGTACAAAATCATTCAAGGTAACCTTCCTCAGATTCCCTGGTTTGAGAATAGTAAGGTAGGCAGAAATTTATTAAGTTATTGTTACGATTACGTTCCGGACACTATCTATCAGCGAAATGACAATGCCGAATCCTGACCCAGTCATAATATCATTTACAAAAAAAGTAAATTGATGAAAATAATTTTGACGAATAAGGAACCTTTTCACAATAAATCTTTTTATTTTTAAACTTGCGGTTTGCAATCTAATAAAAAAAGAAGTTCAATCCCGGAAATACTTTTTTGCAATGCGTCTTCCATATTGTCTAATGACTATTTGCGTTACATCATACGCATCGCTTGTACGAAACTATGAAAATAAAAAAAGTAAGTAACTGTAAAAAAGATATCATTATACATAAAATATTATTTCAGAAGTATAATTATGTATAACATTTATTTATTTATTAATAATTACAGATGAAATCACGAAAATATAAAAGAAACGATTATTATCATTAGTTATGATCCTTTTGTGTAACGAAACGTTTTGAAGCGCTTGTCAGTTGTCAGCTGTCAATGTCAATATTATCTTTCATTCGCTCTCTGCGTTTCCGTTGTTTTCGCGTTATTTATCATTATTGTTTTGTGTTTTAAACAAAAACCGCAAGTTTTACAGGTTTCAGGACAAATGTTTAGGTATCGGTAAGTAATACACTACACGATGCTGAATACTGCATACTTGTACATGACTTTTAATATAGTGGGTCAAAGATGTACTGAGCACCTGGCTTTTAATATAGTGGGTCAAAGATGTACTGAGCACCTGGCATTGTCCTTTGGGTTTCTAATGAAAAAAATAAACTCAACCAATTGTACGAAGTGCAATTTTATAGAAGACGTTCAACATCTACTGATGGATTGTGTCAGGAATCAAAGTCAACGAAACGATCTGGTCAATGAATTCCAGCTAAATATGCAAGAGGTGGTATTGATACAATCTATTTTAGCTCAGCCAAATTTTAAATTAGCAAAACGATTGTGTCAGTTGATGTATTTCGTTGATTAAGACTAAGTTAATAAGGAACTTTCATAGGTTATTTTAAGGTTTTGTTTATATACCTCTAATGGTTGTAGGTAGTATTAGGTACGATGGGGTTGGCGTATCCTTATGGGTGAAAACCCCGTATTAATTACATTTAGAATAAAAAAAAGCTTTCGTATGACTATGTCAGGTATATAAATATTTCCCTAGGGATATAACTATACCTCTATATTATGGCTTTTTCTATCTTACTGCGACACATAGTCACGCACACTCACAGACTTTTGGTGAGCAGTGGGCAGTGGGCACTTATCGGACAATGATGATGTGTCTATATAATTTATTTATTAGGATTCCTCGTGTACGGCTCATGTTCAAAGCGGACGATCCGGAGACGTTTGCCCAACGCGTCAAATTCGCTGTTGATCTTAGAAAGGAGGTTGAGAATAATCTTAGGTAAGCCTTTAATAATAATATACTATTAAATAGAGACAAGCACCAAAGAACACGTAGTTTTTAAATTTGATATTACTAGAGTTGATAGTTATGAGCGTATTTAAATATTACTTAAAAAATCCTTTCGTAGATTCTACTTGTACCTTGACTGCTTATTACTCGAAGGACTGCCTAACATACCGCGGCAACATATGCCTAAAATAATAAAAATGGTAGTCATTCATCGGCAGGTGAAGGAAGTAGACGAAGAACATATGAATTATCTCAAACATGAGGTAAGATAAATTGTTCAATACAGGTATTTATCATGGATTACAAGGACGGTTAGGTACACGTCATTTTTCTGTGGGGCCGTGGTATTACTCCGGTCGAGATGGCCTATTCGAGCCGAAGCATAGCTCTCTCACTGGAAGTTCTTTAAGGACGAAGTTATATCGAAGGAACATTAGGATGTCTTTTTTCATCCGCAAGACGAATATTTCAGGTGGAACTTCTCTACACAAAGATGGAAGGAAAGATGAAGATAATATATACTATACAGAAATACAGAGATTTGTACAATTTCATAGATGTACCGACACCAGACTATGTGGCTCCCGTGCCATTATATGGTAAACTTTTTAATACTTTAGTAAGGTTTTGGTCTTAATTTACACCACCAGAGTTAAATGAAAGTGACTTTTTGCAACGAATTTGTACATAGCACATTTTTTTTTAAGGGGGAAAATCATTGAATGACTGCTCCCGCCTGGGTGAGGCGGGAGGGGGTGTCAGACTCTTACTGACTAAAACCACCCCGTTCCTTCTCCTGCACGTCGAGCCGGAGCCCCGGTTACCCGTTAGGTTCATAGCACGTATAAGACACAAATTCAATAATACCCCAGAATGCGCGAGGATTCCGCGGAAGACGCAAATCAAAATTTTTGACTCGTATTTAATTTGTGTATTATTATTTATTTATTTATTTTTTATATTAGATGGGAGTGACGTTTGGCCACTATCTCGCCTGGTGATTATGAAGTTCATAATGTTATGTATAGTTTAGTCGCAAAAAAGTTGCTTTCATTTCATTCCACAGCGTTGTACATTGAACCTTAGGATTTTTTTTTAAATAAAAAATATGTTTATCTACAAAAAGCTTCAAATTACATATTTTATGGCTCTGGACCCCACACTAGGATTCCCTGTGTCGTGAGAATCGTCTTCTATCAATTAAAAAAAAAATTCTGGAAGTAGCAGAAAATCAGTGCTCGTAGATACCTATGCGTGACAATCGTGTGGGTACGATGAAGTAGAAGTACATTGTCTTTACCCTCCTACTTTTCTCGCAAGGATCTGATTGGGCAACAGCGTTTTCTGATTAATCTGACCCCTCTTCAACTCGCCTATGTAGAGATTGGCAAACCTCATCTATACTAATATTATAAAGCTGAAGAGTTTGCTTTTTTGTTTGTTTGTTTGAACGCGCTAATCTCCGAAACTACAGGTATGATTTGAAAAATTCTTTCTGTGTTGGATAGCCCATTTATCAAGGAAGGCTATAGGCTATAAAATACGCTACATTTATAGGCGCCGATCAGAGCGACTGTAACCGCGCGGAAGTAGCTAGTTAATATAGATGTGGCTAATAGTCCAGCAGGGTTGGATGTACGACTAAAGAAAATAAAGAAGGAAAGAAAATGTGTATATCATAGCACATCATTTCAGGGAGGCTTCCATGTGTGATGGAAGATTTCTTCGGTCGACTGAAATATAACCAGTGGTATTCGTTGTATGTTCTAACGGAGTCAGTGTCTTGCATACATCTGGTCGTCGATGAGTGTCTAAAGGTAGGAGGACTTATACCTGTAAATCTAGTCAAATATAATTTTTATTGAAAAGTTAATGTATGAATGTTATGCCTATACAAGGTGTTGTTCTAAAGCCGCGTCATTTTCTAGGAGGTAACTCAGATATCGATTCTGAGTCCAAATCAATAAAAAAAATTTTAGGTAAAAATTTTTCATTTTTCTGAAATTACGGAAATCCGTAAGTGCGAAGTACAAGCCGCCGTCTTGTAATTAGCTTTATAACGCGGCTTAACACACAAACTCAAACACGTAATTGATATTATTCGTAATTCCATAAAACTCCATTAAGAAACATTGCCGTCGCTTATTCAGAACTACTGTTGAACTTAAACGATTTATTATAGCCGTATTTTTAACTATTGTTCCGAAACTTTCTCTTACATTGAACCTTTATGACTTTTGTTACATGCCCCCGAGAAATGCCACGATTTTAAAACTACACCTTGTATAGTATGATAAACTAGTTATTTTTAAAGAAAAAGTAGGTTCTCAGGTTGACCTGTATGTACGATGTTTGTGCGCGATTATCTCGCGATTGGCTGCACCGATTTTGATGCAGTTTTTAGATAAGTGTTTGTAATACTTAGGAGAACATTTATATTGCAATAATTAATATACTGTGTATATTATTCAATATAAATATGTCGGAGACAATTCACCCATTGGGGGTACTTCGGAAAACGCGGTAAGTTCGGTACGGGCTGGCAGAACAACCGCTCACCCTCGTGTCCAACTCAAAAGTGACGCCTTTCAAATGCCAACATGCCACGCCCCGTACCGACCATCACCCAAGCACACTGCTTGACGTTTCCGACAAATGATAACAGATGGCGTTGTTCTAAAATAACGATACTCGATAGCTGTGCATCTTTGTTGATTCTGCGACAAATATTTTTTAAATCTGTTAATTAATATACATAGTATATATAGTATATTAATTATTGCAATATAAATGTTCTCTGACTGCCTCGTTGGCCGAGTGGTCGCAGGTCTCGGGTTCGATTCCCGGGTCGGGTAAAGTATTACTGGGTTTTAAAAAAATTCTCGTAGTAAGTAGTAGCACGGAGTCTGGAATTGTGCCCGGTATATGGCAATAGGCTCAGGCTCTAGGCCCCTATTACATGGGACTCATAACATAATAGTGAAAAGTGGGTGTTACATTATACAGTGGCAAAATGTGCACTTCTGCCTACCCCTTCGGGGATAAAAGGCGTGATGTTATATGTTATGTTCTAAATGTTCTCCTAAGTAGATTATATTATATACATAGTATATTAATTAACAGATTTAAAAAAAGAGGGGGTTGAAGTCTGCTTTTTATACCTACGTAGTTTATAGAAGAACTAAATGGTTTTTATTTTTTTAGACATTATATTTTACATTGTATTCTGTTCGACATAAGATTGTCATTTCTCTGGTTTCACTTAGGTCATTTGTTACTAGTTTCTTCAGTAGTAACTCTGTATCTAGATTGAAGTAGAATACCTGCGCAAGGCCCTGTCTTGCACATGCTGAACTGGACCCATTTCACCGCAGACTTGGGACATCCTTTACTATTATAAATGGGAAAGTGAGTTTGTTTGTTTGTTCTTGATTTGAAATTTTGCAGACGTAAAGTTAAAAGTCCGGATTAAACAATAAGGTACTTTTTATCCCGGAAAATTTCGATATTTCCGAGGGAAAACAAAAGTATTGGTATATAGCGCTGTGTGTATCGGTATATGTCACATAGGTTATCCTTTTGTGACGCGAGCGGAGCCGCGGGCAAACGCTAGTTAGTAGATATTTATAAACTTACAAGCTTCTGTCCGCGACTTCGTACGGGCAATCCCGTTTTCTCCCAGAATTTTTTCTGTCATAAGAACCTTCTCCAGACAATCACAACAAAAAAATCAGCCAAATCGGTCTACCCGTTTTCAAGTTATGTTGTTATGTGTGTGTTATATACTAGCGGGCCCAACAGACGTTGTCCTGCATATCCACTTGAATGTATAAACAAAAATTCATTCAAATTAGTTCAGCTGTTTAGGATAAATAACCTAAACCTCGACTGCAGCGCCATCTGCCGGGCTGATTTTTGAATCTAAACCATTCCCATATCCCCTTGAACACACACAAAAAATTTCATCAAAATCGGTCCAGTCGTTTGAGAGAAGTTCAGTGACATACACACTCACAGAAGAATTATATATATAAAGAAGATATATAGATGTGTAAAATCTGTACGTTTCACCTGTTTTGGCGTGTGAAATAAAAGTTTTTCTTACTTTCTAAGAATAGTACTACAGTTTGACGGTTCGACTCTTCGGCATCGGCTCGATTCAGTATTTAGGAGTTGTAGTCTTGTATATTGAATACTAGATTCTGCCAGCGGCTTCGCCCGCGTCCGTGGGATAAAAAATTGCCCAGATCATTATCTATCTCTGTTCCAAATTTCATCTGGATCCCTTCAAACGTTTGGACGTGAAGGAGTGACAAATAAACGTACGTACGAACGTACGTTTATTTACGACGTATTAACTTTCGCTTTTATTATATTAGTGGGATACTGGGTAAGTATAAAATGTAATAGTAAAAAATAACATTTGATTGCAGGTTGAATCGATGTTGTTCTTCACAGCTAACTATGGCAGAAACGCCAGTTTAGCTGAATTTGACGCGGCACAACAGCATTGCACCTCAATGGTAACTTTGTGAATGTTTCACCGAACACTGCATGCTTGCACTTATATGGAGAGTTCATTTTTTTTGTATAGTATAAGCCGGTAAACGAGGAGACGGATCACCTGATGGTAAGCAATCGGCGTCGCTATGGACACCTGGAACACCAGAGGCGTGACGGCGAGCATGAGTAGCTCGCCGCTTGATCAGTTGGCTTACTCTTGAATCCAATTCCGATCGATCGACATTAGTATTGTGAAATTTCGTACTCTTGAGTTGCGACACTGGCGTCCGTATTGCGTGGATATTGCATTAACTAAATGGTATTGAGTTTGGCTTTATATTCCGTACTCTGAATGCTATTTCAACAGCTACGATTGTGGTTGTATAGTTTGAAATTGCATTGACATTGAGATTGGTTTTAAGAGTAAGCACCTAAAACCAAACACGAGCGTGTGGCGCAGGGCTGATGCCGATACGGAGCCGCGTAGAGCTTAACGGGTTACCGGAGCTCAGGCTCGAAGTGCAGTCAGTAAGAGTCTTACACTCCCTACCGCCCCACCCAGGCGGGAGAATTCAATCGATGATTCGCCCCCTTATAAAAAAAAAACTCACCTGAATATACTGAGACCAGCTACTAGCATAACTAGGCTGCGCGACATCGCCGCGATCGCGCTGCTCAAAATGGCTTATTCGGACTATGCTAGTATTTTAGTCGAGCAGCGAGTGTTTAGTATGTCCCTCTCGCTTCTGTACCAAAATCGAAGCGAGAGAAACGATGGTGTTTATAAAAACATCTTCATTGTTTACAGATGTTAAAATATCTCAACATATCCTGGCTGAATCAGACCGCACATGCTATAAGGATGTCGTTCCGAGATGTCGGAAAAGGGTAATGTCATTATAATCAAATTCCTTTTTTTGCACATTTTTTTATCTAAGTAACTTGTAACTTGAGGCCTGCTTTTTCTCATATCATGCATTCTTTGTTCAAATGATCTTAAGTAAGTATTTTCCTTCGTTAACCCTAGACTAGACTTAGGTGTACCTAATTGATGATGATGATATGACTGAGAAGTACCTAATGATTTTAAAAGTTCATGAGACCTTTCGTAGTCTTATTTAGATCCGAATTGAAGGTGCAGCATGCGTCATTGTTCATGAAAGTATGCTTCGATTGAGTGAGCACTTGTCATTTAGTCGGAATGTTCCTCAAAATTAGCAAGCTTATTTCAAGGCGTGTTTGCGAATCGACAGGAGATGACAGGAGACATGTGTAACAGTATCTTAAGAGAGTTCATTAGTTCGTTGATTGCTGTACTAAAATAGATAATGAGATTAGTTAGTGTACTGATTCCTATCATGAAATTAACATAGTATCTTTTAAACAGATGGTTCAACATATACGAAAAGAAATGGGAGTTCTATGGAGTCAGTAAGCTGTGCAGATTCATGCAACTTGTTAGGTTTAGAATGCAGGTAAGTTTGCATATGAACCATGACAATTCGCCCGGCGGTGTAAGACGCGGGTAACCGAGGCTCCGGCTCGACGTGCAGGAGAAGGAACGGGGTGGTTTTTAGTCAGTAAGAGTCTGACACTCCCTCCCGCCTCACCCAGGCGGGAGCAGTCATTCGATGACTTTCCCCCCTTAAAAAAATCATGCATGAGGGTGCGGTTTCGAAACCTACCAACGGCAAATACCAATGTGACTTTTTCCGAGTTATATGTACTTACTTTCTAAGATTATTTAGACACCACTGACAAACGGTGGAGGAAAACATCGTGAGGAAACCTGGGCATACAATTTCTAGTTACATGTTTGAAATCGCCAACTGCATTGAGCAAGCGTGGTGTGGTGATTAATGCTCAAACCTTCTCCGTGTGAGAAGAGGCTTTGCTCAACAGTGGGCAGTTACGGGCTGTTGATGTATATAAAGATCTTAATTAAGAAACCCTTTTGCTAAATGTAGATATTATGTTTGGAAAACTCCTCTGTTGTAGAACAGGCCTATAGTTCAGTCTGAACTATGAACTCCCACAGACTGTGTACTCGATGATAATATGTACTTGAAAAGTACTTTATGAAAACTTTTAAGGGTTATGTGGAACGGTTTCAAAATTGGACAGTAGTAAATAATGACTTTGTTTTTGACAGTATGCTCTTCGCTACTGCATAGAACAGTCGATGGCTATGTATCTGAATATGTTGGAGACTCCATGCCTGTGCACCTATATCTGTGAAGATGACTACGAATGGGACTCTAAAGACCTCATCAATTCCCCCTTCCGCTCTCCCACCACTACCCTCTTCTACTTCCATCTTATGATGTCTGTAGACGGACCTTATTATACCACGGATCCAGCTCAATTTGAGGTAAGATAATTTTCTACTTAAGTTATTTTAAATACTATCGACCAAAAATTCCAAAAGAATCATTATAGAATATTTACATGTTTTAACTAATGCTAATATAGATTAATATAGATTAGCATTATTATTTGAGAATCAAATTAATCAATTAATCAAATCCTTATTTACTTTAAAATTATCTTCTTCAATAAAATGATATCCTTATTTACCAACAGCTCAACATTTAGATAATTAATTGCCTATTTTAAAAGTTGGGATTTGGGAATTTGAGGATTGTGGAGGATTCGGGGATTCGGGAAACTGGTGGGAGGAAGGGGGGGGGGGGGTAATTGGGACTGTTTGTCTGTTCTTGTGTTGGATAGTCCATTTATCCAGGAAGGCTATAAACTATATACAACACCCTACGATCCATAGGAGTAGTAGTGGAAACCACGCGAAAGTAACTAGTTAATTATATTTGTTCACTTTTATTTATCAGTACAGTTGTTCACAGATTGTTATTCAAAGACTGTTCCGTGAGATGTTGTACCGCTGCCATTTCATTGCACAAGTGCATCCTATGATCATGACCGGTCTGGTCTTCGATAAGGAGCTGTTCCTCACGTCTATTGGTAAGTGGTGTGAAAATGACGTAACCACTTGGGAGCAAAAAATTGCAGCCACTCTCCTTTTTATTTCTTGATGCATATTTTCTAATACAAGTATTTTATTCATTGGTAACGTATGTCGTATGTAAGGCAATTTCACATCAACAGCCTATAAATGCCCACTGCTGAGCAAAGTCTCTTCTCACACGGTGAAGGTTTGAGCATTAATCACCACGCTTGCTCAATTTGGGTTGGCGATTTCAAACTCATAATTAGGAATTATAAGCCCAGGTTTCCTCACGGTGTTTTCCTGCACCGTTTATCAGTGGTGTCTGAATAATCTTAGAAAGTACATGCAACTCGGAAAACGTGATATTGGTATTTGCCGTTGGTAAGTTTCGTACCAGCACTCTGATGCATGAGAAGTAGGCGTCTTAACCGTCGAGCCACCACGACACGACAAAAGGAAATTTAGTTACGTTTAAAACGAGAGCATTTTGTTGTAAAAGGATTTTTTTTTTTAAGTTACTGAGGGATCGATAAAATGAAAAAAAATCTCTAGTGGCTTCGCTTTTTTGCGCCCAAGTGTACCAAAGCTTAAGAGATTACTCATTATTATTTAACAATTTTGAGTTAAAATATGACAAGGGTGTACGTAAGGTACTTTATTCATCAGCTTCTTGAGTATTGTCAGGTTTAATGGAGCCAAACGTGGTGGAGACTCGAGAAAGATTGCTGAAGGCATACAGGAAATCCATTATTCCCCTCAATGCGTACATGAGACAGTATGCGTGTTATAGAGAAATATATATGTTGAACATTGAAGAGTATGTGGAGTAAGTACTACTACTCCTATATCTATGTTATGTTTTGTGTCTCCTGCTACTAGTCTGCTACTGCTACCGGTAGTATAGGACGGCTCTAATGAACCAACCAATCAGAGCACAGAACGCCGTCCCGTTTTGATTACTTTAAACGAAAAAGAAACTCGTACTAAGGCCTCTGAATGTCCACTATAGTTAAAAGTAATGGTTTAGTTTGTCCTCTCACACAGTTACTCTTAGTTAAGAGATGGTAGGCTCAGGAGTTGGTCTTATTCTAAATGGTAAAAATAATAAAACATATTATTATTATAGAAACTTTCGTGCTGAGAAACATTCCGCTTCTGAGACAAAAGATGAAGTCCAAATACACTATGATGCGAAACAAGACCTAATATGGAGACTACCTCAGTTTATAAATATCGGGCCGTTTGCTCTTAACGTCGACACTTTGAAGGTATGTACAAGTTACAAATTCACACCTTTGTGAAGAAAAATAAGCGTAACTTTACGTATCGCATCATCGCGTTAAAGGCTTGGCTTGGCGTCACTGCTGACTTAAGGAAAGATTAAGGCCTCTTCTCACACGGAGAAGGTGTGAGCATTAATCACCGCACTTTCTCAATGCGGGTTGGCAATTTCAAACTTATAATTAGAAATTATTAGCCCAGGTTTCCTCACGATGTTGTCCTTCACCGTTTGTCAGTGGTATATCTAAATAGTCAAAGTCAAAGCATTTATTTGAATTAAACCATAATTTGGTACTTTTGAAACGTCAACAAATACAAAATAAATAATAGTCTGTCAGTCAGTCCGTCAGTGAAGCTAGGTGAAGCTAGGTGCTCATTCCAAATTGTAGATTCGAATGGAGAAGAACAAGCAAGAAACTCCATTCGTTACTCTTTTTAAAAAAGTATGTTCTACAATGTCTCTGATCCATATTCCAATACTGTACGAATATGTGAAAACAATGCAAAGACAAGCTTGACGCATTATACTAATTACAAAACTTACTAAAATAAACAAAAAAATCTTATAGTTAGCATGGTGCTCACAATCATTTGCATACTGACAATCATAACATCACGCCTTTTATCCCCGAAGGGGTAGGCAGAGGTGCACATGAGTCCCATCTAATAGGGGGTGAGCCTATTGCCATATACCGGGCACATTTCCAGACTCCGTGCTACTACTGAGAATTTTTCAAAAACCCAGTAATTCTTTGCCCGATCCGGGAATCGAACCCGAGACCCGAGACTAATATTTGGTCTCTAAAAATGACTTATTATATTTTAGCAACTGCTGGTTACCAAACGGTCCGATATTATAAGGGCATTGCTAGTAATGTGGGCTGAGGAGGTGCGACTGGTGGTCGATGACGTCATTACCGCGTACAAGATCATCATGCGCAAGTTGGGAGAGAAACCGAACACTATTGAACATGTGTTTGAGATTAGAGAATGGATGGAGTCTATACCGTTTGCTTTAAAGACTCAGGACGACATCATGAGGAAGGTTCACTCGGTAAGATTTTACGTTCTTTCTAATATTTTATTTTATGAAATAGGAGATTAGGAGTCAAACGATCAGACGGATCACCTGGGCCTCTAGCCAAAAACCACTTAGCGCTTGTCTACACCTAGAATCCAAATTATATGGAATTGACGTAAATTTTGACAGTTGTCAGTGTCATCCCCATACATTTTGATTTCTACTCTCTCTGTAGACAAGCGCTAAAGTGGTTTTTGGCTAGAGGCCCTGATGGTAAGCGATCAGCGCCGCCCATTGACACCCGCAACACAGAAGAGTCACAGGTGCGTTGCCAGCCTTTTAAGGAATACGATCCTTTCTTGAAGGTTTGAAAGTCGTATCTGTTCGGAAATGCCGCCGACGACAAATCGTTCTACAGCTGTTATATTATGATGTTAATGGCTGAATCAAAGTATTTATTTCTATTAATTCTTATTTAAGCACTTTGGAAACGCCAAATTAAGTCTGTCTGTCTATCAGCGAAGCTAGGTGCTCGTTCCAAAATGTACCTAGTTTCGAATGGAAAAGAACAAGCAAGAAACTATCGTTACTCGTTTCAAAAAGTGTTTTTTTTTACAATGTCACAGACACATTATTTAAGTTAAATAAGGTCATGTGGACAAATGTAATGGTGTAAATAGTGGATGGTAGTTGACAATAGCTTCGTGTAAAATAGGTTAGTGGCTAGGTAAATCAAGTTAATAATTAACCACAAATTAAAAAGTCGTTAATAATAAAAGTATACATGTATAAATAGATTGACACCAGGGATGTTATGGATATGAAATTTCGGATATGGATTGGATACGGATACAGAACCGAATCGAAGAACCGATCGACGCTGGGGTAGAAGTGTTCTGGAGTGGAGACCGCGTCTAGGCAAACGTAGTGTAGGGCGCCCTCCATCTAGGTGTAGTGACGATATAAGTAAAGTGGCTGGTAGTGGTTGGATGCGTAGAGCTGAAGACCGAGCTCAGTGGCGTGCCATTGGAGAGGCTTATGTCCAGCAGTGGACGAAAACAGGCTGTTGATGATGAAGACGGATACAGAAATGATTATTATACTGGATATGGTTACGGGTACGGATATGAAATTATTTCGAATTATCCGTTAGTTTCGGATAATTTCGGTTACGATATTAAAATTTTAAGGAATTTCAAAAGTAAAATACATACATACATACATAACTTCACGTCTGTCTCCCATGAGGGTAGACAAAGACTATGGAACGCCAATTACTACGATTCCTACATACCTCTGTCGCTTTATCAACAGTCATCAGTCTTTTCATGCATGCTCGTCAGTTAAGGGTACTTTTAATTTGGCCCTTCTTTAATATATTCCAATCTGGTCACAATATGGTTGTCTAGGGCGTCCTCTACCGATGGCCCCATTCATATCCGCTCTGTATACTTATTTTATACGTCACGCCCCTATCCGATAGTATCCGAAACTTTTATTTCAGATTCGGTTACGGTTATGTATATTTTTTCATATCGGATATCCGATAGTTTCGGTTACGGTTACGGAGTTCCCTAACATCCCTGGTTGACAGCATCCTTATGGAATTTCTCTTTACATTTGTAAGACTAAAGATGGTAAGTTACTGATATATCTACTTTTATTTGTTGTTTATGTGTCAGGATTATGAAGTACTAGAACATTTCTTCATGCCTCTGGAAAACGAAGACTTCAGGGCTCTTTGGGAAGCTGTCGGCTGGCCACTACAAATAACTAAACAGGTAATGGACAACAGTTTACTAGTGAAAATTATATTCTTTGCCTGATTCTGTCGTGAACATATACCTGGAGCTTTAGTCTGCTTTATTATTACATAGTTGCAAAATTATATAACATAGATTTCTTAATTGCAAATAAATGAAACTTGTCAAAATCTGTTATTGATTTTTTTTAAAGCAGCCTAATTTCCTAGGGATCATTTAATCCCTGAGTGAATAAGTTCCTTATGACCGCACCATGGCTTACCATCAAGCGAGATGCGCCAAACGCTCTATTTTCAATTTAACAAGGAGTCAGAAACACGTTCATGTTTCTTTTTAAAAACGTGAACCTATACAAGTGGGATTTTCTCCTGTATCTTGGTATACTCCAGGAACTTCAATGAATGAATTACACAAAGAATTTTTTCGTCTAGAAATGGGAACCGCGACACGTTGTCGGGACACAACGTGTATTCTAATCAATATTTGAAAATTTGGCCCTATGGCCGATTTTACATATTTTTTTCCTTAATGTAGAATGTCCTATTTTACTATCCTTACCTGTACATTAAAATTGACATTTGGCAGTTTTTAGTATGGAAGAATTATCAAATATTCAAAGTTCTTCCTCTGTTAACATTTATCCGGCCTTATTGCTTTAAGCAAATCTATAGTATTTTATTGTTAACTAGCTACTTCCGCGCGGTTTCACACGCTCAGCTCAGCTCCTATTGGTCGTAGCGTGATGTTTTATAGCCTTCCTCGATAACTGAACTATCCAACACAAAAATAATTATTCAATTCGAACCCATAGTTTCGGAGATTAGCGCGTTCAAACAAACAAACAAACAAACTCTTCAGCTTTATAATATAAGTATAGATTTAATAGTCGGACAAAGTAATCGGAGGCCTTAGTACGAGTTTCTTTTTCGTTTATAGTAATTGAAACGAGACGGCGTCCGGCGCTCTGATTGGTTTGTTCATTGGAGCCGGCCAATCACAGCGCCGAACGCGTACTCGTTACGATTACTTTCAACGTAAAAGAAACTCGTACCAAGGCCTCTGGTTATATTTACTTTTCTATCATTTCATTATTATTTTTTATGCCAAAGGTGGACGAGACGATACTCTTCCTAGAGGAAGAACAGGAGAAGTTCTGGAAGCTCCACCAACAGGATGAACAAACTCTATATGATAAGATCGACATGTTCACCGCTCAGTGTATGACACTTACTCTACAAAACGACTTCTCTAAGGTAGGTCGTCATCATAAATCATCGTCATCAGGGCCCGATCCCAATCCCGGTATAGAAAAGGCCGGTAACACATTCAATTTCTCTAATCTTGCGAGTGACCACGGACAACGCTGACTGCTTACCATCAAACTTTTCATATGCTTTAAAAATCGAATAGTGCTGTTTATTAAAAAAAAAAAGATTAATTCGATTCGATGTGTCGATAAAGAAATAATCGAGTCATTCGATTGTTAAATTCTTTTTTTTGTTTTCCTCCAGGTGCATGAGATAGCAAATGACATAAAGAAGGCTTGGAAGGCAATGAAGGATGCTCAGGACTGGGGTCGCATTCTCAATCAACGGCAGAAACTCTTCGGTCAACCTGTAGTACCATTTGCGGATCTCAACAAACTTGTGAAGGAGTTTGAACCTTATAGGAACCTTTGGGTTACTGCATCAGGTACTTACTCGTATTTGTGACTATTCCGTAATACCCTGAAGGTCATATAGAGATATACCTCTACAAGGTGTAGTTTTAAAACCGTGGCATTTCTCGGGGGCATGTCACAGAAGTCATAAAGGTTCAATGTAAGAGAAAGTTTCGGAACAATAGTTAAAAATACGGCTATAATAAATCGTTTTAGTTCGACAGTATTTCTGAATAAGCGACGGCAATGTTTCTTATTGGAGTTTTCTTAGTGGAATTACGAATAATATCAATTACGTGTTTGAGTTTGTGTGTGTTAAGCCGCGTTATAATACTAGTTACAAGACGGCGGCGGCGTGTAGTTCGGACTTACGGATTTCCGTAACTTACAGAAAAATTAAAAATATTTAACTACAATTTTTTTTATTGATTCGGACTCAGTATCCATAGCCGAGTTACCTTCTAGAAAATGACGCGGCTTTAAAACATTTACTTGTCTCTAATTTAAGTCCGTGGTATTAGGTGGAGAGTTTATAGCCATGCATTGGGTATATGCCTCAAGCTTCATAGTTTTCTTTTAGACCCAAGATCGCATGGATAGAGACCGGTAAAAATTTCCATCCATAATATAACATCACGCCTTTTATCTTCGGCAGAGGTGCACATTTCTCTAGGTGGCATTAAGTACCGAATGCCACTTTATATACCTCTACAATGTAACACTCACTTTTCACTATTTATGGTATGAGTCCCATGTAATAGGGGTGAGCCTATTCCCATATACAGACGACTTGCTACTACTGAGAGTTTATTTAAATCCCAGTAATACTTTGCCCGACTCGGGAATCGATCCCGAGACCCCTTGCCAACGAGGCAGTCGATCTCCATCCATCTTAATATCCTATTCATATGTTTTGTAGATTTCTTGAAAGCTCGCGAAGTATGGTTGGACAACCCGTTAATGTACGTAGACGCGGATACCATAGAGCCATTGGTTAACGAATACTACAGGACAATCGTCAAGTGTGTGAGAGTATTCCAGGATATGCCCAAAGTGCAGCAAGTCGCCGTCACTATAAGGGTACGCAAAATTTTATATATCACGCTAAATAAATCGGCATAATTTTAATATTGTAACTTTCGTGAGACATACTAAATAAATTATTATGTTTTCGGCTTACTCACGTAATAATTAGACGAGGAACTCTACAGGTTTCAAGCCATGCTAGAGGCTCATATTCATGAGCAGCATTTCGCGACCCGCAACGCGGCGACTGTCGCGCTGCTACTGGCTACTCGAGTGCGCGCCCAGCGCGCCCTCTGCCGTGATTCACGCGCACGCACCTCTACTCGTGTTATTCACCTTATTAATTCTATTACAGGACTACATAGATGCCTTTAGGCCACTGATACCCATTATACAAGCCGTCAGAAACCCTGGAATGAAGGACAGGCATTGGAACGAGTTTATGGAGAAAGCTGGTAAAAATTTTGCTATTACATAAGAAATATTAGTTCATATCCGCCATTCGGTCGTATGTCTGTTTCAAATTGCTTGTTTGACCAAACCGGGATGAAAAAGATTTAGATTTAGAATAAAATAAAACATAAAGTTTATTGTATATCAATGTGAAAGTTTGTAAGGATACATGGATGTATTTGTATGTGTTTGTGTTTGTTTGATGCTCTTGCACGTAAAAACGTAGTGAACGAATTTGAATAAAATTACACGGGCACTTTCATATCTCGATTACGCGGGCTAAGCCGCTGGCAGTGTTATTAGTGTCTAAATAAAGGACTAGAGTAGAGTTAACAACTTAATTATGGACAACTAGCTTCTGATAGCGGCTTCACTCGCGTTGCTGTGGAATAAAAAGTAACCCATGTGTAATTCCAGATCACAACTTACACATGTTCTAAATTTCATCTTGATTCTTTCAGCCGTTTTGACGTGATGGGGGAACAAACAAACAATCAAACAGACGTACTAACATTCGCACTTATAATATCAGTAGATACTGATATTACAAATATTTATTTATTTATTTTTAGAAAATGTATTAAAAACAAACTAATTAGGTAATCAACTACAAGAAATAAAAATTATATATATCCATAATAATAAAATATAATAAAATTATATATTATAAATTATTATATTAAATATATCTTGTATTTATCCAATCCTACTAATATTCCCGTCCGTACGGCGCGTCGCGTTCCGCGCGCGCCTCAAAGAGCCATCAGACCACAGATGGGACCCAACAGGGCCGATGCCGATTCGGAGTCGCGGGGAACCTAACGGGTAACCGGGGCTCCGGCTCGACGTGCAGGAGAAGGAACGGGGTGGTTTTTAGTCAGTAAGAGTCTGACACTCCCTCCCGCCTCACCCAGGCGGGAGCAGTCATTCAATTATTTCCCCCCCTTAAAAAAATCCTACTAATATTACTACTATTAGTCTCAGTATTTTAGTCATCATTCTTATTGCATGTTTTTCTCAGTCTCTGCGGTACGCGTTCGCGTCGAGTCGGGTCACCAATGTAATTATGTGTGTTGGGTTATGTGTGTGGAGACAAATGATACGCTCGAGAGTCTAATGCCAACTGTGTTTTATTACATACCTTAAACGCTAGGTTACATACTGACGCTATGTTCCTGATATACTAACGGTGCATATTAATGTATGTCTGTGTGTCCCCACAATGGACTAGGTATATAAAGTTTTTTTTTATAAAACTTTGCCCCACACTAGGATTTTCTCTTGTGTCATGGGTGCGTTTATAAACATACAAGTTCACATACATATGACACCCAGACCTGGAACAACAATTTGTGGATCACACAAAGTGTTTTTCCGTGCGGGATTTGACCCCGCGACACGTTGCACGACAGCCGGTTGCCCAGACACCGCACCAACCGTGCAGTCAAGGCTGTTGGTAAAAGAAAGTTGATTTAAAGTTCCCAACAACTCGACCAATGAGATGAACGTTGCATTCATTGTTTCTAGGTATAACGGTGACTATGAACGAAAAACAAACTTTCCAAATGTGCATAAAGCAAGGGGTGGCCGCTCATGGGGAGTTGATCGCAGAGATTGGGGAACTCGCCAGCAAAGAGTACGTTATTGAGCAGTGCCTGGATAAAATGCAAGGAGACTGGGCCAACAAGGTTTTGGAAGTCAGCGCGTATAAGAATACTGGTAAGTCAAAACAAAAGTGTAGATGCCTAATTTTTATTTAATTTTCTGGTAGATTATTTTAAATCATTAGACACGTATTTTTTTATTTTCTTACACAAAAGAATACTTCCGACGATATATTGATTTGAAATGTCGCGTGACGTCACTTCTATGTACATTTTATACGTAGAAATGACGTTTTAGCCCCCACTCCTAAACTTTGATTCGTTTTATCTAAGTATTGTTTTATTATACGACAAAATAAAAGAACACGTGTCTAATATGTTTTCATTACTTAACTTACGGACTAATTAGATTCATATTAATAAAATACGAGTGGCTGTTTGTAATATTGCAATAACCGCTTTTTATCCCTTCGATGCAATACACACCTAAATAATATTTTTCTATTTTTGTCTATCTGCCTGTTTGTTCTGGCTAAGCTTTGAAATAGCAGGACCGATTTGGATGGGAAATTTATTGCCATCTAGCTGATGTACTAAGGAATAACTGAGGTTTTTTCCACGTGAAGGACGTCGCTGGTACAGCTAGTTATATATTAAACAGAACGTTACTCATGCGGGGTAGTGTTAACGTTTTTTGTCAAGTCGAAGAAATGGTGAAAGCCTTCTGTTTTTGCCTCATTATGAAATGACGATGAATTCTGAAGCTGACGGGTAGTTGAAGAAATGCTAAGTTCTTCCTTAAAGTTCTTCTCATGTACTAATGTGACCTTAATTCAAGTTTTGGATTGTTGTGAGTGAACTTCCATCTCATTACAAAATAGTCTAAAACATTGCTTCTCGTAATAGGTACTTATATCATGAAGATAGCAGATGAAACTATGCAATTGCTTGACGAACATCTCCTGGGCACTCAGCAGTTAGGTTTCAGTCCTTTCAAAGCAGCGTTTGAACTACGCATCCAGGAATGGGATGATAAACTACGACTGACTCAGAAGGTAGTTGATGAGTGGATAGAATGCCAGAAGTAAGTGATTAGATCCTAATAGAATTAGAAATCGATAGGTTGTTATTGAATTCGTGAGCAATATTTTAATCTAAGATAGTAAGTGTCGTCAGTCCTAAATAAAAAGGGTCGTGGTGGCCCGGAGGTTTAAGACGCCCGCTTCTCATGCATGAGGGTGCGGGTTCAAAACCTACCAACGGCAAGTACCAATGTGACTTTTTCCGAGTTATATGTACTTTCTAAGATTATTCAGATACCACTGACAAACGATGAAAGAAAACTACGTGAGGAAACCTGGGTTTATAATTTTCTATATACCTAACTGTAAGTTTAAAATCGCTAACCCGCATTGAGCAAGCGTGATGATTAATGCTCAAACCTTCTCCGTGTGGGAAGAGGTTTTACTCAGCAGTGGGCATTATAGGCTGTTGATGAAGATAGTAACTGCGTCATGGCGACTATTACAGAACCAAAAATATTAATTAAGACAAAGATGATTAGGTAAATGACGCAAATAGTGTAATACATTTGTGTCAGCTTGGAGTTGTCATGCTCAATTGCTCACTCAAAAGTCTCATTGGCGGTAGCACGTGCAGTGGATCGCTCGATTCCCTACAATATGGTTGAGTTGAGCGGTGCTAGTGTGGTACGTGTCATCTTCATGAACGGGCGGTGTTAACTGGGACTGGTCAGCTCCAAACTGCAGTATTTTATTGTTTTTATTTTTGTTTTGACGTCCAAAAGTGCCTTCCTGGTCTAATTGAAATAAATGATTTTGACTTTGACTTTGAATATAGAGGTATATGTATATTTTTTATATTTGATGGGCCACCGTTTGCCTACTATCTCGCTTGGTGGTAAGTGATAATGCGGTCTACGATGGAGCACGTCGACCCCCAAGCAACCTATTCACTCGGACCTAGAAGACAAAAAATATTAAAAACTGCAATAGGGTAGATGCCTAATTTTTATTTTAATGTCCGTCTGGTAGATTATTTTAAATTATTAGACACGTATTTTTTTATTTTCTTACACAAACGAATATACTTTCGACGATATATTGATTTGAAATGTCGCGTAACGTCACTTCTATGTACAGTTTATACGTAGAAATGACGTTTTAGCCCCCATTCCTAAACTTTGATTCTATTTATCTAAGTATTATTTTATTATACGACAAAATGAAAAAATACATGTCTAAAATTTTTACATTACCTAACTTACGGACTAATTATATTTTTAATTTTGATACCCTGTCGATCATCATCCCAATTATGGGCACAATATATCGCGTCTTGTATGCGTCATTGACACTCACAATAATTAAAACATGTTGAATATTTTTATTTACATAACTGAAGTTATTCGAAAAATCTGATATAGGACACACTATTGATAATGTGTGAACTCTTAGCCCCTTCTAAATCACGTGTCTTTATGTAGGGTATTGTAGAGGTAGAGGTAAAGTTGCTAAATTCAGTAGATATGTGCCCTATTTTTTCTTACGAAATCTTATTTTTTTCTATTATACCACAGAGAATGGATGTACTTGGAGCCTATTTTTACTTCGGAAGATATAGCTAGGCAACTGCCCATGGAAACCAAGAAATACGGCACTATGGAGAGGATCTGGAGACGCATCATGTCGTCTGCCGCTGCCTGTCCTAAGGTCTGATGTACTTCCGCAACTGCTGGGCTATTTTGTAACTGTCAAATTCGAAGTTTAGAACTGAGTTCGATCGCTTTCTCGCAACGTCATTGGTCGAGATTATACTCATAACCAATGACATGGCGGATCGGAGAAAGTGTTTATACCGATCTTTCAATTTGAAAGTTGCAGAATAATCTAGTTGATCGTTATTTGTTAATTCAAAAGTTTATAATCGTCTACTATCGATATTGTTAACAGAAATTAGTCGATAAATTACATTAAGTGTGAGAGAGCCATGCTTCAGTACGAATGAGCTGGCTCGACTGGAATGCCACCACGGCCCCACAGAAAACCGACGTGAAATAACGCTTGAGGTTACCGGAGGCACAGTCCCCGAATCCTCCACAATCCTCAAATTCCCAATTCCACATTCCCCAAAAGGCCGGTGTTGAAACGCTGTGGTGTTTCAGGTGTCCATGGGCGGCGCCGATTGCTAACCATCAGGTGATCCGGCGGCTCGTTTACCGGCTTATGCCATAAAAATATCTTTAATATGTTTGTAACATAATCTTTTATGTAACCGTTTTATCGATATCAATTTCGATGGTAAAACTCCTGACGACATTAAATTCATGATGGAGACAGCACACTAGAATTTGTAACAATAGATGAAGATATTCTGATATCGCAGTCTTGATTTTGTATAAAATTTTCGCAGATCATGATTATATGTCCGGACAGTCGGTTGTTGGACAGTTTGCAAGAAGCTATTCACTTATTGGCGGTAGTGTCTCGAGGACTCAACGAGTACCTAGAACTGAAGCGGTTGAGATTCCCGAGATTCTTCTTCCTCAGTGATGATGAATTGCTGGAGATTCTTTCACAGTCTCGCAACCCAAGGGCAGTACAGCCTCATCTCAGGAAGTGCTTCGAAAATATTGCCAAGGTAAAAATAATATGCTGTGAAATGGGAATGTTTAGACCATGTGCGTGCGTGCGTGCGTGCGTGCGTGCTTGCGTGTTTGTTTGTTTGTTTCTCTGTTACGTCAAAACAGCTGAAGAACAATGAAGCGATCGAGATGCAATTAGGAACAGGGGTAGATGGCCTGGTTCCGTTGAGGGATCGAGATCTCGCTAGACGATTTGTATAAATCTGTTTCTTTTCCTCAATGGAACCATTCTGACTGTAGGACGTCATAATAACCCCACTGGTATTACTAATACTATTAGTAGGTACTGTACAAAGTGAAGTGGTTGCATGAACGACTGTCTAATTAAATATTTAGCTAAAATGTAAGAATATGTCTCAGGTTACCTTCCAGTCGGACCTCACGATCATTGAAATGCACTCCAGTGAGGGAGAGATCGTTGAACTCAAGTACAAGTTCCGTCCAACTTCTAACGTGGAACAGTGGCTGCTTCTACTTGAAGACACCATGAAGAACACCAGTAAGTTTTTTAAACTATTGTGAAAAAAATACTTAACACATAACTTCACGCCTTTTATCCCCAAAGGGGTAGGTAGGTAAATGCAGCGGTGCCCATTACACCACTTAATGCCACTGTACAATGTAACACACACTTTTCACTATTTATATTATGAGAGCCTCGTTGGCCGAGTGGTCGCGAGTGCGACTGCCGGGCAAGGGGTTTCGGGTTCGATTCCCGGTTCGGGCAAAGTATTACTGGGTTTTTAAAAAATTCTCAGTAGTAGCACGGAGTATGGCAATAGGCTCACCGCCTATTACATGGGACTCATAACATAAATAGTGAAAAGTGGGTGTTACTTCTGTGTGCACCTCTGCCTACCCCTTCGGGGATAAAAGGCGTGATGTTATGAGAGTCAGTCAGAATGGTTACATAAACAAGTCCTTAACAATTGGGTACATGCCTTAATCTAAGGTATTAAGGCCTCAGTATAAACTGAACGTAAAATGTGCGAAAAGATGATGCGACGCTACACCAGGATCAACTGGTTTTGTATAGATTGATTTGTGACCGTGTGTACGTATATTTGTTTGTGCGCGAATATCTCGCGATTGACTGATCCGATTTTGATGCGGTAATCAGAAAAGTGTTTGTTACATTTAAGAGAAGGCTTTAGTATAGTTATTAATACAATAAACTTCGTTTAAAAAACTTAAACTTGTCATTTAAATTTTTCGCCAGTCCGTCTGACATTGGTTGAGGCTTTGGAAGAGTTGTGGTTAATACCTCGTGTGGAGTGGGTGCTGCGTTGGCCAGGTCAAGTGGTCATCGCTGGATCGCAGACCGCTTGGACCGCTAATGTCGAAAAAGCTATAGAAGAATACAGAATGGAATTCTACTTTGAAGAAAATCTGAAACAGGTAAAAATTTTAAAATAACTCAATTGCCACGTCATGGATATTTTCTGACTGCCTCGTTGGCTGAGTGGTCGCTAGTGCGACTGCCGACCAAGGGGTCTCGGGTTCGTTTCCCGGGTCGGGCAAAGTATTATTGAGTTTTTAAAAAATTCTCAGTAGTAGCATGGAGTCTGGAATTGTGCCCGGTATATGGCAATAGGCTCACCCCCTATTACATGGGACTCATAACATAAATAGTGAAAAGTGGGTGTTACATTGTACAGTGGCATAATGTGCACCTCTGTCTACCCCTTCGGGGATAAAAGGCGTAATGTAATGTTATGTTATGTTATGGATATTTCCTGTTGTAATAAAAAAAGATTCATATCACATTTTTAAATCGTTTCCTTATTAATTTGGTTTGTAACTAAAAGTTCGTCCAGCAGTAGACAAAATGGGCTAACGGTAACAAATGCTAGTTCTTTGAGATATGATAATGTCGTGGTTGCCCGGAGGCTTAAGACGCCCGCTTCTTATGCATGAGAGAGAAGGTTCGAAAGTTACCAACGGCAAGTACCGATGTGACTTTTTCCGAGTTGTATGTACTTTCTAAGATTATCTACATCACTGACTAACGGTGAAGGAAAACATTGTGAAGCCTGGGCTTATAATTTCTAATTATAAGTTTGAAATTACCGTTTGATCAGCAGTGGCCATATAGGCTGTTGATGATGATGATGATGATGATGAGATATTGTATTCTAAATTAATTATATTCTAACATAACATAACATCACGCCTTTTATCCTCGAAGGGGTAGGCAAAGGTGCAAACAGAAGTAACACCCACTTTTCACTATTAATGTTATGAGTCCCATGTAATAGAGGGTGAGCCTGTTGCCATATACCGGGCACATATCCAGACTCCGTGCTACTACTGAGATTTTTTTAAAAACCCAATAATACTTTGCCCGACCCGGGAATCGAACCCGAGACCCCTTGCCCGGCAGTCGCACTTGCGATCACTCGGTCAACGAGGCAGTCCTATTATATTCTGTGGCGTACTATCATATTTGACAAGATGACCCGTCTAGTTTCAAGTCAGTATAAGGGCTCGTAGCAGCTTTTCGCATGGCATACGACGGTTATATCATAATATATATATATATTGTATTCTACATTTCTTTATTGCTAGCTGGATACTCTCCGCGCTTTAGTAAAGGGAGAGCTGACGTACTTCCAACGCGAGGTACTCTGCGCCCTGATCGTGGTGGAGGTGCACGCGCGTGACGTCACCAAGAGCTTAGTTGACGAGAATGTCCGATATAACACCGACTTCCAATGGATCTGCCAGCTTCGGTGAGAAGCTTGAATTCTTACTCCACACAGAATTGAATCGAGATACATGATTCTTATTAAAACCATGGTTTCTGCTTCGGATTCCGACAATGGAACGAGAAAATAGCCTTATTAGGGGACTGACCGTCAGACTGACACTTTTTACCTTTAAATATTTTTATTAGGCGTTCTAAGGTAGTACTGGTGAAATTGGAGATTTTGCTATATCGAACGACTGATTACTATGCAACCTGGGGCAGATTTGATTCCTGTATGGAAAAAAATGTCCTGAGTTTGGATGTGATCTCTACAATGAAGTTTAAATTGTTCTAGATTAGGTGCCACCGATATCATCACTATTATGATGTAACCATTTAGCCGTTTACGATCAGACTGTCCGTAAACTTTGTTGTTGCCATAAACAGTACAAAAATTCCTATGAATGATTTAGGTTCGTATAGTTTCAAGTGTGGGAGAGTAATGCTTCGACACAAATATGCCCACTCGATAAGAATGATATCACGGCCTCACAAAAACCGACGTGTAACGTGACCTTACTCACATGACGCAAAACACCGATGGTTACCGGAGAACCAATTACAGGGATTGGGGAAGGGGGGGGGGGCAAAATCCCTCGAATCCTGATACGTTTGCTCGTTTTTTTTTATTATATAATAAATCCCCAGGATTTTCTCCTGTGTCGTGGGTGCGTTTCCAAACATACAAGTTCACATACACATGACACCCAGACCCGGAAAAACAATCTGTGGATCACACAAAGAATTGTTCCGTGCGGGAATCGAACCCGCGACACGTTACGCGGCAACCAGTTGCCCAGCCACCGCGCCAACCGTGCAGTCTGGTTTACCGGCTTATTCCATAAAATAGTGCTTTGTTTTTTTTTTCAGGTATTATCAGGTAGTAAAACCTATGTATCCATTGGAGCCGGGTGAGGAGCCGGACATATTCCAGGATGAGGTGAGACTAGATACGAGCAGGTACTACCGCCAGTTCAGTCAGAACAGCTGCAACGTGAAAGCCCTCAACTCTGTTTTGCCCTACCATAATGAATACCTCGGTAATAGGTAAGGATCGAATTATTTTTTTTATCTTAAGATTGAGTCCTCTTCAAAACGGCTGAAGGGATCGCCATGAAATTTGGAACAGGGGATAGATTATGGTCGTGAATAACACACTGGCTACTTTTTACTTACGAGGACATGGGCAAAGCCGCGGGCAGATGCCAGTGTAACATGCATAACACACTCCACTGTGAACCGCGATATGTAATAATCATAGCAATTGGGGACTTCCCTCGAATTGCTGTTTGACGCTTAAAAAACGTAACGTCACAATATACATTCTCGTACAAAATTCAAGAAAGAATATTGTCGTTTTTGACAGTTAGAAAAAAATATTGAATTTTACTAGTTGTCAAATACCGTATTGCCCCATTGGCACCCATGGGAGACAGGCGTGACATTGTGTATGTATGTATAAATGTACAGTCAAAGGTCATAAGTCCATTGCCACCGTGAGTGATGTTCACACGGCAATGCGTAAGTAATTTCATATTAATGTACATAAAAACGCGTGCGTACGCATAAACACATGCACGCGTACGTACGATGGCAGTGGACTTTTGATCTTTGACTGTACATAAGTACGTCGCATGCTCGTTATGACACAGAAATACATGGTTTATATTCCAGTGGCCGGCTAGTGATCACTCCGCTGACGGACCGGTGCTACCTGACTCTGATGTGTGCGATGCACCTCAAGTTCGGTGGTGCTCCTGCTGGCCCTGCTGGCACCGGAAAGACTGAGACTACTAAGGTAAAAGACCTTCTCTCTTGCTCGAATAGACATTCAGGTAACACATCCGGTGTTACCTGAATGTCTTTAAGGCCCGAATGAATAGGTCGTTAATGGACAGACGTGCCCCATTGTAGGCCACATCATTGCTTGCCACCAAAGTATTACCGGGTTTTTAAAAAAATCTCAGTAGTAGCACGGAGTCTGGAAATGTGCCCGGTATACGGCAATAGGCTCACCCCCTATTACATGGGACTCATAACATAAATAGTTAAAAGTGGGTGTTACTTCTGCCTACCCCTTCAGGGATAAAAGGCGTGATGTTATGTTATTATTCAGATATGTACCATAAAGTTGGTTATCAGTGTAAGAAACACGGATAACGCATTGGCTGGGCAACCGACTTGTATGTAAAATGAATCAACTCTATGACAACTCTTTGTGTTAACTAAAAATCGCGGGTTACTCACGTGAATATAGTGAGAAAAACTACTAGTTCTGAGCCAAAGAAGTACATTGTAATTTAGTATGTTTTACGATAGTTATTATAAAAACTCATTATGTGATCCACACATATCGTTTACTCGGGCTTAGGTTTTTTTATACCACGACGGTGGCAAAAAAGCACACGGCCCACCTGATGGTAAGCGTGGCCTGTGTCGCGGAGAACCTAACGGGTAACCGGGGCTCCGGCTCGACGTGCAGGAGAAGGAACGGGGTGGTTTTTAGTCAGTAAGAGTCCTTCCGCCTCACCCAGGCGGGAGCAGTCATTCGATGATTTTCCCCCCTTAAAAAAAAAAAAAAAAGCGTGGCCTGTACACGCTTGCAACACTTGGGGTATTACATGCGTCTTGCCTACCCTTAAGAAACCTATTCACTCCCCTTAGGTATGGTGATGTATGCGAATTTGGTCTAAGTTTTGTAAATAAACACTATTATGTAAAGCAAAATATTATTGTAGTGCTCCGTTTTTTTAAAGAAAAGGAAGGAAGAAGTTACTGGACGACTGGTTACTGCCTGAGGTGGTTTATTCCCTAAATACTTAGGCCCATGTTAAGATATCGGAATGAGAGTGTCGTCAATATCTTATTATGTTTCATTGCTCGTTTAGTGGTCAAGTAAAATGCAAGTCAGTTTATGTTGTTAATCAGTTTATTATATTATTCCAGTAATACTTTCTTATGTACATCTTTCCAGGATTTGGCAAAAGCTTTAGCAGTGCAATGCGTGGTATTCAACTGTTCAGATCAGCTCGACTTCATGGCTATGGGGAAATTCTTCAAAGGATTGGCTGCGTAAGTGCTCGAAAAAAGAATAGGATTTCGATATTATTGAAAACAAAGAAATTAAATAACTCTGTATTTTAAACTGTGTATTTTAAAAGGCCGAGTGGTCGCAAGTGCGACTGCCGGGCAAGGGGTCTCGGGTTCGATTCCCGGTTCGGGCAAAGTATTACTGGGTTTTTCAAAAAATTCCCAGTAGTAGCACGGAGACTGGAATTGTGCCCGGTATATGGCAATAGGCTCACCCCCTATTACATGGGACTCATAACATAAATAGTGAAGTGGGTATTACATTGTAATGTACACCTCTGCCTACCCCTTCGGGGATAAAAGGCGCGATGTTATGTATGTATGTATGTATTTTAAACTGTCGTGAGACATTTTTTTAATTAATTGGTACGTACTCACGCAACCTGTTGATGAGGAAACTCGAACAGTTTCAAGACACCCTCGGGGCTCATATTCGACGTTTGCTGCGTCGTGTATTGCGGAATGTTGCTCCTGACCGAGTTTCCTTGTTAAACAGTTACATGAGTAATAGTAGATTAGAATTATCTTTACAATTTTATTATTTAGGTCGGGTGCGTGGGCATGTTTCGACGAGTTCAATCGTATTGACATTGAAGTACTATCGGTTGTGGCCCAACAGGTATGTATTTTTACATTTATTATGGGTAAACAGAGTAAAAATGTAATGCCCGCACTTTTTGTCAGTTATATTCATTAGCCCTATGCATCTAGAACGTACGACGCTATTACAGAGCATGTCAACATGTCCTCTTTCGGCAGGCGATTTGAAGAACATTATTCATAAATGTTCATATTGACGGTGACGATGGTGCAAACTTAATTCGTTGGTATCCAGGTGGCGACTATACAGAAAGCTCAAATATCAAATCTGGATCGGTTCATGTTTGAAGGTGTGGACCTCCCTCTGAAACGCTCCTGCGCTGTCTTCATCACTATGAACCCTGGATATGCTGGTACGTGTATTAATTCCTAACAATTTCTTTACTCGCAAAAGCAAAATGCATGTTTGATTATGACTTAGGCTTGGTCTACTTCGCAAATACGACGAACGCTACGACCTCCGTGTGTGATCTAGAAGCGAATGCGGAGCGGTACGGCGCGGTGCGAAAACAATAAACTGTCGAAACCTATTGAAGTGTCCTACGTGACAATACGCGTGTAAAGCGGTGCGGAGAGGCGCGAAATGACGCGGCGCGATCAATTGGTTTGATATTTTCTCGCGAACTGTCATATTTGTATGCTGTCATGTTTTTGTTTGATAAACAAAAATGAAGCGAAACGATTGGCATGTACGTAGGACATAGCCGCCGCGTCGTACCGCATCGCTCTGAATTCGTGTCACCGCTTCATATTTGCGTTCTCTTCCAGATCGTTCACGCAGGACGTAGCGTTGGGGATTGTTGATGCAGTCTGTCATGACTTGTTGATCTGGGCCTTTAGCCAAACGCCACTTTAGCGCTTGTCTACAGAGAGAGTAGAAATCAAAATGTATGGGGATGACACTGACAAGTGTCAAAATTTACATCAATTCCATATAATTTGGTTTTCTATTCTACATGTAGACAAGCGCTAAATTGATTATATTACACAGGTCGTACAGAGTTACCGGATAACCTGAAAGCATTGTTCCGACCTATCGCGATGATGGTACCAGATTACGCCCTGATCGCTGAGATCTCTCTGTTCTCCTTCGGTTTCTCTGAAGCCAAGATCCTAGCTGGAAAGATTACCACCACTTTCAGACTTAGTTCTGAACAACTTTCTGCCCAGGTAAGATGCACTTAATTAATTACCGACCATTGGCTGATGAATTACATATCAAATAGTTCCATTTTTAAGTCTCGACAAGCAAAAATTTAAATGACAATCACTTGTCCAGAGCCAGGAATGTTTAATTAATGTTTAACCCCTTGTCTCGGAAACTACGTGAAGCCTTTGGTCTCCTGCGCTTGACCTCTAACCTGTCGTGGCCCGTATACACAACACATAAGTGTTTGAATGTACATGTAATGTTTATGTACTTATGAACTTCAATATCTCCTGCGTTATAGGCTAGTCTAGTTAGACAGACTGGCCACTGTGATCAAAATCTATCCGGGGACATTATTAATGATGTATGCTTGCAATAGGACCACTATGATTTCGGTATGCGAGCCGTGAAGACGGTGATCACGGTCGCCGGCAATTTGATACGGCAGATGCCAGACGGTGATGAACGACAGATAGTTCTCCGAGCATTGAGAGATGTAAATGTACCGAAGTTCTTAGCTAACGATTTGGTGTTGTTTAACGGTTAGTTAATATTTATTAATTTATCTACTAGTAGCGTTATATTTTATAGCCTTCCTCGATAAATGGACTATCCAACACAAAAATATTTTTTCAAATCGGATCAGTATAAGCGCGTTCAAACAAACTAATTCTTCAGCTTTATACAATTGATGAAAGTATAACATCAGCAATCTTGGTGATTAAAGATCATTTTCTTCTTCGCGTGAGAAGAGGCTTTTGTTCAGCAGTGGGACACCCACAATTAGAACATGCGACTGCTTAGCAACGTGTCACAGATTCGATTGTTTCGACCCAAATGAGACAGGGTAGGGTAGATGCCTTATTTTATAATGCCCGTCTGGTAGATTATTTTAAATCATTAGACACGTATTTTTATTTACTTACAGAAACGAATACTTTTGATTTGAAATGTCGCATGACGTCACTTCTATGTACATTTTATACGTAGAAAGGACGCCTCCACACCTAAACTTTGATTAGTTTTATCTAAGTATTGTTTTATTATATGACAAAATAAAAAAATACGTGTCTAATATTTTTTCATTACTTTACTTACGGAATAATTATATTTTTAATTTTCCTATTTAGGTATAATATCGGATCTGTTCCCACGTGTGGAGGTGCCTGTAGTGGACTACGGTATTATGGAAACGTCCATAAGAAACATGCTCATCAAAAGAGGATACGACGATCTTTATTGTGAGTCGTATAACAAAACTTAGTATGAATACTAATATAAGGTTGCCATAAAATCGATGTCAACCTAAATTCCCTGGATTAAGATTAATTTTTGACATTCCTTATCAATATACTTCCTTAATGGTTATTCATTTCGGCGTCAGTGGCGAATGGCGATGATATTGCTTAGATTAACAGAGACCGCATAGCAGTACTCTGAGAAAACTGAGTGCCAAGCACCAATGACTATCGGATTCGTAACGTAATAGTTTTGAGCGCGTCGCTCTGATTGGCCGGCACCAACCTCCGACGAGCATGCATGAAAAGATTGATGACTGTTGATGAAGCGAAAGAGGTATGTAGGAATCATAGTCTATCCCCATGGGAGACAGACGTGACGTTATATATGTATGACCAGATTGGAGATTTAGTAAAAAAATGCTCAAATTAGAAACACCCCTAGGGCCATCGCACACCTAGCAAGCACGGTTCCGGCACGGCTCTAGCACGGTGTTTTTTGCTTTGGGAACACAACAGTTATAAGCATGCCATCGACGCGCGGGCAGCTTTTTTATATTGACGTTATGAAACATGTCATACGACATATGATTTAAAGTTTATATTATTTAAGTGATAAGTTAATTGCTGGGTAGGAGCCGCGCCCGAGCCGGAGCCGCCAATGACCTTTAATCGACGAGCATATATCAAGAAATTGATGAATTAACTAAAAATCGCGGGTTACTCACGTGAATATACTGAGAAAAGCTACTAATTTCGAACCACTGAGGCCTATCAATTAGTCGATCAGTGAGCTGCGCGACGTCGTCGCGACCGCACACGCTGCTCATAAGGAAGAGCCCCTCTGTGGTTTGAAACTAGTAGAGATTTTCTCAGTATATTTACGTGTGTAACCCTCGATTTAAGTTAATTTAGGATGTCTCACGATAGTTATTATAAAAATTGATGAATGTTGGTGATCGAAAGATGTATTCCAGAATCATGTCACTTGGCGTTCTATAATCTCTGCCTACCCCATTGGGAAATCTGACGATATGTATTGTCGTTGCAGCGTTTATATTTAAAGTGATTCAGCTGTATGAGACGACGGTGGTGAGGCATGGGCTCATGTTGGTCGGGCCGGCAGGAGCTGGGAAAACTAAGGTAGGTTAAAAAAAAAATTAATATTAAATTAGGCAATACGGCTTACTCGCGTGGTTTGGTTGATGAAGTTACTCAACTAGTTTCCAGCCATGACAAGGGTTCATAATTATAGACAGCGCGAGCTACAACGACATGGCGAGCATCATCATTTTTATCTTAAATATGTTACACTGTACCGTAACTGGTACTTGCTATGAAAATATTTTTCTTTATTTCTTTCTCTAGTATATACATAAGAATTACATTCTTATTTTCATACTCATAATCTTGATGACCATACAATTTCTTGCATTATGAATATCAAACGTAAGAGCTTGATTGGTAGAATAGATCATTAAAACAGTTAACATAAACTTTTTTGTATGTATTACTAACTTGCCTGCGACTTTTTCCCGTTCCTGTTCGTCATTTTCGGTAAAAAGTAAAAAAGTATTAGATAAAAAGTCCTATGCCCGTCTCAGCTACCTCCTCACCAATTTTCATCCAAATCGTTGTAGAAGTTCTTGAGTTATAAATAGTGTATAATAATAATAATAATTAATAACTAACACGACCTTCCTTCATATCTTTATATATATAATTCTGCTGTACGTGGGTATGTCATTGAACTCTTCCTAAACGGCTTGACCGATTTCAATTAAATTTTCCTTACGCGTTTGAGTGGCGCTCTGGTTGGTTTAGATTCACAAATCAGCCCGGCAGATGGCGCTGCAGTCGGTGTTTAGGTTATTTATCCTAAACAGCTGAACCAATTTGAATGAATTTTTGTTTATACATTCAAGTGGATATGCAGGACAACGTCTGTCGGGTTCGCTAGTATGTATATAGATATTTAAAACGTAGGTGTCTTTCTTTGGTCAGTGTTACGAGACTCTTCGTGACGCACTGACTGCGATCAAGGGGAAGTTGGCTCCCGACGGGTTCCCATTCACGCCGGTGCATACTTTCGTTGTCAACCCCAAGTCTATTACCATGGGTCAGCTCTACGGAGAGTTCGACTTGCAAACCCATGAATGGTAACTCAATGTTCATAACTTAACATTACATCACACGTTTGTTTCTTCAAAAACCTTGGAATCGATCCTGAGACCCCTTGCTCACTGTGGCTACTGACACAATGTCGACCGCTTGATCAGTCGTAAGACTAATTTATAGTGGTATGATATTTGTTTTTATTAGATAATTCCATTTTAAAATGTCAAAGTCATTCATTACCACATCAATTTAACTTTTTTCATGTAATTTGAACCTTATCCGATTGTATTTAGGACGGACGGGATTCTCTCAAGTTTAGTACGGCAAGGTATTGCTGTAGAAGATATGGACAAACGCTGGTACGTCTTCGATGGTCCAGTGGACGCCGTGTGGATTGAGAACATGAATACGGTAAGCCCTGCTTACCTAACAACCTAACATTTACATAATATAATATCAACCTTTTCAGGGGTAAACGACCAAACGAATCTACCAGTTGTAAGCAATCGGCACCGCCCATGGACACACTGCGTTGCCGGCCTCGGACCATCGCAGCAACCTCACTAATTGCGTTTATATTAAAACGTTCATGAGGCAGACTAAATTACTTATTATGTTTAACGAGGACCTCGACTAGTTTCGAATTCAACATCTACGCGGCCGCTGGCGAACGAGTCCAACGTACCAGCGCGGAGGTGCAGGTGCGTGCGCGTGACTCATGGCAGAGGGCGTGTTGGACCCGCACCGCGGTATACTCGAGTAGCCAGTAGCAACGCGACAGTCGCCGCGTCGCGGGTCGCGGTATGCTGCTTATGTATATGAGCCCCGAGAATGGCTTGAAAATAGTCGAGTACCTCGTCTACGTGAGTAAGCGGATAATGATAATGAACTCACTAATTGCGGTGAAACACAACGCAAATGTTGTTTCAATCCAGGGCCTTTAGCCAAGTGTCTACAGAGAGAGTAGAAATCAAAATGTATGGGGATGACACTGACAAATGTCAAAATTTACTTCAATCCCATATATTTTGGTTTTCTATTCTACATGTAGACAAGCGCTAAATGGCATTTGGCTACAGCTGCTATTGTCTGTAAGGCCGTGGTATCACACCAGTCGGGCCGGCCCATTCGTGCCGAAGTACAGCTCTTTCTCGTGAATTTTGATTTACTCGCAACTTGGTTTTGACATTATTTATACTTTATTTCAGGTATTAGACGACAACAAGAAGTTATGTTTGTCTAGTGGCGAGATTATGAAGCTGACTGAACGTCAGCGTATGATCTTCGAAGTGGCTGACCTGACGGTGGCCTCGCCCGCCACTGTGTCCCGATGCGGCATGGTGTACTTGGACACACAAGTAGTCGGTCTACCACCTCTTGTTAACGCCTGGATAAAGAGCAATCTTCCTCCGGTATGATGAGCTAAATGAACTGTTTATACCATACTTTATGTCTTTTTTATAGACTAGGGCGGTAAACGAGTAGACAGATCATCATGTCTGTTGTATAACCCCATACGAGATTGTGGTCGTATTACAAATCAGCCTGTATATAATAATTTTTAAACCCTGATAATAATTTATCTAACTCAGGAACCGAAAAGAACTTAATAACAGCGGATCTATGCAGATAAATCTAATTGGAGTGTCTGTTTGTAATATTAAAATAACAGCTTTTTACTACATGAATTCAATAAACAATCTGGACATATATACAAAAATAACACTTTTTACAAATTTTTTCTGTCTACTTGTCCTGGCTAATCTCTGAAATAGCTGGACCGATTTTGACGGGACTTAGTGGCAGGTAGCTGATGTATTAAGGAGTAACATAATCTATTTTTATTTTAGAAAAACGGAGACGAAGTTGCGGGAACGACTCACAGCTTTTCCCCTACTGTATTAGAAAATTCTTTTATAGATAGCAGATCCCATCCGCAAGCTGATAGTGCCTCTCATCACAACGTACTTGTACCCTGCACTGGAACTGTTGCGTGCTGAGATGACGGAGATCGTCGCCTCTATAGACTCGGCCCTGGTTCTAAAGTTCCTCGAGCTGCTGGACTTTAAACTTAGGCCACTGACTGGAAAGGACGATAGGCCACCACCACCAGCCAACTTCCTTGCTTTGATGCGTGAGTATTTGTATTAAGAATAAAGTCTTTAATCGACTTCAAAAAAGGAGGTTCTGTGTTTGACCTGTATCTATTTGTGATTGTATGTGTGTATACGAATACTGGTAATGTAATATAAGATGTTGTGTGAATGAATCCGAACGGACGGAATGAAAGTGTATGATTGAGATTGATAGAAGATAGCGGACAGTTGATGAGCGAAGACGTTGCTCTATTTAATGATATTATTGTAAAAGATGGTTATTTTTTAATACATAGTTTATTCTACTTTAAAATTAGTTTACCTGAAACTCGTAGACCCTACATGTACTTATGTATATTTGTGCGCGATTATCTCACGATTGGCGGAACCGATTTTGATACGGTTTTTATAAAAGTGTGTCTTATTACAGTTAGGAGAAGGTTTTATTGCCTCGTTGGCCGAATGGTCACGAGTGCGACTGCCGGGCAAGGGGTCTCGGGTTCGATTCCCGGGTCGGGCAAAGTATTACTGGGTTTTTAAAAAATTCTCAGTAGTAGCACGGAGTCTGGAAATGTGCCCGGTATATGGCAATAGGCTCACCCCCTATTACATGGGACTCATAACATAAATAGTGAAAAGTGGGTGTTACTTCTGTGTGCACCTCTGCCTACCCCTTCGGGGATAAAAGGCGTGATGTTATGTTATGAGAAGGTTTTAGTATAACTATTTATTAACCTACTTCAAAATAAGAGGGGGTTGAAGTTGGTTTTTAAACCGTAGTTTATAAAATAACTATCTATGCTGTCCTCATCTCCTCTTAGTCGTAGCGTGATGTTTTATAGCCTATAGCCATCCTCGATAAATGCGCTATCCAACACAAAAATAATTATTCAAATCAGACTAGTAGTTACGGAGATTAGCGCGTTCAAACAAACAAACAAAAACCACTCTTCCGCTTTGTATAATAGTATAAGATTATTTGAATCATCAGGTAGCCTCCTTAGTGGTAGTCTAACTCTATTTACTCAGCCGTGTATGCAGCAAAGCTAAAGCGAAGGAGCTATACTAGAATCGTGTCTTTGTTCAACAGTGGATATCTTGTGAAAGATGACTTATCTTTTATAGCTCGTTTGGCACCCTTGTGGGTAATCTGGTCCATTATTTGGTCTGTGGGAGCGACGTGTGACCTGAACAGTCGCGGTATATTCTCTGAATTCATAAGAAAAGCCACTGTCGAAAATGGACTCAAGCCTTTGTTCCCGGAAGTAGGAAGAGTCTATGATTATACGTAAGTTAGCATTGTATCATACGTATCTCAGGATTACATTAATTTGTCACCGGTGCGTTTATAAATACGAATATAAAGATTTTAACAACTGGTGACTATTGAATTGTTGAATAATTTTAATAGTATTCACTCGCGAATCAAAAATGATACCCCTTGTTTGATAATCAGTCACGTTTGTGTCCATTTCAGCAAACATGAAAGACTTTCATTAAACAATCCTGGGTGCTTACTCTTGAAACCAATCTCAATGTCAATGCAATTTCAATCCAATAAAATCTTAATAATAATTCAATGTCAAAACTATACAACCACAATCGTAGCTGTTGAAATAGCATTCAGAGTACGGAATATAAAGCCAAACACAATACCATTTAGTTCATTCAGTATCCACGCAATACGGATACAATGGGCGCTAGTGTTGCAACTCAAGAGTGCGAAATTTCACAATATCAATGTCGATCGATCGGAATTGGATTCAAGAGTAAGCCTCCTGTTCTTTATCGTTATACAAAATAGTTAATTTTCATTCGTTTATTTACCAGGCTCCATGATGGGGGTTTCACAGACCCGACTGAAGACGGAGAGCCAGCCCCTCCCTACTGGTACAACTGGATGGCGAATATGGCACCTTACGTAGTCGATTCCGAATGGCAGTACGCAGGTTTGTAATACAAATGTATCTAACTGCATACTTGTCTCCACTTTTAAAATACAATTCGACTGCAAGGATTTACTATGACTTTCGCAAAATGGTGACGAAAAATAATAATCATCGACTGCACGGTTTTTGCGGTGCGGTTGGGTTACTGGCTATTCTGCAACGTGCCACGGGTTCGATTCCCGCACGGAACAGCTCTTTGTAACATAACATAACATCACGACTTTTATCCCCGAAGGGGTAGGAAGAGGTGCACATTACGACAATGTAACACCCACTATTCACTGTTTATGTTATGAGTCCCATGTAATAGGGGGTGGGCCTATTGCCATATACCGGGCACTATTCCAGACTCCATGCTACTACTGGGATTTTTAAAACCCGAGACCACTTGCCCGGTAGTCGCACTTGCGACCACTCGGCCTATGAGACAGCCTTTGTGTGTCTTAACAACTTTTTGTGTGATCCAGAAATTGTTGTTTCGGGTGCATGAAGTGTTGTTACACACGGTACCCAGTATCATGTGTGTGTGAACTTGTATGTTTGTAAACGCACCCACGACACAGGATAAAAGCCCAGTGTGGGGCATTGCTTAAAAAATATATTTTTCTAGACATTGAAGTCCCAACGCTGGATAACGTACGAAGCCAAGCGATACTAGGCTATAAGATCACAAACTACAACCATGTCATATGTGTGGGACCCACTGGTACAGGCAAGACGGTCAGTATCACTGCGAAACTGGCACACGGATTGCACAAGAAATTCATATGCGAATTTCTTGTATTCTCAGCCAGGACATCTGCTAATCAGACTCAGGTAATTGAAATCCGAGCAAAAGAGCGGGCTCGATGTTTTCTCCAAGTAGCTTTTTTTGTGGCATAAGCCGGTAAACGAGCAGACGGATCACCTAATGGTAAGCAATCGGCGCCGCCCATTGACACTCGAAACACCTAGGCGTTATATGTGCGTAACCGGCCTTTTGGGAATTGGGAATTTGAGGTTTGTGAAGGATTCGTGGATTCGGGAGTCTAGGGGCCCAATTACCCCCCGTAATTGGGCCTCAGGTAACCTCACTCACACGGCGAAACATAACACAAGCGTTGCTTCACGTCGGTTTTCTGTAAGGCCGTGGTATCACTCCGGTCGAGCCGCCCCATTAGTGACGAAGCATGGTTCTCCCACACTTCAAGTTCAGGCCACTTTTATATTTTATTCAAGTGTGGGAGAGCCATGCTTCCCTTCCCCAATCTCCCCAATTCCTGAATCCCCAAGGATCCTCAAACTCCCAATCCCCAAAAGGCCGGTAACGCACTTGTAACGCCTCTGGTGTTCCAGGTGTCCATGGGCAACGCCGATTGCTTACCATCAGGTGATCCGTCTGCTCGTTTACCGGCTAATGTTATAAAAAAAAATTAATATTTTCACTGTCAACCCTCACTTACCAGTTACAGTATGCCTGTTGCTAAAGATATTATTTGGTTTGATCATATTCTGGTAGGACGTGATAGATGGAAAGTTGGAGCGTCGTCGGCGTGGTGTGTTTGGCCCGCCTCCTACCAAGCGCCAGGTGTTCTTCATAGATGATCTGAACATGCCTGCACTCGAAGTGTACGGAGCTCAACCTCCCATCGAATTGTTAAGACAGTTCATGGACTTTGGAGGTTTGTTTGTAATTACCTAATTTGTCGGTAGATTTGAGGTAGAATTTTGAGATAAACACCGAACAGTGTGTTTGATTATCAAGCTCCAGGTGTGTTGCTGGTGGTCTTGATTAATAAAAGACTTCGATATGATATCCATAGACTGTATTTAAATTGGTACTGATTGCTAGCGTCAACCGATATGTGCGCACATACCTCTAGTCTAATACTCTTAAAACTACCACTTGAGCTTGCTAATCCTTTCCATTTAATGATAACTATTATTAATTAACTGCCTCGTTGGCCGAGTAGTTGCAATTGCGACTGCCGGGCAAGCGGTCTCGGGTTCAATTCCCGGGTCGGCAAAGTATTACTGGGTTTAAAAAAAATATCTATAGTAGCACGGAGACTGGAATTTTGCCCAGTATATGGCAATAGGCTCACTCCCTATTCAATGGACTCATAACATAATAGTGAAAAGTGGGTGTTACATTGTTCAGTGGCATTAAGGGCCGTAATGTACACCTCTGCCTAACCCTTCAGGGATAAAAGGCGTAATTTATGTTATTATCAATTATTGTACAGGTTGGTACGACCGACACAATATCGGTGATTTTATGACGCTGGTGGACGTGGGTATCGTAGCGGCGATGGGCCCGCCTGGCGGTGGCCGCAACCCAGTTACCATGCGCCTTATGCGACACTTCCACTACATCTCCTTCACAGAAATGGAATATTCCAGCAAGGTATTATGATCAGCCCTTGATTTTCCATCGCTGAACTGTATTCCCCGTACATGGGAGGTTCTGCCACAATATCCACGTTTGGCAGGCGTGTTTTTTCCCTTCTAACATTTTCTGTTTATACCATTTCGAGATACATGACAGTTGTTTATGTCCGTGGGATACACTTTTTTTTTAAGGGGGGAAAATCATCGAATGACTGCTCCCGCCTGGGTGAGGTGGGAGGGACTGACAGACTCTTACTGACTAAAAACCACCCCGTTCCTTTTCCTGCACTTCGAGCCGGAGCCCCGGTTACCCGTTAGGTTCTCCGCGACATCCGTGGGATACACTAGACTTTATCGTTTCGGTCAATCAACTATAGCTACTTAATTTTTTTTTCAGTATGGAATTTTCGACACAATCCTTAAGTCTTGGACTCGAAATTTCGATCCAGTGAAAGCGATCAATCTAATTGAGGGGCCGTTCCTCAAAGCTTCTTTAGATATTTTCAGTGCTTTAGTAGAAGAGTTATTGCCTACTCCTACTAAGTCACATTACACCTTCAATTTGCGAGACCTTAGCAAAGTATTCCAAGGGATGTTGATGGTGGACCCAAAATCTGTGAATGTGAGTATTGCTTTATTTACTATACCGCTTTTTTATGAGATAAGCCAGTATACGACAAGACGGATTACCTGTTGGTAAGCAATCGGCGTCGCTCATAGACACGTGGAACACCAGAGGCGTTACAAGTGCGCTACTATATATCCTGGCTTACATGAGTTGCAGCGGTTTTGGGAGGTTGTGGCGGGTTTGTCCCAACAAAAAAAAGTGCGTTACTGGTCTTTTGGAGATTAGGAGTTTGAGGAATGTTAGGGATTTAGGGATTGGAGATATTGGGGAAGGGGAGGAGAAGGGAGGGGGAAATTGGACCTATGGTTACCTCGCTCCTACTACGAAACACAATGCAAGCGTTGTTTCACGTCGGTTTTATGTGAGGCCGTGGTATCACTCCGGCCGAGCCGGCCCATTCGTGCCAAAGCATGGGTCCCGCACTTGATCTCTCGCGCTTCAACTAATGTATGTTACATGATCATCAATAGCCAATGAGAGTCCTTTGCTAGACTATGAATCCTCTACAAAAGAGGTCTATATTGTAACTAGCTTGGCAAGAATGTTGGAGATTGCAGTATAAAAGATTCAGGTTTATCATAAAACGAGGAAGAGATGTCTGATATTCTATTGTATTCATATCTTTTATGTTGTTACCAGGATGTAGACGATGTGATCAGGTTGTGGTACCATGAACACCAGAGGGTGTACCAGGACCGACTGGTCAACGACACTGACCGTAAATGGTTCACTGAGTAAGTTCTATCAATATTTATTTATTAATTTATGCACAAGACAGTACACAGGAGATTACATATTTAAATAAATCGGAGGTTCATAGGTTCTACATATTCCTGTAGAAATCGCTTTCTGCAGTCCTTCGACAGGAAAAAACAGTAAAAACTAAGACACTGTGTGTAACATGGCATGAACAAAAAAAAATTACCAAATTTTGAGCCTATAAGTACTTCAAATTTATTTTTTATACCTCTATATCTATAAGTACACAAAGTGTAGGTACATAAGGTGGACTTAATGCCGCAAGATTACACTATTATCACTCACTTCAATGGACTCTCTCAAATGAACTCACTCAAATGACCTCACTCTAAAGAACTCACTCAAATGAATTCACTAAAGTGCATAGACTCAAATGGACTCACTCAAAAAACTCACTCAAATGGACTCACTCAAAAATACTCACTCTAATGAATTCACTCAAATAAATTCAATCAAATGAATTCACTCAAATGAAATCACTCAAAAGAACTCGCTCAAATGAATTCACTCAAATGAATTCACTTAAATGAATTCACTCAAATGGACTCATTCAAATGGACTCACTCAAATGCACTCACTCAAATGCACTCACTCAAATGGTCCATCCATTTGAGAGAGTCCATAAATGCTCGATATACTTATTTGCTCTATTATCTCAGCTATCGCAGATTTGGCGTCCAATGTAATATTACTCCATTTCTGTCCGATCTAGTGGATATAGACCTTCCATTCACACTATGAGGAGAGTAGCTAGATTTCATTAGGGTCGGTTTTTCAACATACACAAGAATCTAGACTTTTTGCTGTTACTGAAATATTAAAAAAAAAAAAAAACATTATAGGGTTTATTTGATCCAGAATAGATCTCAAAACCTCATTAGTTAACTGCACGGTTGGCTGCCGCACAACGTGTAGCGGGTTAGATTCCGGCACTCTTGGTGTGATCCACAAATTGTTGTGTCGGGTCTGGGTGTCATGTGTATGTGAACTTGTATGTTTGTAAACGCACCCACGACACAGGAGAAAATCATAATATGAATTAACATATTTTATTTTAAAGTTCCTTTTGCAACGTAACCAAATCTTGCTACAATACAAGTGGCCAAAATGGTGCAACTTAAAATCGCGGGTTACTCATGTGAATATACTGAGAAAAGCTCTACTAGCTTCGAGTCACAGAGGGGCTCTCCCTCATGAGCATGTCGCGGCGATGTCGCGCAGCCTACTCGCTTTTTTTTTTTTTTTTTTTTTTTAAGGGGGGAAAATCATCGAAAGATTTCTCCCGCCTGGGTGAGGCGGGAGGGAGTGTGAGACTCTTACTGACTAAAAACCACCCCGTTCCTTCTCCTGCACGTCGAGCTGGAGCCCCGGTTACCCGTTAGGTTCTCCGCGACAGCCTTTTGGCTAGCGTTTGCGCTTGCGTTGCGAGCCCATCGCGCCCAAAACTCCCTTTTAACATGAAATGATGTCTTTACCATTCCAGTTTAATGAATAACAAGTTGCGTTCAGAATTTAATACAGACCCGGCGGATTTGTTGGCTAACCGGTTGATGTTGTTCGGGGATTTCATGGACCTCGGCGCTGATGATAAGAAGTATATCGAGATTGTGGACAAAGATGAGGTGGGTGCCTTAATTGTATTTCTTTATGTTTAAGCTTCTGTCAGTAGCGTTGTTTGTCAGCTTTATTCGGGAACTAAGTACTTTAGTGCCGTGCAGTAGAGCATTCCTCAATAAATGAAGTATGCGACACAAAAATTCAATTCGAACCAGTTGTTTTGTATATTAGCGCGCTCAGCTAAACAAACTGTTAGGATGGCGCTCCGGGAGTCGCTTTTGGAAATGACACCACAAGTGCTGCTTATAATTTCTTTATTTTACACTTCACAACTTTCGACTTACAATAATTACTATGTGATATAGAACGGTGTTAGTAGTTGAATAACTTTTCTGAAGTGACTCTATACACTATTAAGACGTATATTTTATCCTATATGGCCAGTGGTGGGGGTTTATCCCTTAGTCGATAAATTATGCTTGCGCGTATAAGTGCCACAGGATGTACGGATTGCTTTAATTGCAATTTACATGTATAGGGCTTTGTTCATAACAATGTAAGTAGTGCTCAGATCTTTGTTAATAACAATATAACGATTGTTTAGACGGTAATTAAAAAGTATAGGGCTTTGTTACCAACAATGTAAAGTTTGTTTAGATAGCAATTTACAAGTATGGTAATTTGTTAACAACAATGTAAGGATTGATTAGATTGTAATTTACAATAAGGCCTTGTTCATAACAAAACGTATAATTAAACGCACGTGCAAAATTACATACATATATAACCTTACGCGTATCTCACATTGGGTGTACATTACGGCACTTAATGCCCACTGTACAATGTAACACCCTTTTCACTATTTATGTTATGAGTCCCATGTTATAGAGGGGGGTGATCTTATTGCCATATACCGGGCACAGTTCCAGACTCCGTGCTACTATTAGGTTGATTTTAAAAAAAATAATAAAACTTTGTCTTGTCCGGCAGTCACACTTGCGACCATACGGCCAACGAGGCAGTCTTGTGAGGTTGTCTTGTAACTCGTTTATAATTTTGTAATATTAGGTTGGGATTTCAAATATTAGGTAAACAAATTGTGTTTTTTATGAAGATAATATTTTTTGTACACACGGCTCCACGTCAAGCTATGCATGACCAGTATAAATTAAATGTTTGTTTTTTAATGGCATAAGCCGGTAAACGAGCAGACGGATCATCTGATGGTAAGCAATCGGCGTCGCCCATGGACACCTGGAACACCTGAGGCGTTACAAGTGCGTTACCGGCCTCAGGGAACCGGCCGCCGAATTCAGGGATTGGGGAGATTGGGGAAGGGGAGGATAATTAGGCCTCCGGTAACCTCACTCACACGACGA
This sequence comes from Spodoptera picta, assembly GCA_038387885.1. Lineage (NCBI taxonomy): Eukaryota > Metazoa > Arthropoda > Insecta > Lepidoptera > Noctuidae > Spodoptera > Spodoptera picta. Next base: position 4,160,296 of record JAZHFQ010000308.1, read on the forward strand.
AACACAACGCAAGCGTTGTTTCACGTCGGTTTTCTGTGAGGCCGTGGTATCACTCCGGTCGAGCCGGCCCATTCGTGCCGAAGCATGGCTCTCCCCCAGTTAAAACGATTTGATTGTGCGGAACGATCATACAAACTAAGAACATTGTGACGACACATGTCAAATGACAACATAACAGTTCACGCACATAGACTATCGATGAAAACAAATCAACGGATGACGTCATAAAATCCTACATCGCACATGCAAAGTTTACATGCGAATTAACACGGATAGAAAATCCCAACGAACAACTATTGTGCAGAAAGCCCGCCAGGCTCGTTCACCTCGGGGCCAGTTCCCGCAATTGTGGAAGGCGGGTAAATTGGTCCTAGTGAAGAAGCCGGGGCGCCCTGCGGACTCTCCGTCTGCGTACCGGCCCATAGTGTTGCTCGACGAGGTGGGAAAAGTTTTCGAAAGGATCATTTCGAACCGCCTCGTCGCGCACCTGTCGGATGTTGGGCCGGACCTGTCGGACGGCCAGTTCGGCTTCCGCAGAGGGCGTTCCACGGTGGACGCCATCATGCGTGTAAGAGACCTCACGACGGGGACTGCAGTGTCCAGGGGTAAGGTCGTAGTGGCGGTGTCCTTGGACATCGCCAATGCCTTCAACTCCCTGCCCTGGAGCTGCATTTTGGAGGCACTTCGATATCATCGGGTGCCCACCTATCTCCGTCGTGTAATCGAGGCATACCTGACGGAACGGTCCGTCATTTACCCCGGTCACCGAGGTGAGTGGAACCGACGAGAGACGTCGCGCGGTGTTCCACAGGGTTCGGTTTTGGGGCCGCTCCTGTGGAACATCGGCTATGACTGGGTGCTGCGCACCGACCTTCCGAACAACGTCAGCGTGGTCTGTTACGCTGACGACACACTGGTGGTAGCTCAAGGGAGGTCGCATCAGGCGGCGGCTAATTTAACGGCGAGAGCGGTTACGACAGTCGTTGAAAGAATCCGGCAACTGGGACTCGAGGTGGCGCTCCACAAGTCCGAGGCCATGTGTTTTTATGGCCGCGGGAACGCGCCACCTCCGGGTGAGTCTCAATTAACGGCGGGAGGAGTTACCATCGGCGTCGAGACGACGATGAAGTACCTAGGACTCGTCCTCGACAGTCGGTGGAACTTCGTGGAGCATTTCCGACGTTTGGCTCCTAAGTTGGAAAGGACGGGGGCGGCGCTTAAGCGCCTCTTACCCAACCTCGGGGGCCAAACGCCTCCTGCCGGAGGTTATACGCCGGGGTCGTGCGGTCCATGGCCCTCTACGGCGCCCCTGTGTGGGCGCCGAACCTGATGCGGCGGCCCGCTCGGGCGCTGCTTACATCACAGAGGGTCATGGCGATCCGATTGATACGCGGATATCGCACGATCTCCGGGGAGGCGGCGAACCTCCTTGCCGGAGTACCGCCGTGGGATCTGGAAGCGAAGGTGCTCGCGCGCGTGTTTTGTTTGCGCGCGGAGGCACGTCGCCGGGGCGAATCTCCGCTGCCGCGCCAGATTAATGCGTGGCGGGATGAGCTCCGGCGTGATCTCATGGCGGAATGGCAGCAACGACTGTCGCAACCGAAGGCTGGGCTCGCTGTCATTGCAGCGGTAAGTCCCCTCTTTGAGGAGTGGCTTGAGAGACGCTACGGCGTCCTCACCTACCGCCTGACGCAGGTGCTTACCGGACACGGAAGTTTCGGTAGGTTCCTGTTTCGGATTGGGCGGGAGGAAACGCCCGGGTGTCATCACTGCGAGGATCGCCCGGAGGACACGGTGGAGCATACGGTGGCGGTGTGTCCTGCGTGGACTGAGCACCGCCGTGTCCTCAGGAATGTGATCGGCGACGGCGACCTCTCGCGCCCGGCTCTGGTTCAGACCATGGTACGGAGCGAGGGGCACTGGGATGCCGTCTCCTCCTTCTGCGAAGCAGTCATGCTAGCTAAGGAGGAGGCGGAGCGCGTGAGGGAACGAACCTCCTCACGACCCGGCCGTCGCGAGAGACACTCCGGGCGTCGGGGATCGCGAGACGATCTCCGGCCACCGTAAGCACGGGCCTGCGGACGGCGAGCACGGGTGACTCGCCGCCCGACCAGAACCAGGCCCGAGCGTACGGCGCGTCGCGTTCCGCGCGCGCCTCAAGGAGCCATCAGACCACCACAGATGGGGCCTAACAGGGCTGACGCCGATACGGAGCCGCGGAAGACTTAACGGGTTGCCGGGGCTCCGGCTCGAAGTGCAGGAGTAGGAACGGGGTGGTTTTTAGTCAGTAAGAGTCTGACACTCCCTCCCGCCTCACCCGGGCGGGAGAAGTCATTGGATGATTTTCCCCCCTCAAAAAAAAAGGCTCGTTCACCTCGGCTGGGGGAATCTTGAATCCTATTCTGAAATGTCGACCTTGGTATTGTGAAATTTCGTACTCTTGAGTTGCAAAACTAGCGCCCATTGCATCCGTATTGCGTGGATATATAATAAAGTAACTAGTAGTGAGTTTGGCTTTATATACTTCTACATCCATACTTTGCTATTCTAACAACTACTACAACCCCTGTATAGTTTTGAAATTGAATGATTATTTACATTTTATTGGATTGAAATTGCATTGACATTGAGATTGGTTTCAAGGGTAAGCGCCTAGGTCGGAGGATCCTCCTTTTCCGATCTTAGGGAACTTTACTCTCTGTTCCCTAAAGTGGTGACCCAGACGTGATTTGTTTTTGTGATGTGAAGACACACCAGGATAAACTGGTTTTGTATGACTGTATATGTAATACTAGTACTGGTTTCAGTTGGATGATGTGTTGGCGCATTACCTCGACGAGTACAATATAGCGACCACGGCTCCTCTCGACTTGGTATTGTTCGAAGACGCCGTAGCCCATCTCTGCAGGATAGCGCGCATCATGAGACAACCCATGGCTAATGCATTGCTTTTAGGCATGGGGGGGTCAGGTTAGTGAGACTCAGCTTATTGTTGTTCCAATCTTGTTAGTATTGCACTAGAGATAATGTTAAAAGATTAAGATGTAATATTATATGCCAACTGCATTGAACAAGCGTGGTGATTAATGCTCAAAAGGTTTGAGAAGGCTTTATAGGCTGTTGATGTGTGTATGTGTGTATTATACTGCTATACGTAGTTTGATCTATCCATATTTTTTACTTGAAATCAATAAGGTTCAGTTAGGTTATACTGTAAGATGTCAATTTGAACTCTCGAACTGAGCTCGATTCTCGCTTGTCATTGGTCGAGACTATTCTCACAAACAATGACATGGCGGACCGCGATCGAGCTCACTTCGAGAGTTCCAATTAACATCTTACAGAATAGCTTGGCTGGTCGGAATAAGTTATTGTATTGTGGCGTTACATGTCAAAGACCACCGATGAAAACGAATCAACGGATGACGTCACGAATTCCTACATCGCACATGTAAAGTTTACATGCGAATTAACATGGATAGAAAATCCCAACGAACAATTGTTGGGCAGAAAGCCCGCCAGGCACGAACACCTCGCCTGGTCGAAGGATCCTCCTTTCCTTAGGAATCTATACTCTCCGTTCCCTAAAGTATGATCTATGAACAGTTGTTTTGCGTCTTGAAACCATTACTGTTCCCGCGGAGTTTCGTAAGAGTACACTAAGGAACTGCATATTGAATAGAGACCGGGTATCAGCGTTCTATGATAAATGTATATATTTTAAACTGCGATCTCCAAGTCGCTTGCAAATCGCGGAGATTATGGCTAGGATTTTCTCCTGTGTTGTGGGTGCGTTTACAAACATACAAGTTCACATGCACATGACACCCAGTCCCGAAACAACAATTTGTGGATCACACAAATATTTTCACCGCGCCAACCGTATAAATTGAATATATTGTAATGTCATCCAGGTCGCCAGTCGTTGTCTCGCTTGGCAGCTAACATGGCGGAGTTGATTTGCATTCAGATCGAGATCACGAAAGCCTATGGGTTCACGGAGTGGCGAGAGGACCTCAGGTTGACCATGATGAAGGCAGGCGCTGATAATAGAGGCATTGTGTTCTTATTCTCTGATGCACAGGTAACATCTTCTATTCTCTGTTGAAAAAGGCCATAATATGAATTGCAGTACCGAGTTATCAGTACTAATTGGCTAGTTTCCTAGGTTTAAAATAAATTGTTTTAACTTTTCAATGCAATAAATAATCTATTATGTTTTCGGTTTACTCACGTAATAATTTCACGAGGAACTCGACTAGTTTGAAGCCATGCTAGAGGCTCATATTCATGAGCAGCATTTCGACCCGCAACGCGGCTATTGTCGCGCTGCTACGGTAGCAGCGCGAGTTCCTCGTCAAATTATTACGTCAGTAAGCCGAAAAAATAATAATTTATTTAGTATGTCTCACGAAAGTTACAATACAAATAAATAATCAAAAAATAATCATACTCTCATCCATTGATTTGTCAATTTACCTATTTTTGGATTTTTTCTCGCTAATTTTAAGGTAATAAGTATGCTATTTGACGCAGAAATATGATGACGTCATGTTGCGATCCAATACAAAATTCATAGAAAAGTATTGTTTTTGACATTTCAATAAACGTATTGAATTTGACTACCTGTCAACTACCGTGTTTTATAAACTGAGGCTTTTATGCGATAGAGGGCACACAAACAAAAGAATCATCTGATGTTAAGTTGTCAGTGCATTCCATGGATGTCCCAAAACTGGAAGAGTTATAGTGTTATATCGGCTTCGAAAGAGGGGTGGGCTTTTGGAACTCACTTAATCGGCACCGTTATGCAGTTTCAGTGAAGCGGTATTATCACGTCAACCCATTTATTCCAGAGCACTGTATCTCCCTCGTGAAATGGATAGCAATAGCTGTCTGATAACTGGGTGTCACATTTACGAGCACCTCTGGTCCAAATACTGAAACGCCACTCTTTTAAGTCGCGCTTAAGTATAGTTCTGTCGCTACAAATTCTTCTAAAATGACAGAGATGACACTTTTTTTATGGCATCAGTAAACGAGCAGACGGATCACCTGATGGTAAACAATCAGTACGTACCGGCCTTTTGGGGATTAGGAGTTTGAGGATCGTTGGGCATTCAGGAATTGGGGAGATTGGGGAAGGGGAGGGTAATTGGGCCTCCGGTAACCTCACTCATACGACGAAACACAACGCAAGCGTTGCTTCACGTCGGTTTTCTGTGAGGCCGTGGTATCACTCTGGTCGAGCCGACCCATTCGTGCCGAAGCATGGCTCTCCCACACTTAGATTTCAATAAAAGTTAAAATTGAGTAGCCGTTGAGTACTCGGGCGTTACTCTAGAATAAGATAAACAATAACATTCATATGTTTCAGATAAAAATGGAATCGTTCCTTGAGGACCTAAATAACATCCTGAGTTCGGGTGACGTGCCAAATATATACGAGCCGGAAGATTTGGACAAGATATACCAGTCAGTGCGGCATGCTGTGATGGAAATGAACCTGACAGCCACCAAGACCAACCTGTTCGGTTGCTATCAGAAAAGAGTTAGGAGCAACATGCATATTGTTATAGTCATGAGCCCTATTGGAGAGGTTAGAATAAATCGTCAATTTTTTTCAAGGAAAACCATTTGTAGAAAGCAATTTTAGTAGGTACCTATTTATTTAGATAATGTAGGAAAAGAGAAGATTTTTGTGTCAATTGTTGCAAGAACGGGAAACATGGGAGTTCTCTTACCCTACGAAGTTGAGAATATGTCAGTGTTATTTTGTGTTTTTTTTTTCAGATATTCAGGTCTCGTCTCCGCCAGTTCCCGTCCTTGGTGAACTGTTGCACCATCGATTGGTTCAGCGAATGGCCGAAGTCTGCCCTGGAGTCGGTTGCGCACCATTTCTTCGAGAGTATGGGAGAACTCACAGAGGCTTCTAATGAAATACTCACGTCTATGGTGGTAAGTAGTTTTTGAGATCATTATGATCATCACCCTATCCTCGCCTAGCCTAGCCAAAAGATGTTCACTGGAAAAATAATGATTTAAAATCCGCTCAAACGCTACTCAATTTTAAGACCGCTTAAAATCACTATAAATACTTTGTAAAATCACCTACACTTTTTTTAAGGGGCAAAATCATCGAATGACTTCTCCCGCCTGGGAGAGGGGGGAGTGCCAGACTCTTACTGACTAAAACCACTTCGTTTCTACTCCTGCCCTTCAAACCGGAGCTCCGGCAACCCGTTAAGTTTTCCGCGGCTCCGTATAGGTATCAGCCCTATTGGGCCCCATCCGTTATGGTCTGATGGCTCTTTGAGGCGCGCGCGGAATGCTCGGGTCTGGTCGGGCGGCGAGCTTACGGTGTCGGGAGATCGTAAAATGATAGAAATGGCACGATATATAAGTGCAACTTAAATTTGAGTAGCTTTATAGTATTTGGCTGTAGGTTACTGATCTCATTTCTTATTACAAATAAGATAAATTAATTTTTAACCAGCGCCATGTAACTTCTACTAACACATGCCATGTCATATAGTCAGTTTGTTGCTTCGCGCACCAATCTGTTGTGGAAGCTAGCGAGCGGTTCAAGGAACAACTGAACCGCATCAACTACGTGACGCCCATGTCCTACATGGAGATGTTAGGCGCCTACTCTGAAATGTTCCGTAAGCAACAGAAGGCCATACTGAAAGAGTCCAGTGCGCTGAAAACAGGTCAGTAGTAGCCTTTGCTTAATAAGAACCGTTTTTTCTTCTCCTCTTATAATTTCTTCTGATTCATTTCGTTGCGGGAACCAAGGCAGTTATTCATGTCCCTGGGACGCGCCGGACTTCAGTGTTCCGGTGTTTTCATGGTTGTATCTACTGTAGATCCTGGCTTACAGGAGTTGCAGCGGTTTTAGGAGGTTGTGGCGACACAAATGTGTGGACAAATTTTTTATGTATTCTTAGCACGCCAGTCGTTTCCCAGCTTTGGTGTTAACCAGTAATATTTTGTAATAATATAGATTAGTTGTGAATTGTGTATTTCTTAGAACAATATAAACACAAAGTTTTAACTATTTCATTTTGGATTTTCATTGAATACACGAACTATTCTGGAGTCAAGTGAATTTAAATAAGAATACACACCACATTCTAAAAGATTGTGGCGGGCTTGTCCCAAAAAAGTATAATAAGGATCGAGAGACATAATCAATAGTAAACAACGGTTTACTCGCGATAAGTGATTGAAGATGATGACTTGAGGTAGTAAGCAAATCTACAGATAGATAGGTTATTGAAACTGAACGTAAGAAAAGGTCTACTAGATTCAAGGTAAAACGGGACTAGTATGTTCAAATAATCAAACGCCACTCAATTTGAAGTCGTGCTCAAGTATAGTTCTGTCTATACAAATTCTTTGTAAAATGACAGAGATGGCACGATATTTAAGTACAAGTCAAAATTGAGCCTTTCAGTTATAATAAAATTAAATTCCAATTCACAGCACAATAAATACTTTTAATTTACTTTAACACTGGTCGGATAACTAACATAGTTTCCACTAGATAATTTATCACCTCGATGGTTATCGAATCACTGACTGACCTCCACACTCAATAATCAAAACGCTATTTAACCCCACCACTGTAAATTGGGTAGTTTCCAGGGTATCAAAATTAAAAATCCAATTAGACCGTCAGTTAGATAATGAAAAAATATTAGTCGCCGTCCAAGGGCAACATCAGAAGAGGCACCGTGTGTGTCGACCCTAAGGGCCAAAACACATAACGACGTTGCGGCGCCGCGCCGCTTCGATCGACAGTAGCGTCACTGCTGATTTAAGCGGCGCGGCGCCACAACGCAGCGCTTGTTCCAGCATAGTAGAGTAATGTCTTCTTAATAACAAATCAGCAATAAGTTTTTCACGATGGTCCATGGCAGAGACACGTCTATCCACAATAAAAAATCACGACGAACTGGTTACCCTACAGAACGACAATAAAACGCTCTTTTTCACCACGCCGCAACGCAAACTGCCGATTTAAGCGTTGCGCCGACGCAACGCGGCTATGTGTTTCGGCCCTTAAAGGAGAACGCTTTTTTCTTAAAGATTTGAGAAATTACGACCAAATTCGATATCAAAACACCAAACAGTACTTAAAGGTTAAAGGTGGTACTAGGGGACATTTACGTCCGTTTTATAGCTTGATTCTCAGTAGTAGCACGGAGTCTGGAAATGTGCCCGGTATATGGCAATAGGCTCACCCCCTATTACATGGGACTCATAACATTAATTGTGAAAAGTGGGTGTTACTTCTGTGTGCACCTCTGCCTACCCCTTCGGGGGTAAAAGGTGTGATGTTATGTTATGTTATAGCTTGATTTAAAGTTAAGGAACCCCTAAGCTAAGTTAGAGGTGGCACTTGGTGACATCTTGGTTGTCACCAAACTATAAGTAACACCAAACAGTACAGGTAAGGGCTTGGTACTGTAAGTAATTCTTAGTTAAGTGATGGTTTAGAGAAAACGGCAATTAGATAATAAAGTTAATTTAATTTAGGTTTGCACAAGTTGAATCAAACAGAAGTAGAAGTGAAGGAGCTTCAGATCGAGTTGGCGGATCTGAAACCCTTAATGGAGAAGGCGGCTGAGGAGACCAGACAGGTCATCGAACAGATCGCCACTGATACTGTGAGTAGTACTGTGGATTTTTAAAAATGAGTTGATTTACCTTAAATGTGTCTTTGTATCTTACCGTAGTTGCATTAAGTTCCTGCAGTTTCGATTTGAAAACGATTAGGGTACATAATTTAAAATTTCACAATGTTTAAAGAAATTAGCCGAGTGGTCGCAAGTGCGACTGCGGTAAGGGGTCTCGGGTTTGATTTCCGGGTCGGTCAAAATATTACAGGGTATTTAAAAAAAAAATCAGTAATAGCACGAAGTCTGGAATTGTGTCCGGCATATGGCATTAGCCTCACCCCCTATTACATGGGACTCGTAACATAAATAGTGAAAAGTGGGTGTTACATTGTACAGTGGCATTATGTGCAGCTTTGTGTTTAAAGAAATTATTCTAATAAACTATTTTGTTCTGTAAATAGTAAGTAGTTTACTTAAAATATCAGGCGATCGCTGAAGAAGCTCGCGAGAAAGTTGAGAAGGAGACTGTGATGGCGGAAAAACTGGCTGCTATTAATGCAGCCATTTCAGAAGACGCACAGAGAGATTTGGGTAAGTCTTGTGACCATTTTCACCACCTCAATACTTTAGTTAGTTACTTGGTGTGCTGGAACACCTTACCGTGCGAGATTTTGCCTCGCCATTTCTTTTCTAATTACCCGTATTCTGACAGTTTGAGTATTTGTGCGACCTACGCAAATGTTCTTTAGGTTAGTGTTGTTCGTCGAATCAGTCAGCCTCACCTTTCCTCAAAAGACCACTACAGAAAGAACTTGCACGGTTCTCACACATAATCTTTTATACACATTTGTCTGGACTTTAAAAGAGACCTTTGAGTTTGTTTCGGCATTTCTTCTCAGAGTAGTCAGTTAGGAAATGTCGGCCTAATCGTTCGCTTAGTAAAATTGACGTGTAAAAGTGCTGCCTTGTAGCCTATTTGCAGAAATAAATTCACTTGTTTCACTTAATTACACCGTGACATCTATTTCGTTTTAGTCCCGTGGCTAAACAACTTGCCCTAAGGAGTACTGTTGATGTTTTAGGGGCATGAGCGTGTTGTAAATAAGAAGACGAATAACGATCTGTATCATTTATTTCAAATCACGGTTTATATAGAGTTTGTACAAAAATATTACGAAATACTAGGTACATACAAAAATTTATGATTCATTTTACTAATGTCGGTATGACGTGCTCCCGGGCTCCCTGCGTGCGAGCGCGATGATATACACGGCCGATCCACATTCCTTTCGATTTGTGTAGTTAGTCTCGCGGCCTGGGCGGCCGGCCGTGGGCGCTCCACTGTATGTCATAGATATTAGAGGTATAACTATTATGAGCTGGTACAATGTACATGTTTATGTTTATTAGAGTTTCTATGAAATGTACTGCCTTCGTTGCCCAACTGCCTCATTGGCCGAGTGGTCGCAATTGCGACTGCCGGGCAAGGGGTCTCGGGTTCGATTCCCGGGTCGGGCAAAAAAAAAATCAGTAGTAGCACGGAGACTGGAATTGTGCCCGGTGTATGGCAATAGGCTCACCCCCTATTACATGTGACTCATAACATAAATAGTGAAAAGTGAGTGTTACATTGTACAATGGCATAATGTGCACCTCTGCCTATCCCTTCGGGGATAAAAGGTGTGATGTTATGTATGTATGTCTATGAAGTGTGTAGTCCCTTAGTCAGGTCTTACGACCTCTTGGAAAGGGTAGGGATTTTTTTTTAAGCGTGGGGTCAAATGTGTTCTCCTGCGCCCTTTTGCTAACAGGATAATATATATTGCAGAGGAAGCAATGCCAGCGCTGCGTGCAGCTGAGAAAGCGCTTCAAGAGTTAAATCGTAATGATGTAGTGGAAGTTAAGGCCATGAAGAAACCACCAGCGGGAGTCGTACTGGTCATCGAGTCTCTTTGTGTTGTCTTTGATATCAAACCAATAAAGGTAAGTAGGAAATAGTGACTTATACCGTCAGCGATAAGACTTAATATAGGTTATTGTTATCAAGTTTTGTTGATTTTAATCCGACTTCAAAAAGAAAAAGAGGAAATTCTCACTTCGACCTGTATGTATGTTTGTACGCGATTATCTCGCGATCGGCTGAACCGATTTTGATGCGGTTTCCAGAAAAGTGTTTATTACATTTAGGAGAAGGTTAATGTATTATATTAATTAACCGACTTTAAAAAAAGAGGGTTGAAGTCGGATCTTTTTATATAAAATCTAATTTCTGTTATGACTGTATTGCTTTTGTAGGAGCCAGGTGCATCGTTTGGCGAAAAGGTCCTAAACTACTGGAAACCTGGTTCATTAATGTTATCTGACCCAACGGCCTTCCTTGAGTCCCTTATAAAGTTCGACAAAGAATCAATTACAGAAGACATGATCAAAAAACTCAAAAGATTCATCCAGAACCCAGATTACGACCCTGCGAAGATTTTGAAGGTCAGATCTACTTGGTTTATTTGGTCTTTTTAGTAGACCAGCATACCATGTCGTGGTGACCCGGTGGTTTTAGACGCCCATGCTTCTCATGCATGAGACTGTTGGGTTCAAACCCTACCAACAGCATGTACCAATGTGACATTTTCCGAGTTACATGTACATTCTAAGATTACTTAGACACCACTGACAAACGGTGTATAATTTCTAATTATAAGTTTGACTGCCTCGTTGGCCGAGTGGTCGCAAGTGCGACTGCCGGGAAAGGGGTCTCGGGTTCGATTCCCGGAAAGTGGGTGTTACATTGTACAGTGGCATTAAGTGCCGAAATGTGCACCTCTGCCTATCCCTTCGGGGGTAAAAAGGCGTAATGTTTTGTTATGTTATAAGTTTGAAATCACCAAAGCCTCAATTCATATAAGTTTGAATTGAGGCTTTGCTCAGCAATAGCTACTTATAGGCTGTTCATGATGATGATACCATAATCATTGGGATTTTTTGTACAGCTATCTGGTTGAGATAAGTAGAGGTACGCTATACGAAGAGGAGATTTAGTTTCTACCAGTTGTGGCACTCATGCGATTTTAACTAACAGGTGGTTCATAAAAACTAAGTCCTACGTTCAGAATCTGGTCGATAGTACTTAGTTTTTTAAGGGACAAGCCCGCCACAACCTCCCAAAACCGCTGCAACTCCTGTAAGCCAGGATCTACAGTAGATAATAGTACATAATTATCTAAAGACTGAAACCGGTGGTCTGCCTTCGAGTAATGTATCTATGTACTTCGATATTTCCAGGTGTCCAAGGCCTGTCAATCGCTCTGCATGTGGGTGCATGCTATGTATAAATTCTACCACGTCAACAAAGGCGTTGCCCCCAAGAAGGAAGCCCTGGCCAGGGCTACTAAAGACTTGCAAGTAGTTGAAGGTAATCGTCATCAACCTGATTCCTTCCGCTATCTATTTGACACCGTATGTCTTTCTAACTAGCAAAGAGTGAGCAGAGATGCAGATATCAAGTGTGCACACTGTAAACATTTTATGAAAATGTCGAATCAAATCTGACGGTTTTTCAAATCCGTTCAAAAACTCTTTGATGTGATTACACAAATACATTGACGCAGGAGGAACTAAAAATTAAAATATTTTTGCAGCCATGCTGGCGTCTGCTAAAGCGAAAATGCAAGCGTTGCTGGAGGGCATCGCGAAGTTAAACGCATACCTCATTGAGAAGGAGGAGGAGAGGAAACGGATGGAAGAAGATATCAACCAGTGTTTGGCGAGGATGGATCGCGCTAACAGGTCAGATAATAGATAGATATACCTCTAGAAAGAGAGATAAACTTTATTGTACACGAAGTGAGCAATTTTACAATTTTATCTATCTATAGAGGTATATAATATATAAATAAGAAAGTATTTCCGTTCGTTAGTCTCGCTAAATCTCGAGAACGGCTGAACCGATTTGGCTAATTTTGGTCTTGAAATGTTCGCGGAAGTCTAGGAAAGATTTAAAAGGTGAGAAAAGAAAATTTTAAGCCGCACGAAGTATGCCAGGTCAGCTAGGAAAGAACAAGAGGGCCATCCATAAATTACGTCACAACTTAAGGGGGAGGGGGTCGACGAAGTGTGACATTGTGTGACAAGGGGAAGGGAGGTACTGTAATTCTGCAAAATGTAACGTCACACTAGGGGGGAGGGGGAGTCTCACAAATGTGACTAGCTGTGACAAGGACGGGGGAGGGGCAAATAATCATGAAATTCGTATGACGTTATTTATGGATGACCCCTTATCGCTAAAACCGATATCTCCCAGGTAAAATTTGGGTGAATGGAGCCTTGATTAATTTAAGAGGGTAGTCCGAGGTATGTATATGTCCGATAATAGCAGTTATAGTAGACTGAGAAATTTACTTACGTACACACATATTTTCTGACGTTAGAGAGCTACACATATTAGAGAGCTATTGAAAACAATACTGATATAAAACGGTGTTAATTTTAGCAGTCGGAGGTCATTACGTCACGCTACCCAATAAAATGTAGTAAATCGTGACTTCACGCGATATTTCAAATAATTACATCGAAGAAAATATTTAATTTTATAAGAAAAGAGAAAATACGTGTCTTATGTTTTAAAATAACATAATATCACGCCTTTTTATCCCCGAAGGGGTAGGCAGATTACGGCACTTGATGCCACAGTACCATGTAACACCCACTTTTCACTATTTATGTTATGAGTCCCGTGTAATAGGAGGTGAGCCTATTGCCATAAACCAGGCACATTTCCAGACTCCGTGCTACTACTGAGATTTTTAAAAACCCCTTGCTCGGCAGTCGCACTTGAGACCACTCGGCCAACGAGTTTTAAAATAATCTACCATTAAAATAAAATTTAGCATATTATTATATTGCCGCCGATTGCTTACCATCAGATGCCCCGTCTAACCACTTGTTTGCCATGTTTTTATAATAACTATCGTGAGACATACTGAATTAACTAAAAACTGCAGGTTACTTACATGAATATACTGAGAAAAGCTCTACTAGTTTCGAACCACAGAGAGGTTCTTCCTCATAAGCAGCGTGCGCGGACACGGCGACGTCGCACAGCTCACAGCTCAGTAAACCCCTCTGTGGTTCGAACCTAAACTATTGGAGCTTTTCTCAGTATATTCACGTGAATAACCAGCAGTTTTTAGTTAATTTCCCTGTTTGCCGTCCAATTCCATAAAAAAAGATTATATTTCTAATTATTTCACAGGTTACTGAATGGTTTGTCAAGCGAACGCGTCAGATGGATCAAGACGATTGAGGATTTGGACATCGCCAAAGTTAATTTGATAGGAGACATATTGCTTAGTGCATGTAAGTTTATTCAAAGTTATTAAGTAAGTATTGTTTTCTTGCCAATGTATTCGAAACTGCTTTGATATATAACTAAATGGTCGTAAACGACACTACAGAATATGAGGGCTACTGAACAAGTGTCCTTGAATGAAAAAATTAATTTTAATTATATAAAGGCGTGAAGCAGTGGCATTAAGTGCCATAATGTGCATCTCTGCCTACCCCTCCGGGGATAAAAGGCGTGATGTTATGTATGTATGTATAATGTATTTATTTATTTATTTATTTATTTATCTATTTATGCACAACACACAGACAGTACACAGGAGAACACATATATAAATATTTTGGAGGTACATAGGTACTACATATTCCCGAAGGAATCTCTTCCTGCAGTCCTTCGACAGGAAAAACGGTAAAAACAGAGACACTGTGCGTAACATGACATGAAATGTATTAAATAAATAGATCACAATAAAATACATAAACCTATACATACATATGATAGATACACATCAAATAATACACATATTAGAGTATATTACAAATAAACATATTATACATACCTATATATATATATATATATGTATATGTAATGGAGTGACGTTTATATAAATAATCCCTATGATTTTTTTGTTAATAGGTGCTGTAGGATATATTACGCCGTTTACAGACGAATTTAGAAGAACACTTCTTAGCGAATGGATTCAGCACATTCAAGTAATTTATTATATCTTTTTATACTTAGTTCCTACATTAATAGTTTTAGTAGTAGTTTTTATTAAAACTAATTTAATTTCCAAATACCCAAATGCTAATAAATTTTAAGTAGCGCTTTAGAATAGTTCTGTCTCTACAAATTCTTTGTACAATGACAGGGATGGCACTATATTTAAGTACAACTTATAACCTTTCAGTATACGGGGGTTTCTATCATATCTCTCATATGTTTAAGTGTGGGACTCATGCTTCGGCACGAATGGGCAGCCTCGACCGGAGTGATACCACGGCCTCACAGAAAACCGACGTGAAGCAACCCTTGCGTTGTGTTTCGTCGTGTGAGTGAGGTTACCGGAGGCCCAATTACCCCCCTCCCTAGTCTCCCGAATCCCCGAATCCTCCACAATCCTCAAATTCCCAATTCCCAAAAGGCCGGTAACGCATTTGCAACGCTTTGGTGTTTTATTTGTCTATGCTATGGGCGACGCCGATTGCTTACCATCAGGTGATCCGTCTGCTCGTTTACCAGCCTATGCTATAAAAAAAATCTTAAGTCATTAACATTCGATATTCTTGTTTGAAAGTTTTGAAATGCATTATATTATATTTTCTTACAGTCTGTGGAGGTCCCCCATACGCCAGGCGCCACGCCTCTTAAAACGCTCGGAGATGCTGTGCAAATCAGGTAAAATACAATATTTACCCTTGATTCCCTTTATAGTACTTACCATCGTCGCACTACTAGACCAACAACAAAGCGCCAACGCTTTATGGCAACGGCAGCCATGCATGATTGACATCTCGTTATCAGACTATCAGTATAGTTTCACTGTATGTGTAACGCGCTAATTATTGTTGTATCATCACTATACAGTATAAAACAAAGTCGCTTTCTCTGTCCCTATGTCCCTTTGTATGTCGCGGAGAACCTAACGGGTAACCGGGGCTCCGGCTCGACGTGCAGGAGAAGGAACGGGGTGGTTTTTAGTCAGTAAGAGTCTCACACTCCCTCCCGCCTCACCCAGGCGGGGGCAGTCATTCGATGATTTTCCCCCCTTAAAAAAAAAAAAAAAAAAATGTCCCTTTGTATGCTTAAGTCTTTGAAACTACGCAACGGATTTTGATGCGGTTTTTTTAATAGATAAAGTAATTTTTAAGGAAGGTTTATATGTATAATACATGCATAATATAGTAGAGAAACACTGATAAATTTAGAGATTTCTAACGTGATGTCGTAAATCAGCACGGTATTTTTGCGCTTATATTGCAAACGCTGGCTGTAACTTACGAGATAGACCAAAATAATGTACTACAGTATTGACCTTAAAAAGTTCAACAATAAAGTCCGCGATGGTATAATAATATGTCTATCTATTATGGATAACCCACCATAACCATTTTTTATCTTTTACTATCAATAGTTATTTACGAAGTGATTTTAAACAATACAGCATTAATCCTTATCCTATTAAGTACTTTAAATAAATTGTGCATTTATCATAGATCAATATGCTTTTTACAGCATGAAATTTAAGTGAATATTTCGGAAGATAATAATAATAATAATAATAATATATGCTTTATTGTACACCACACAATCACATTATAGGAAAAATATTAACAAAAATAGTGTACAATGGGCGGTCTTATCGCACAAGGCGATTTCTTACAGACAACCTTTACAAATTTAAAATGCAGGGACGTATTTGTTGCGGCGTTGATGGCCGCGTTTCGTCCTAGAGCACTTCATGACTTGCAACGAACGCACGCGTTTATCAATATAAAACATGTTTGTATTGTCTAATCACAAAATAGCTGTGAACGTGGTGTATAAGGACATTTTGTAGTAGGTATTTTTACATAAGTATTGCACACGTGCGAAGCCGGGGCGGGTCGCTAGTTGAAAATAAATTCATACAAAAAATACCTGATTTTAGTGAAAAGGTGATTAAAAAAGTGACGATGCATTGATTTAATGTATACAATATACATATTTATGTAAATTTTTGTTTTATTGCATTTTGTAATTTTAATATTTTAGTAAAGTTCACCACCAATTTGATCACCTAACAGCCGCTACTGATCCCACCTACACACCCGAAGCGTTTCAACACAAGTTTCTTCATAAGAATTGAAAGTAAGAAAGAAGGAACAAGAAAAATGCATTGTTTTACACTTTAAAAACAAGTGACGCGTACAGATTATAGATGTGTTAGTTAAAGTACAGTTAAACCGTTCAATTCCGCCAATCCTTTTGTTTGACGAAAATATTGGCATTGGTCTGTTCTATAACCCCATACGAGATTGTGGTCTAATTACATATATTGTGATGTTGATGTCGCAGGACATGGCAGATGTACGGGCTGCCCCGGGACCCGATGTCGGTGGAGTCGGCGGTGCTGATGTCGAACTCCCGCCGCTGGCCGCTCATCATAGATCCTCAGACGCAAGCCAATAAGTGGATCCGAGCCATGGTAATTCTCTATGTATATACCTCTATAACTAGCTTGTGCCCGCGACTTCGTACGCGCAATGCTGTTTTCTCCCTCTTTTTTTCATAATTTTGTCATAAGAACCTTCTCGTAATCATAAAAAACGTAAAAAAATTAGCCAAATCGGCCTAGCCGTTCCCAAGTTATAGCGTGACAACAGGAAACGGGTTTCATTTTTATATAGTTACTAGCGGACCCAACAGACGTTGTCCTGCATATCCACTTGAATGTATAAACAAAAATTCATTCGTATTAGTTCAGCTGTTTAGGATAAATAACCTAAACATCGACTGCAGCGCCATCTGTCGGGCTGATTTGTGAATCTAAACCATTCCTAGATCCCCTTGAACACACACAAAAATTTTCATCAAAATCGGTCCAGTCGTTTGAGAGAAGTTCAGTGACATACACACTCACAGAAGAATTATATATAAAGATAGATATAGACATACATACATACATAACATCACGCCTTTTATCCCCGAAGGGGTTGGCAGAGGTGCACATTCTACCACAGTACAATGTAACACCCACTTTTCACTAGTTGTTATGAGTCCCATGTAATAGAGGGTGAGCCTATTGCCATATACCGGGCACAATTCCGGACTCCGTGCTACTACTGAGAATTTTAAAAAACCCAGTAATAATATAGTAATAAATATAGAAGATACAAGAATATGATAATTTTATACCTTTTATATGAATATGTTGCCATTCGTCTAATAACTTAATTTAGAAAGTGTTCTTCATTTATTTTCCTTCTTTGGCAACCGAGGCTCCAAAACGGTGTTGTTGAGTGTCCCAACAATATTATGTATAACAAAGACATTGAAAAAAGGCGAACTTAATGTCACTTAGAAATGATTGAAGCGCCAAAATGTCATTGGTTTATTTATGTGTGCGGGTCCAGCCATTCTCAAGTTATGGCGTGACAATGGAAAGCTGTTCTAGTAGATTAGATAGTGACGAACTAGTCAGCTGATTACCGTTTTCATTCTCAGTACACGTGGAAAGAGATAGCAATTGTTTTCATTGACTAAGCGACGCATCGCGCGTAATTTGTGAACCACATTATGCAGTTAATGTTTACTTAATTTCTTTATGTTCTCAAATTTAATTAACTGGTCCGGGGTACGAAATTTCTTAACAATTGTAATTTGTAAACATAACACTACCTCTCATTAAAGCCGGCAGTTAATTATATAGCACCTTATATGTATATACATAAAGTGGATTTCATTTATAACGACCTCGGTTGTAACGACTTTTTGGTTATAGCGACGTCAAACTTACGTCCCTTGAATTTAAAGCATACTTTCTTACAAAACTCTTTCGGTAATAGCGACTTCGGATGTAGCGTCAATTTCGGGAATAGCGACTTGTTTTTACGAACCATTTATGACAGATTCCTAGAAAACCCTTGCGGATATTGAGACGTAGTCGACAAAGGCACAAAGACTCATTCATAAAACTATTAAACTTTCTTATCCTTTGTTTACAATCACATGGGGTCAAACAAATGCTTTGTTTGTAGGGATGTATTGACTGCTTAGCACATGTAGTTAAAGTTATGAATCAGTTTTATAGCAACTTCCAGTGAGTGAACAGTATTTCTTAAACTTGTAAATATGGCTCCTAGACGAATATTTACTGTTAAAGAATTATGAAAATGAAGTACACCTTACAGCGTACACAAAAAACTAAACTTAAACAGGGCACCATAACAAGTTTTTTCAATAACACCCGTGTACAACATAATCAAATAAATGACAAGTAAATACGTACGTACATGACTTTTTATTGTTTCGGATATAAAGACCTCCGGATATAGCGACGACAATAAAGTGGTCCCTCCGCCGTCGTTATAACCGAAATTTACTGTATATAGATTTTCAAAAAAATTAAGGTAGTCAGACCTGTACCTGTATATGTAAACATAGCTCTCACACACCATTGAAATTATTTTCAGGGTAAATTGGAAGGTTTAGTCGTATGCAAGCCAAATGACAGAGATTTACTAAGAAACTTCGAGTCTGCACTCAGATTCGGCAAGCCAATACTACTGGAAAATGTAGGAGAAGACATAGACCCAGCCTTAGATCCTGTATTAAAGGTAAGAGTATATTTTCATTGGATTTTTAACTGTATTGTTTTGATATAAAGTTGAAAATGGAATGAAAAAAGCTAGATATAGATATAGGAGAAGGTTTATGAACTGACCTCGTATATTTATACAACTGTCGTTTTGACAGTTCGAAAAAACTATTGTATTTCACTAGTTGATAATAGTACCTAATATTCTTAAAATTTTGCAAACATAGATGAGAGTACGAAGAAGTACGTAGATTAAATATAGTAGTAGACAGGATATGAAAATTAAAAATCTAATTAGTCCGTTAGTTAGTCAGTGGATAACAATAACCTATGGAGTTTCTTCCTCGTTCTTCTCCATAGGAATTTACACCTTGGAATGAGCAAATAGCTTCTTTGACTGCACGGTTGGTGCGGTGGCTGGGCAACCGGCTGCCGTGCAACGTGTCGCGGGTTCGATTCCCGCACGGGACAACAATATGTGTGATCCACAAATTGTTGTTCCGGGTCTGGGTGTCATTGTGTATGTGAACTTGTATGTTTGTAAACGCACCCACGATACAGGAGAAAATACTAGTGTAGGGCAACGTTTTTAAAAAAAAAAAAATAAATTTTTGTTGACGTTCAAATGTGACTTCCTGATCTAATATGATTCTGACTTAGATAATCATAAAATGTTAGACGCGTATTTTTTATTTTGTATTTTGAAGTTACAAATTTTAGAATACATAGTAAATCGTGACGTCACACGATATTTCATTTCTATGTATCGTCAAAAGTATTGATTTTGTAAGATAAGGTAAAATACGTGTCTAATGTTTTAAAATAATCTGCCATACAAACAGTTTTATTTTATTCCAGCGTCAATATTTCCGTCAAGCGGGTCAATTAGTGCTGAAATTAGGGGACTCCCTGATTCCATTTATGGCTGGTTTTAAGCTGTATATCACTACTAAGCTGCCGAACCCCAAGTATAAGCCTGAGACCTCCGTAAAAGTTATGGTCGTGAACTTTGCTCTGGTACCCAGGTAAAACTACTTTCTTCTGTAGAAACTAGGTACTCAATCTGGCTTTGGTTTATTT
Source organism: Spodoptera picta (assembly GCA_038387885.1). Lineage (NCBI taxonomy): Eukaryota > Metazoa > Arthropoda > Insecta > Lepidoptera > Noctuidae > Spodoptera > Spodoptera picta. Next base: position 4,180,643 of record JAZHFQ010000308.1, read on the forward strand.
TTAGCGTTTATCTATTACTAGCTACTTCCGCGCGGTTTCACACGTTCTGCTCAGCTCCTATTGGTCGTAACGTGATGTTTTATAACCTATAGCCATTCTGGGTAAATGCGCTATCCAATACAAAAATAATTATTCAAATCAGACTTGTAGTTACGGAGATTCAAACAAACAAACAAAAAAGCAAACTCTTCCGCTTTATATAACAATATAAGAGTACTATACTATTATATTATACTTTATACTATTATATAAAACGGAAGAGTTTGTTTGTTTGAACGCGCTAATCTCCGTAACTTCAAGTGTGATTTGAATAATTCTTTTTGCGTTGAATAGTGCATTTATCGAGGATGGCTATAGGCTATAAAACATCACGCTACGACCAATAGGAGCTGAGCAGAGCGTGTAAGATATTATTCATGTATCTATACATACTTATAAACCTTCCTCTTGAATGACTATTTAAAACATACATACATACATAACATCACGCCTTTTATCCCCGAAGGGGTAGGCAGAGGTGCACATTCTACCACAGTACAATGTAACACCCACTTTTCACTAGTTGTTATGAGTCCCATGTAATAGAGGGTAAGCCTATTGCCATATACCGGGCACATTTCCAGACTTCGTGCTACTACTGAGAATTTTAAAAAACCCAGTAATACTTTGCCCGACCCGGGAATCGAACCCGAGACCCCTTGCCCGGCAGTCGCACTTGCGAATACTCGGCCAACGAGGCAGTCTATTTAAAACGCCGCACCAAAATCCATCGCGTAGTTTCAAAGCTCTAAGAAGATTTTATGTTAGTTGTTATCATTCATCCATCACATCAGTTAAAACTCTAGTTGGTCGAAAGAAACTAAAATGCAAAATGTAACTTGTTCCCATTACGTAAAAGTGCAGTTTTAAACGACGATTCCCGCTCAGAGCAACTCTTTGTGATCTACAAAGAGTTTCTTCCTATTGTTGTTCCGGGTCTGGGTGTCATGTGTATGTGAACTTGTATGTATGTAAACTCACCCACGACACAGGAGAAAAACCGAGTGTCGGGCAAAGTTTAATGAAAAAATTAATAAGAGTCCCGTAGTCACTTGAAACTTGTCGGGCTGTTCTTATGAGTGAGAAAGCTGTTAATTAAAATTAATTTAATACCTATCCCAAGTTATACAAAAATATATTTGTATCTTTAAAAAATTACAGTGGTCTAGCAGAACAGCTCCTATCGATCGTGGTGGCTCAAGAACGACCTGATCTTGAAGAACAGCGCGGTCAGCTGATCGTATCTCGAGCACAAATGGCTTCCCAACTTGCTGAGATGCAGGCAGACATCTTGTACGGTCTCTCTAACAGTGTTGGCTCGCCTGTGGACGACGTACCGCTAATCTTAACTCTAGAGGCCATTAAAATCAAGAGTGCCGAGATTCTTGTAAGTAGTCTTCATCAATCAATCCCCAAACTCTAAACTCCAATCGCGAATTGCTAATCTCATTATGCGATCGATCTTTTGTCATTGTCAAAATATTTTGGCAACTATCTATAATAATTGATAATCATTGTGGGTAAATAATTTTATAAAAAGATGCCATATCTCAAATGAAAGTTATAACTAGTATTAGAAAACTTAAAAACTGCCATAGAGTTCGCCTTACTCTTTGATATTAGAAACTTATTGGTTTTAAACCACAATGGATTTTTGAAACTCAGAAGGCAGGAAAAATAAAAACATTGAAATCAAATTACAAAATCAGGACTACCTAGACTATAAACCATAACTATTAAACTGTCAAACACCGCGAGGACACCGGTGACTGCAACCTATTGTTCTTTAATTGTGTCATAATGACGGTACTCAAAGGGAATAAAAAACAACAACAACACATAAATAGGCAAATTGATTTTCAAGTAGATTAAAAGTCCCTCAACACCAAATACGCCGTCTTAATAACTTTCGAGTTCCCGCCATCTTGACTTTTTCATTTTTCGAACCACAGATTACTTTTTCCCGCTACACGATGACGTTTCTTTTTTTTTAGTCTATTCTTTTAACACTAGTTATAGTTATTAATAGCTATAGTTATAATTAATTACATATGCTTAAGGATTTGCCTTTCCTTTTTATAGGTAAAAGTAGAAGACATAGAGCGTACAACATTAGAGATAGACGAAGCACGCAGCGGCTATGTACCAGTGGCCGACCGCGGGTCTATTCTATTCTTCTGTCTGTCTGACATGGCCAATGTCGATCCAATGTACCAATACTCTTTAGAATGGTTCGTCAAACTTTTTGTAAGGGCTATGGCGGAAACTGAACCTAATGGTAAGGACATTACGACGAAAGTCTTTTAACAGTTAGGGATTACAAATCGAGAAATAGACTATGTATTTTTCCGTTTATTTTTATCAAGACTTTGTTGTTCTCGTGGTCATGTCGCGACGATGGTGGATAGGCCGGGGGACTTCGGTTCGATCTCATATCGAGAATATATTATTATTTTTAACAGTAATCATCTCTCCTACTCCTTCCAACTGCGATATGTGGTTTTCTCTAATGTGGGAATGCGTATGAGCAAAGAACTAGAGTTTCATGGTTATACTGAAAACGAAATACAAGAAATCTACAAAATAACGAATCGCTGAATATGTTGATAAGCGCAAATCTCGAGAACAGCTGAACCGGATTTGCTGATCCTTTTTTGTTGCGTATGTTATTGTTAGGAGAAGGTTCTTGTCTATGAAAAATATGTTAGGAGAATATCTTATGTATTATAACAAAGATGAGCAGTAAAAAATTTAATGTAAAACAGAGTTCGTAGGGTCCAAAATTGTCTTTCTTTTTCAGAGGATATAGTGGAGCGTGTAGACGTGATAATAGTACACTTTACGTTCATATTATACCAAAACGTTTGCCGCAGTTTGTTTGAGCGTCACAAGTTATTGTTCGCGTTCTTACTGTGTGCGCGTATACTATTGGATAAGGGTATCATTCGATATGATGAGTTCAATTTCTTACTCAATGGAGCGAACCTGGACACCGTAAGTGATCCTTTGTGTCAATTTATAGTCATAACGTAACCTTTAGCTACTGAGGCCTTGGTACGAGTTTGTTTTACGTTGGAAGTAATCGAAACGAGTACGCGTTCGGCGTTCTGATTGGCCGGCTCCAATGAACCAACCAATCAGAACGCTGGACGAGGTTTCGTTTTGATTACTTTAAACGAAAAAGAAACTCGTACTAAGCCTTCTGAGGTGGAATTTAATTCACGTAAACACTGACGTGAACATTACATATTTTTATTAAAAATCACTTAACGTCGTAAACAATTTATTATTAATCAAAATTATTAAAAAAATACACGGCTAGTAATAGTCCTTCTGTTAACATATTACCTAACATCACTAGGTTTCTGTCCACGGCATTGATTTCTTGGCTAAATCCTTAAATCTATTTTGACGCGATGGCAAGGAACTCGATTATCACGCAACGTGTAACGAGTCCGATTCTCGCACGCAACAACTGTTTGTCATCCACTAATTGTTGTTCCGTGTCTGGGTGTAAGTGTAATGTATATGAAATGTATGATTGGAAAACCACCCATGACACAAGAAAATACTAGGGAAATGCAACCTAGGTAAAAAAAAACTAATATTTTAGTTTTAGCTAACGTACTACCTGATGGTAAGCAATCGGTGCTGACCATGGACACTCGCAACATCCAATAGTTTACAAATGGAATTCCAAGTATTTTAAAAGGTCAGAAGGGAAGGATTAGGCCTCCAGTAACGTCACTCACATGGCGAAACAACTTAATTACGTAAACGTTGTTTCACGCCTGTTTTTTTTGTAAGGCCGTGATATCTCTCTGAAGAATATCCAACAGCTTCTTGATGGAAAGGAGAAGGATCACAATCCATATAAAGTTTATCGTCCGCGTCCTAATACAAAGTGACATACATACATACATAACTTCACGCCTGTCTCCCATGGGGTTAGGTAGAGACTAAGGAACGCCAGTTACTACGATTCTTACATACCTCTTTCGCTATAATACAAAGTGACCTATCCCAATTTTGATCATTCAATGAGGGGCATTCTTAATTTTTATTTCATTTGTTTGTTTTTATATTTATCTGTGTGTTTGGTGCATTATGCCCAATGACAATATATTTTTTCTTTCTTTCAATTTTAATCCATCCTCTTCCTGACGTTGAAATTATTATCTTAGGAAGAACCGAATCCGGATCCAAAGTGGATATCTCCAAGGGTGTGGCTGGAGATACAGCAGTTGGGCACTGTTACCACAATGAAAGCAATTATACAGGACTTCACGAACCAAACCAAGTTCTTCAGAACATTTTACGACTCTCACATTCCACATAAGTTCGTATTCCTTTTGTAAAAATGGAGATTTTGGGGTACCTAGTTAGATTAACCTTCTCCAGACGGTATTGGTTATTTTTTTATCGATCTCTTTGACTGGATTTTGGTGTTACATTGTTCTCGCACAATCCAAACAACAAAACTATTTAACTAGAGAATTGTATTGTGAACCTGATTGAAAAACAGTAACCTATGGAGTTTCTTGCTCGTTCTTCTCCATAGGAATCTACACCTTGGAATGAGTAAATACACTTTAAATTTTTTTGTTGACATTCAAAAGTGCCTCTCTGGTCTAATTGACATATAAATGATTTTGACTTTGACTTTATTTCATGGAATAAGTTGAGTCATAATTTTTGAAGACAATTTAATATTTAATTGATTTACATATAAGATTTTTTCGATTGCAAGTGTAATAGCCAAAATGGGGATCACTAATTCGATTCCTAGGTCTTTGAAATTATTGATCTATATCAATTATTTAAACTTATTCAGCAATATTTTTACTATTACAGGTTGCCGTACCCAAAACCGTTGGATAGTCAGTACGATCATTTCCAGAAACTACTCATCCTCAAATGTCTTCGGCCTGATAAGATCATACCAGGGTTCCAGGTAAATTAGTCTTAATCTTAAACTAATTTTTTTTAGTAACTGTTGTAATATCAATTAAAATAACAACTGGATACATCACTAGTTAGTTTAGTTATTAGTTAGTTTAGGTTGGTGCCAACACTAAATTAAAAAGGTAGATGAGTAAGTTGTGTGAACAGTAGTGTCCTATTAAAACAAGATAATTTATTTATTTATTTATTTATTTGGACATCCAGTTGTTGCTACATTTTTATCATTAACTTAAAATTAGGAATTAACATCTTACTGCTAATGCACAACATTTGAAGGACATCACAGCATGCGTTGAGTTGAGAACACTATATCAATTAAATTAAATTTATCTAATTTCTCTACATTACCAAATTTACAATAAATAAGAATTATATAATTAGTAACAATTTTTGTTATTACTCATTATACATTATACAAAGATCATTAATACAACATCTTTTATTCAAATCACAATAGTAATATTATTGATATAATTTCTGTTAAACCCTTGTGATAAACAGATTTTTAATTAACTCGTCGAGTACCGTCATTATAGACACAATTATAGAACAATAGGTTGCGGTCACCGGTGTCCTCGCGGTGTTGGATAGTATAAATCGTTTAGTTATTTCGACCTTTAATCCTACTAATAAAGTTTGTGAGGATGTATGGATGTGTATATGTTTGTTTGTGTTTGCTCCACGTCAAAATGGCTGAAAGGATCGGAATGAAATATGGAACAAGCGTAAGTTAACATAACATCACGCCTTTTTATCCCCGAAAGGGTAGGCAGAGGTGCACATAACGGCACTTAATGCCACTGTAATGTAACACCCACTTTTCACTATTTATGTTATGAGTCCCATGTAATAGGGGGTGAGCCTATCGTTACTTACAAGCGTAAGTTACGTTCTGGTATAGCACATAGTACCACTTTTATCCCACGGGAAGACGGGCGGGCGGAGCCGCTGGCAGAAGTTAGTATCCTATAATTAAATGAAAAATGTGATTATTTTAAAATACAATAATGGAAGAAAATAGGTTTTCTTTAATTTAAAATTGATTACTACCTCTATATATAAATTGCCTCGTTGGTCCAGTGGTCGTAAGTGCGACCGCCGGGCAAGGGGTCTCGGGTTCGATTCCCGGGTCGGGCAAAGTATTACTGGGTTTTTTAAATATTCTCAGTACTAACTCGGAGTCTGGAATTGTGCCCGGCAATAGGCTCACCCCCTATTACATGGGACTCATAACATAAATAGTGAAAAGTGGGTGTTACATTGTACAGTGATATAATATGCACCTCTGCCTACCCTTTCGGGGAGTTTAATGGTCCGTGTTGAAGAAAATTCTTAAAATGAAGCAACACATTGGTTTTATTAATTTTAAATCATAAGATTTAGTCTTATAAAACGACATTTAGGGCCTGTTTCACAATATGTGGATAGCCGTTATTTACCAGTTAATTACAAACTATTTGACAATATATAGTAATCGATTCAAAATTAAAGAAAACCTATTTTCTTTACATAATAATACCAGTTTTTTAATGGGAAAGGCCGACAAACGAGCATTTTAATCACTTTCTTTCTGGTAAGCATTTGGTATCGCCAATGGACATTCGACACATCAGAGTAGTTACAAGTGCGTTGCCGGTTTTCTTGGGGTTAGGGATTTAAGAATTGGGGATTTTAGGATTGGGAAGATTGGCGAATTGGGGCGCCGGTAACATTACTGACACGGCGAAACAGAACCTAAGCATTGTTTCACGGCAGTTTTCTGTGAAGGCGTGGTATCACCGGTCGAGCTGACTGATTCGTGCCGAATCTTAGCTATGCCACACTTGAATATGTAAGAGATGGTTAACATTCAACCATTACTGAGCAGTGGCGGTTTTCGGGCTGAAGATGATGCACTTATGTTCCAGGACTATGTTATGATAGGCCTGGGAGCCAGGTTCGTGGAGCCCCAACCAGCAGACCTGGCGGCTCTCTACGCCGAGTCAGATCCTCTTGCACCCATTATCTTCGTGTTATCTACCGGAACTGATCCTGCAGCTGGTGAGTGGAAAACAGAACTTTAATACGATGTAATAGAGTTGATTTCTCATTGGTACTGGATAATAATTTTTATTATGAATATTGAAAATGATGGATAAAGCATATGATCACATTTAATAATAATATATGACTGCACGGTTGGTGCGGTGGCTGGGCAAACGGCTGCCGTGTATCGTGTCGCGGGTTCGATTCCCGCACGGAACAACTCTTTGTGTGATCCACAGATTGTTGTTTCGGGTCTGGTAATGTGTATGTGAACTTGTATGTTTGTAAACGCACCCACGGCACAGGAGATAATCCTAGTGTGGGACAACGTTTAAAAAAAAATACAAAAAATACTATGTGCATCTTGTACTCAGAAACAGTACAGAATTGGGTACGTTCGTCTAAAAAAAATATATTTCGACTGTTCTATACAATAAAATATAAAAAAATAATCACACTCTCTTTAATTGATTTTATGACCAACCAAATTTTAGTATTTTTCCAGTGATTTTTTAAGAAATAAATATGCTGTTTGACGCTTAAAAACATGACGTCACTATACACAATCTCGTACCTACAAAATTCATAGAAAACTGTCGTTTTTGACAGTTAGAAAAAGTATTGAATTTGACTAGTTGGCAGGTACCCATTTGCACTTGATATAATTACCAGTTATATTATGAGTAACATGTAATACCCGCAACACTAGAGACATTACAAGTGCGTTGTCTGCCTTTTATGGATTGGGGATGTAGGGGGGCTTGGTAATTTCACACGACAAAACACAAAGCAAGTGGTGTTTCACGCCGGTTTTCTGTAAGGCCCTGGTTTTATTTCGTTCAAGCCGGTCTTGAAATGCCGAAGCATGGCGATGCATGTAACATTTCCTTTCGAATTCTAGATTTATTGAAGTTTGCGGAGAAGATGAAGATGGGCAAGCGTTTTGACAGTATTTCCTTGGGTCAGGGTCAAGGGCCGCTGGCTGAAACTATGATGAGAGTCGGCTGTGACTTCGGAAACTGGGTGTTCTTTCAGGTATAGACTGACTACAGATTTATAACTTTATCGTTTTGAACGACACTTTAATATGATAGGAATAACCTCATATACTCTGGAGTCTAATGTTGGACTATGGACCTCTTTTACCCCAACCTCAGACTTGGCAGGTTCTGGTTTGTGAGAAATCACTGTTTTCCATCTCTGTCGAGTAGGTCTACGACACCCACAACATGAAAGACAAATGTATTCTACTCTGCCAAGCCAATAATTCTAGGCATTTTTGAAAAATAATTCTGTTGCTCACAGAATTGCCACCTGTCTCCATCATGGATGCCAGTTTTGGAGCTGAATGTAGAACATATCCAACCTGAACTGGTCCACAAAGATTTCCGTCTATGGCTTACTTCTACACCATCACCCCACTTTCCGGTCGCTTTACTGCAGAATGGTGAGATTTTAGAATTACAAACTTGTTCCGTCAGACTACTGTAATAGATCACATTAGATGAATTGACGTCATTGTTAGTCGCCAAGGAGCAAATGGATGCAAGTGACAAGTTTTCGTTCGACGTGAAGGGCTAAGGGGGCCTTTGATCAGCAGTAGACGTCTTCTAGCTGTGGCTCATGATGATGATGAATTAGTTACTGACAAGTCGATATAGCTCCCAAAACACTGAGAAAAAGAAAATAATTTTTACAATATTAATCGTTTTTGTTTTCGCTTTCGTGCAACATCAGCCTAGACCAGTTGATTATTACATAAAAGAAACATTCAATTACATACTTTTATGAATATATAACTTATTACTTATCGTCACTTTTCGTCGTTTTTCGTTACAAATTCAAAATAATATGAGGCGTATATTTATAGAAAACTAGAGACCCGCCCCGGCTTCGCACGAGTGCAATTAGAAACCTCTAAAATCAGTGTTTCTCAACTGTATTATGCATGTATTATACATATACATGTATAAACATTGCTGAAGAATCACTGTATCTATTTAAAAAAAACGCATCAAAATCCTTTGCGTAGTTTTAAAGATCTAAGCATACTGTCCTTAACAAACAACAAAGTCATTTTATACTATGTAGTGATTCTAATTATAGAACATTTTAAAATCATCATAATCCCAAGTAAGTTGCCTCGATTGGCTCCGTAGAGTAAAGTACTTCGCATTATCTTTCCAGGTTACAAAATGACAGTGGAGCCACCGAGAGGCATAAAAGCGAACTTGCTAAAGGCCTACATGAATCAAGTACCGGATTTCCTCGAATACTTCAACTCACAGGATCCTAAAGTCCCCAATTTTAAGGTTCGTTGTTATCATTTTAATTATAATCTTTTTTATTGCATAAGCCGGTAAATTAGCAGACGGATCATCTGATGGGACACCTGGAACACCAGAGGCGTTATACGTGCGTTACCGACCTTTTGGGGATTAGGAGTTTGAGGATCGTTGGGGATTCAGGGATTGGGGAGATTGGGGAAGGAGAGGGTAATTGGGCCTCCGGTTTTATGAATGAAAATAATACATACATACACAACTATGTAATAAAATCTAAGAATCTGAATTACATACACTTTTAATTGTTGTATCACAATGAAACTCGCCAATTGTGTGTAGATTAGATGACCAAACAATATTACGATACTATAGAGCTACTTTGATGATGGAATTGGAAGGTGGCTGATGCAACCTTGGACTGCCTGCTAGTAAACATATCGAATTTGTGCTCAAAAGTTATTTGAAACAGTCACAGTTTTCATACAACAACGCAATGCGCGCTTTAACTTCCAATTCGAGTGGACATTATATCTCTTTGCGCGGGAAACTTAACTAATCTGTCACATATGACAGCGTCAACATGACAGCGTCAACATGACAGCTAGTCCTACATATAACACAGATTAAACTAGTGACTTTACGTGACTTAAAGGATACTCAATTTTAAGTCGCGTTTAGGTATATTTCTGTATCTACAAATTTTATCCCCGAAGGGGTAGGCAGAGGTGCACATTATGCCACTGTACAATGTAACACCCACTTTTCACTATTTATGTTATGACTCCCATGTAATAGGGGGTGAACCTATTGCCATATAACGGGCACAATTCCAGACACCGTGAGGTTTTTTTAAAAATCCAGTAATACTTTGCCCGACCCGGGAATCGAACCCGAGCCCCTTGCCCGGCAGTCGCACTTGCAACCACTCGGCCAACGAGGTAGTCACGATCACGACATTATTGACAGAGATGGCATGATATTAAGTATTTCAGTAAGTATTCGGGCGTTAGTTGAATTTTGTCGTCTAGGAGTTCATACGCACTTTGCGAGTAGCCACATTACGGCTAGCCGCTCGGCTGACCGCAGTCAACGTGCGGTTCAAGAACCGTTGCGATTTGCGATCATGTTGATGCATTTCAAAGATGGACGTGGAAGAAGTTTCAACTATTTTCTACATAAACACGTTACATAAAAAAGAAAAAAAAAACAAAAAAAGAAGTACTGGGTGCATCCTTATTTGCAAACACGAGAGAGCAAGCATCGAATTCCATTTTTCCAGACCTACCACGTGCACACACTCGCTCAATGGCGGGCAGCCGCAGACTGAACTGCACAGTGCGTATGCGGTCAGCCGGACGGCTAACCGCATTGCGGCTACCCGCATAGTGCGTATGAACCCTTATATTAGATAGATCCTTTTCTCCTGTCATTGAAGACGTATAACTCAGAGTGTTTTTATTTTACTTTTTAAACTATTTTTATTTTTCTTGTAGTGGCTTCTGTTCTCCCTCTGTCTGTTTCACGGCGTGGTGATAGAGCGTCGTAAGTTTGGACCTCTTGGCTTCAACATACCTTATGACTTCACCGATGGGGACCTCAGGATATGCATTTCACAGCTCCACATGTTCCTTAATGAATATTCGGAAGTACCACTTAGGGTAAGAGCCTTTTAAGAACATGCATACAAAATGTCATGCATGAATGACTGCACTGATAGCGCGGTGGCTGGGAAACTGGGTGACGCGTGACGTGTCGCGGCCTCGATTCTCGCACGGAACAACTCTTTGTGTGATCCACAGATGTTGTTTCGAGTCTGGGTGTCAAATGTATGTCAACTTGTATGTTTGTAAAAACGCAACCACGACACAGGTGAAAATCCTAGTTTGGGGCAATTTTTTTTTATCAAAAAAATATAATCGAATGGATAGCAAAGGTGCAAATACTGTAACACACTTTTCATAAGTTATGTTATGAGTTTCATATGATAGGGGTCAACCTCATACTGAGTATTATTCTCCGTGATATTAATGACAAATTTTCGGAAAACGGAAAAAAATCACTCACTTCGTCGCACCTGGGAATCAAACCCATAATGTGACGCACTTTGCACTCACACTGTCAATGTGATTATACATACATACATAACTTCACGCCTGTCTCCCATGGTCTCTGTCTCTCACAGATTCTTACATACCTCTGTCGCTTCATCAACAATCATCAATCTTTCCATGCATGCTCGTCGGTTAAGGGTACTTTTAATTTGGCCCTTCTTTAATATATCGCCAATCTGATCAATATAATAATATGTCCGTCTAGGGCGCCCTCTACCGACGGCCCCATTCATATCCGCTGTCTACATGTCCAAACCGGCGTAACATTCCCTTTTCAATCCTTGTCACTAATATTTACAGATGTTGACATATACAGCGGGACATATCAACTACGGCGGTCGGGTGACCGACGATTGGGATCGTCGATGCCTATTGTGTTTGCTAGCAGACTACTATACTTTGACCGTTCTTACTGATCGGTACGTTTATGATGAGAGCGGGGCATACAAACAGGTTAGTAGGGAAATATTATACCTATTTTTTTTACAGGGCGGCAAACCGAATAACCTAGGTAGCCTAGGTAGTAAGCAATCTACGCAGCTACGTAAAAACAAAATAACATATCGTCGATTAAATGGAAAAATGGCATTTTTCATTTTTTTTTTGGATACTTATTACATAGTCTGTCAAGCGAGTCTAGTCTCATGAAAAAGGCAGCAAATTCAAAAATTATTCAAGTGCTATATCAGTGTTGACACCTGAAATATTTTTGAATTTTCCGCCTTTTTCATGGAACTAGACTCGCTTGACAGACTCTTTTTTTTTTAAGTGGGGATAATCATCGAATGACTGCTCCCGCCTGGGTGAGGCGGGAGGGGTTATTTGCTCTATTATCTCAGCTATCGCAGATTTGGCGTCCAATGTAATATTACTCCATTTCTGTCCGATCTAGTGGATATAGACCTTCCATTCACACTATGAGGAGAGTAGCTAGATTTCATTAGGGTCGGTTTTTCAACATACACAAGAATCTAGACGTTTTGCTGTTACTGAAATATTAAAAAAAAAAAAAACATTATAGGGTTTATTTGATCCAGAATAGATCTCAAAACCTCATTAGTTAACTGCACGGTTGGCTGCCGCACAACGTGTAGCGGGTTAGATTCCGGCACTCTTGGTGTGATCCACAAATTGTTGTGTCGGGTCTGGGTGTCATGTGTATGTGAACTTGTATGTTTGTAAACGCACCCACGACACAGGAGAAAATCATAATATGAATTAACATATTTTATTTTAAAGTTCCTTTTGCAACGTAACCAAATCTTGCTACAATATAAGTGGCCAAAATGGTGCAACTTAAAATCGCGGGTTACTCATGTGAAGATACTGAGAAAAGCTCTACTAGCTTCGAGTCACAGAGGGGCTCTCCCTCATGAGCATGTCGCGGTGATGTCGCGCAGCCTACTCGCTTTTTTTTGAAGGGGGGAAAATCATCGAAAGATTTCTCCCGCCTCGGTGAGGCGGGAGGGAGTGTGAGACTCTTACTGACTAAAAACCTCCCCGTTCCTTCTGCTGCACGTCGCGCCGGAGCCCCGGTTACCCGTTAGGTTCTCCGCGACTCCGAATCGGCATCGGCCGTATTGGGCCCCGTCTGTGGTGGTCTGATGGCTCTTTGAGGCGCGCGCGGAACGCGACGCGCCATACGCTCGGGCGCTTGACAGACTCTAAAACGAGTCTACTAACAAAGTCATTTCTTATATTTAAAAACGGCACTTAAATAGTTCACGCCAAGTTCTCTAGATGTCGCAAGTGTCGTTTCGATTCAAACGACACTTGCGACATCTAGAGAACTTGGAATTTTAATGAAATTAAAACTTCAAACGCTAAACTGTGAAATTTGTCCTTTCTGTGTACGAGGTGTAAGGTCGTAGACATCAAACGCATTCTTGACCGTAAAAGTTTATGGGTTATAAAGAGTTCAGAGAACTTCCTTAATGTTTAATGTTAAAAATGTTAGAAATGTCAATGTTTATGTTATTTGATGAATGCACCCGTTCTGTTCGCGATCGACAAGTACACTGATGTCTCGTATGTTCATGTTAACTCTTTCAGTCTTGGTGGTCACTGTAACTAACCACCTTTCCTTAAAAATTCAATTTTTGAAGTATGCTTCAAATTACTTTGCATTGTTAAGCATTTCAGTATAATTGAATGAAATATATTCGTAACCAGGTGACTGAAAGAGTTAAAACAATACACGAAAACTGCTTCGCAAGCAGTCGTTCGGGTTTACACCGATTTACCATTCTGATTTACGTAATTTTTCTATTAAACCGAAGATATTACATTTAAGTTATTCCCAAAAGAAGTTTGTATACGAAAATGTTTTTTTTTAAATTGTGTTTAACGCCATCTATGTTTTGCTTTTATAATATTTTAATTATAGAAAGATGATACAAGAGGTCGCTATTGAGTTGAGTCTAGCACATTAATAATAATATTCGAGCAGGGTACTGTTAAGTGATAAACTATTATAATAAGGGTTTTATGTTACCAGCAATCAGCATCGGCGAACATAGATGACTACACGAAGTATATTCGTACTCTGCCTTTGAACGATGATCCCGCCCTCTTTGGGTTGCACGCCAATGCTAATATCAGTTACGCTAATGCTGAAACCACGACGTGTCTTAGTAAGTACCACATAATAATTGTCAAAACTTCTGTACTTCGCGTAAAAACCTCGAGGCTCAAAGGTAAACCTTCAAATAATGTTTACAACGAGTATGAAGCAAATCCGTGTTAATATGAATAACTTGTATATATCTTGGCTTGAACAGATTTAACAGAATGTCGGTCACGATTTCTGGTGTCGAGTAGTTCTCTGTTTGTCATAATAGTTCTGTTAATCGAAACTAGATGGCGCTATTGTTAAAAAAAGAGTCCTGCTTACTATTAATTTAAAAATTAAAGTACTACGCATTGTGTACACTGTACAAATAGCAGAGAAGATACTCTGGACTTTGAACCTCATCTATAAAACAGGGGTTTTTATCGCCAAGCTTCGCAGGAGATTGCAGTTGAACAAGACGTATCACAAAGCGTTGTTGCCTGGTCTCTATAATATCAGTACTCACTTAGTAGTATTACGACACTTGTTGGTAGAGAGTTGGTGGCGATAGCGACAAACTTTGCCTTCATCACAAAGTAAAAAGTGTAATAATGCGACTGCCTCGTTGGCCGAGTGGTCGCAAGTGCGGTTGCCGAGCAAGGGGTCTCGGGTTCGATACCCGGGACGGGCAAAGAATTACTGGGTTTTAAAAATTCTCAGTAGGTATTAGCAAAATTGTGCCCGGTATATGGCAATAGGCTCACCCCCTATTATATGGGACTCATGACATTGTAAATAGTGAAAAGTTGGTGTTACATTGTACAGTGGCATTAACTGCCCTAATGTGCACCTCTGCCCACCCGTTTGGGGATAAAAGGCGTGCTGTTGTGTTATGTTATGTAATAATGCGAATTGTTGTGAAGCCACGCTTCGAGACCTGCAACCGAAGGAGGCTGTGGCTGCAGGCGGTGCCTCCATAGAGACTATCATCGAACAGGCTGCTAAGGACATCATCAGAATGTTACCCGAGCTTCTCGATACCGATCATATCTCCAAAACGTAAGAACTTTATGCATATTTACGAATTTGTATCAATTTAGTGCTCGTATACAAAATTGCGATGCGATGCGATGCGAATTCGCAACGCAAACAATTACGATGCGAATTGCTGCGATGCGATTTCGATTCTTAAGGGAGACGCCTTGTCCCACGAAATTACCTCTAGTGGCAGCTAAAACGTCATTTTTACGTATAAAACATTCATAGAAGTGACGTCACTCGATATTTCAAATCAATATATCGTCGAAAGTATTTGTTTCTGTAAGAACATCATAAATACATGTTAATGTTTTAAAACAATATACCAGACGGACATTAGAATAAAAATTAGTCATATATAGGGTATTAAAAGTAAAAAAAGCTTACAATATTTAAGTACATTATCCAGTAATACAGAAATCGGCGATAAAAATTCACAATCTCCCCATTTCCTGAATCCCCAATGATCCTCAAACTCCTAATCCCCAAAAGGCCGGTAACGCACTTGTAACGCCTCTGGTGTTCCAGGTGTCCATGGGCGACGTTGGTTTACCGGCTTACGGCATACAAAAAAAAAAATCATCATCATCATCAACAGCCGAAAGACGTTCCCTTCTGGACAAAGGCCTCCCCCTTGGTCCTCAACGTCGAACGACAACTCGCCACTTGCATCCACTGGCTCCCCGAAACTCTGGCGGTCGGTTCACCTAGCGGGAAGCCTGTCCACGCTTCGTCTTCCGGTCCGTGGTCTCCACTCAAGGACTTTCCTGGCCCATCTACCGTCAGTCCGTCGAGCGACGTGGCCTGCCCATTGCTACTTTAGTCATCGACTTTTGGAAAGAGATGATAGATGTCGCCGCGTATACTCCTCCTGATTATAAATAAAAAAAGCGTCATATTTCGTAGCAAAAGAAAACCTAAATAACAATTTTTTTTTATTAAACTTAACCTATTTTATTTTTAGTTTGTTTCATTTTAAATGTATTTGAAGTTTTAAATGTTTTGTTCAGTATTTAGTTTGTTTTCCACTCCTCTTCGGGTGAAGGCCTCCTCCAACGATTTCCATTGCTCCCTATTCAAGGCTTTCTCCTCCTGATTATGAATCGCTAAAACTAGTCGGGAACTCACCTCGAATCATAAAAAACACAAATAAATTATCGTAATATTGAACGAAATGGTCGCTATCCAAACATCGATGAGCACTATTTATCGCTAGATTCTGTGTTTCGAGTTTGCGAGTTTGAATCCAACATTAAATAAGATAATTATTGCTTGACAGATATCCAGTGTCGTACAAAGAATCTTTGAACACTGTATTGATACAGGAAGCTAATCGCTATAACAAGCTGCTGGGCGTCATAAAGACTTCTTTGCAGTAAGTTTTTAATGAAACGATCTTATTTAACTCGTCGAGTACCGTCATTATAGACACAATTATACCTCCCAATAGGTTGCGGTCACCGCTGACCGCTTGGTGTATGACAGTTTAAGTCATGTCGAAATTATTTATTTTAATTAAACCAGGAAAATACTTTTCAACGTCAACAAAAAATGTAAAGTGAAGCTATTTGCTCATTCGAAGGTGTAGATTCCTATGGAGAAGAACGAGAAAGAAACTCCATAGGTTACTGTTTTTCCATCAGGTCCCTAAGTCCCTAATATAATAAAATAATATAGTCTAGAGCTGATCAGTCCTAGTTGACGGTGCCCGGTCACGAACATGACACGTACATCAGCACCGCGCAACTCAACCATATTGTAGGGAATTGAGCGATCCAATGCACATGCCACCCCCAATGAGACTATATTTATTGATGAACTTGAATAATTTGAATTTTACCCGTTTCTGATGACAAGTCGACTAGGATATTTGATATCCACTCTTAGTTTTGATGATCCTGCAATATTATAATATCTATTTTTACAACTACCTCCGTTATGGATATAAAACGAAACGACTTGATTGCAGTGGCGTGCAGTCCATATAGGCAAAAAGGCTTTGCTTGACATAAAATGTACACACGGCCACACATCAACCTATACAAAACCAGTTTATCCTGGTATCGCGTCGCATCATCTTTCTGCACATTTAACGTTCAGTTTATACTGGTTATGTAAAGCTCGATGTGTAGCCGTGTGTACAAACGCGTTTATTGAGATTCAATAACATAATAAAAGTTTGTAAAAAAACGGCTAACATAAATATACATTCACATATATACTATACACGGACCGCACGCCTTTGTAAAGCAATGAATGCGCCCCGCACGCACCACGCATGCGCTACTATTCCTTAAATCTTGGGTGTTGGTTGTGACGTCACAAAAAGTATGCAACGCGCATGCGTGAAGGTCACGTGACTATGGTCACAGCAGAGAATAACCATTCATAAACGCAAAAAATTCATTGCTGCCGGCCTTTTCAATCTATGAATCTGCGCCATCTATTGAATTTTTTGTTAAAACTTCTGAACACGTTCGATATAATGCCAATGTCTTTTTATAATTATGCATACTAGAAAAATATGTGACAGGCATTTTAATTAAATCTTAACATTTTTACGCGTTGTCGGTTTATAGAAACTTTAAACGAGGAGTTGATTTTAAAGTTAAAAGGAAGTTATCGAAACGTCAAGTTGCCGCCACTCAAAGTTTCAAATTATTATCAACGAATGTTTCTTATTGGAAAATAATAATAAGACAATGACGCATTTCCATTTGACATGTAAATTAACATTTTGTTTTTTATAATTAAATACTGGGTTGCCTTAATTTTTTAGCTATAATTTTTTTTATAATAAAACACTCAATTGACTACGATGGGTAATGCCTTCATTCATTTCTAATGTTTTCGGCCATATTGTTTTCATGTGATGTGCGATCGTTTTGTTTATGTTTTCGTTTAAATTATAAGGAATTAGTTTTAAACATAAAGTTGCATAAATATGTGTAGAAGTAGTTAAATATATGTGTAGGTTTTTCAAATAGTGTATTTGTTTATCAGTGTCTAGTACAAGTACCTATATTATTCGATTGTGAAGTTTGTGTTGATAATAGATATTTTTTTGTGTTTGTTGAAAGTTAAAAACAGTAAGTTTTCGCAAAAATGTGTCCTACAACGACTAGATTCAGGTAACGACCATAGGCAGTACTCAAGTTACGAGAATTGACCAAAGTGAAAGGTAGGTAATGTAAATATTATGTACTATAATGGATCTTTTATTTGATTTTCTTTTTTGATAATTTTTGAAAAATGTCAAATTACACTTCGGGTTGTACTGATTTACATATTAATTTATTATTAATAATTATGTAATGTAATAACAAATGTACCGCTTATACTCGGCTCGGCCACAGCCGGCCGCGCTTGTTATTGTTTTGTTTGTTGGTAGGTACCTACGTTCTTAAATTCGTAATATATTATGATTTTGAATAGATTATTTAGCAATTCCATAATTGAATTTGGTTCATCAAATTTATGCTTCATTATTAGTATAATTAATAGATGTTCCATTTTATTTGAAAGTTTTGTTGGCTTATTCCATAGCTGATGAAGTAGTTCACAAAAAATACGCGAGATGTCAGTGTATGTAATTTGGAGACAGAATAAACCACAATATTTTTGAACGCACTTTTCAAAATGTATTCTGTACATCTACACAAGACACTTGTCTTGTATGAGTATGATTGTATGACCGGGGGGGAGGGGTTTAATCATACGATATTTAATTGCCTACCCTGTCTCGAAAATCTGTGCACGCCACTGCTTGATTGGTGGAATGGATCTAATTAAAACCGTTTGACATATTTTGTTTAAATTAAAAAAAATAATAATAATATGGATGGATAGGTGGGTGGATCCCTTCATCCCTAGGCCATTGCCTAAGACAGAAGCCAGTTCTCCTAGAAACGGCACGTATCGTGAGGAGGTTTCTGTCTCTGGAGCCGAAACCACCGCTAGCGGACCATGCTCCCGCTACTGGTCGGCTCCTATTTTTTATATTTTTAAATATTATTTTTATTTTGTAAGTAGTATTTAAAAATGTAATAAATATATTATGTGAATAATATTAATTGTCATTCCTTGAATGTGTACTCCGAGGGCAGTGGTGAGCAGGTCAATCTACTTTAACGTGTAAATTTTTATTTTATAAATATACGATTTACAGTTGATAATCTAAAAAAGAAATTTGACAGAAAGGAATGGATTCGCCAGTTGGCCATTGTGTCAGTATAAAATGTACATCAAACGAAACCGTATGTGTTTGTGTGTTCAGGGATCTCTTGAAAGCCTTGAAAGGTTTGGTGGTAATGTCTGAAGCCCTGGAGAACATGGCTGGAAGTC